>CP092868.1:47469903-47582102 GCA_030710605.1 Cordylochernes scorpioides
GATCTTCCCTTAGCGACGAACGAATCCCTAGGAGCACCAGGGGAAGTTTCAAGGACCAGCTCGTGGAATCGTGACAGCGAAGGGAGTCGCCACATAAATATAAAAGAAAGAAACTATGAGGGTGTAATTTGATGAAAAAATAATATAAAAATGAAATTGTACTGGGATCAGGTTGATGAATTAAGATAAAGACATCTCCTGATTGTGTAACTAATGCTAAATAAATTGCTAAATGTTATTATGAAGTTTGTCTTTACTAATTTTCGACGTGATAATATTATATAAAGTTATTATAGCTCTATATTTACATATTTCCCATAAAACTTTGTATATTCTCATTTATTTCTCCCTTTTTTCCCCACTCATTTGCTTTAGCTTTCAAGAAAATCTGTATATAGGATTAAAGACGTCTTAATAAAGGTATCGAATAAAAATATAAGGACTCCAGGGGGAAAAGTATATTTTCAAAAAACTTAATCTCTATCTTTTGGGCACGAACATCCTTCTACCGGAGATAACCATGATTATACCATGTTTTCAAATAAAGTAAAGCACGAAGAAAGATGAGTTTCTTTTTAATAAACGCGAGCGATCTTTCGGGCCACACGCCCTTCTACTGGCATAAAAACTAAGAGATTCAAAGAGATACAAGCTTATTTATATCTCTTTGAATCTCTTAGTTTTTATGCCAGTAGAAGGGCGTGTGGCCCGAAAGATCGCTCGCGTTTATAAAAAAGAAACTCATCTTCCTTCGTGCTTTACTTTATTTGATTATCTAAACAGGAAGAGTTCTATCGCTTATACCATGTTTTCTCTTGTGGAAGGGCGTTCGTGCCCGAAAGCTAGAGATTAAAAAGGTTTTGAAAAGATATTTTTCCCCTGGAGGCCTGATATTTTTTACTCAATATTGATACAAAGGAATATTTTATTGAATAAAAGGGGATATTGATAGATTTTAAAACATCCGTAGATTTCTTCACGCTATTTATTCCATGTTCTTATGTTTTATTTGATTCAAGAAACTGTCAGAAATGTAGAAGAGAGGAAACCTCAGTACATTAACCCTTCCTCCACGCTGCTTTATATTCAGATACCTCGTCGCCAATTAAACCTGCGCCACGAAAACAAATTAGGAATTTCACTTTCAACCATTTTTTTCAGCCGCCCTTTTTTACATATCTATAAAACTTCGCGAAAATACCTCTCTATATATAAAAGTCAATTTCTGTCTGTCTGTCTGTTTCGCGATAAACTCAAAAACTACTGAACCAATTGGTACCAAATTTTGCATATCGCTTTTTATAAACCTGAGGAAAATTTTCGGCTGCATTTTGATTAGTATTTTTGGCTATTTATTTTTTTCATTTGAAGAACTTTTTTTTACGCGGACTAATCCGGAATGGAATGAATACCTAAATATGGCCATTTTTTTAAAGCATCGGTGGTTCAGTGGTAGAATGCTCGCCTGCCACGCGGGCGGCCAGGGTTCGATTCCCGGCCGATGCATTTTTTTAAAACAATTTTTAAAACTCATTTATATTATATCTTCTATATATATAAAAATGAATGTTTGTTGGTTTGTATGTCCGGTATACAAATTCGCAGTAGTTCACTAATTCAAACCAAAATTTCCATACATAGGTAAAAAATACGGGGAAGACGATAGGCTATTTTAAAAAATATATAAATCAATTATTAAAACTATATATTATTAGTCAGAAAATGATGATGACGATATTGCTGTATCATGTAAGATTATCAGATACAAAATTATATCGGGAAAAATTCCAAAAGCAGAGACCACGGGTGAAACCAGCTCATTATTTTGTACGCAGGAACAAAATTCTAACAGAAAAACATTCATTCGAGCAGAAAACAAAAGCCAGATCATCTTTCTATAAAAATATCGCTTCTCAGACACAAAGTTTGGAGCGGGACGTTTCACAAGAGTGACATCCACGGCGCCAATTTATAATTGTAACGAATAGTATTTGAAAATCAATATAATATAATTTTCAAATATCGTTGTGAAAAATTACATTTTTATTTTTATATTTTAAAAACACACAAAGTTTGGAGCGGGACGTTTCCCAAAAGTGACATCCACGGTGCCAATTTATAATTGTAACGAATAGTATTTGAATAAAAGCATTTAATCGGGTAAAACCCGGGCGTTGCCCGGGTCATTCGGCTAGTATTATTTATAAAATTAAATATCTATATAATACAGTAGAACCTCTCTGTAAAGGACACCTAATTATAGAGCCAAAGTGTGTCCTTTAGAGAGAGGTGTCCTCTTACCGGAGAGTTGTTGAATTGTAAAAATGGTAATTTTGAAAATGAAAACTGTCCTTTGTAGAGAGGTGTCGACTAAAGGGAGGTTCTACTGTATCTACAAATTGAACATTTATATATCTGAACATTTATACATCATCGTAGCATCATCCACCTGACCTGCCTGACAAGATCTCGCCGAGGTCTTGCCAAACGTCTACATGCCATGGAACAATTCAACAGGAAAGGAAACGACGTCGCGTGAGTTGACTGAAAGACGGATGGAAAATCGAAGAGCCACTTCTGAAATTTTGTTTTTGTTGGATGAAATAAAGAGATTCTGCATTGAATTGTTACTGACGATGTGAGAGAAGATGGTATATTTCAAGAATCCCAAAAGTTGTTAATCTTGGTTATCTCCATGCGAAGCATCATCATCGACGGCATGGCCAAATGGCTTCGGAAAGAAGACAATGTTCTGAGTTTGGTAGAATCAGAAAGGAATCGTGGAGGTCGGTGGAAGGATGGTCTAAACCGTTTGTTTTCGACCGCTAAGACCCGGGTTCGATTCCCGCATTGGGCACTTTTTTCTTATTAAAAAAAAATTAAATGCTCCAGTGACCCCTGATTCTTGTAAAAGTCTAACCCCACCAGCGAGTGCAAGTAACCATACGGGGCTCTGGTACATTTGTAAGTGAAAAGTCGAACTGCTTTTCACGTGTGTAGACACGTGGTGCACTTACAGTAAAAGCAGTCGCCTACTTCTACCCACCATGATTATCATGGCCTGTACTACGTGTACTAGGGATAAGAAAAAAAGAAAAATAAAGGAATCGTGTATTATGAACTGCTGAAACCGGGAAAACTGTCAATGGCATCGCTACAGACAACAACTGGTCAATTTTAACCGTCCATTGCTCTAAAATCAGCCAGAATGGGAAATGAGGCACGATCAATGCGACAATGCAACTACAGTGCGACAATGCTCCATGCCATCGTCCAGGACACCATCAAACCACAGAAATGAGATTTGCTACCACATCCGACGTATTCATCAGACATGGCCCCTTCAGACTATCACTCGTTTAGGTCAATGGCACATGGCCTGGCTGGGCTACATTTGACAATTCCGAAGAAGTACAAAATTTATTGGATGAAGGGCTAAGTCAAAAGAGGTATCATTTTTATCGCCACGACATTAATTTATTTTAAGAAAGATGGAAAAAATTCATTTAAAAATAAAGAAACATTTTATTCACCTAAACACAACTGATATACAGTCGAACTTGGATAATTCGAACCCCAAGGGACCATAAAAAAATTCGAATTATCCAAAAATTCGAATTAAAGATGTTAAATTATTTATATAGGAAATTCTAGGGACCAAGATAAATATTCGAATTAAAAAGGTTTTCGAATTAAAGAAGTTCGAATTATCCAAGTTCTACTGTTTTTAATTTTAAATTAAAAAGCTTTTATAAAAAAATATTTGTTTTCATTAGTTTAACATCATTTAGAAACCTGTTTCAAATCGCAATTTGGTTAAATTAAGGGTGTGTTTAATGTAAGTGTTTTGTAAATATGTCACAAAAGGAGAATGTTTAGTGTTAAAAAGGATACATGCAGACGATTAAAAAAAAGGGCGGCAAAGGAAATAAAAAAGGGGGCAGCTAATTATATCTCGACAGTTTGAATGATTCACTGAGAGTACGAGCTGGGGTTACAACACGTTACAACATCGGCTGTTATCTCGGCCAGATACCTCTGTGGTGGAGTGGTCCAAGGACGTTCATTGGACCGTGCTTCATTGGATCGTGGCTGATGGGAGTTGTTTGTACGGTGGTATAGTGGTCGGTTCATGTTTGGTGCTTGGTGATTGTGTTTTGGTTGGGTTTGAATAAATGTTTTTGTTTATTACGATCGCTTAACCAACAACTGTATCTAGCATACCATTGTTGATTGTTCTGAACGTATTATTGTTGGTTGCTCCTAGCATGCAATTGTTGGTTTTTCCTAGCATATAATTGTTGGTTTTCTCTAGCATATAATTGTTGTTTGTTCTTAGCATAGAATTGTTGATTGTTCTGAACGTACAATTGTTGGTTGTTCCGAAGGTACTATTGTTGTTTTTTTCCGAACGTACAATTGCTGGTTTTTCCGAACGTACAATTGTTGGTTGTTCCGAAGGTACTATTGTTGGTTGCTCTTGGCATATAATTGTTGGTTGTTCTGAACGTACAATTGCTGGTTGTACCGAAGGTACCATTGTTGGTTGTTCCTAGTATTAATTGTTGGTTGTTCTGAACGTACAATTGCTGGTTGTACCGAAGGTACCATTGTTGGTTGTTCCTAGTATTAATTGTTGGTTGTTCTGAACGTACAATTGCTGGTTGTACCGAAGGTACCATTGTTGGTTGTTCCTAGCATTAATTGTTGGTTGTTCTGAACGTACAATTGCTGGTTGTACCGAAAGTACCATTGTTGGTTGTTCCTACCATTAATTGTTGGTTGTTCTGAACGTACAATTGCTGGTTGTTCCGAACGTACAATTTCTGGTTGTTCCGAACGTACAATTGCTGGTTGTTCTGAACTTAACAGGTCATGTCCCACTGACCCAGTACTTGATTTATGTTTAGATTTTTATACTTATAAATAAAATGATAGAAAATAACTAGTTACTTCACTCAATAATTTTTAAAACTGAATCTAATTGTAGGACTTTCTCAAATCAAAGATTATTAAATGAATAATCGAGCCAATGGTCCTCACAATCTTCGTTTGCCTCAGGAACAATGGAGAAGTCACTAAGGTACTATTGGAATCCATTCATAGAGCGGGGGAATGAAAGGCTGACGTAACTAAAGCGGGGGCACAATACGTGACCCTTGAGTCATAGAGGCTGGCCCCTGGGGTGGCTGGCGACCACTTCCTGATGTTCAAGGTCAGCTTGACCTCATTTTATTGGGATGCAAGAGCATATTTAAATTGTTAAAGCCCAATTGTAAATTTTATGAAGAATATAAGAATTAAATGGAATATTTAAGAATTTTTAGAAATTGGGTTATATTATACAAAGAAGAAAAAAAAAACTATTTATATCTGGAAATATTTTTTAAAATTTTATTTCAATTTAAAGCGCTATGTCCCCCTAGGGACACTTGCGCTGTCATACATGTATGTCTTTACATTTGTCTATACATATACAATAATTTTAGGCCGTGAATAGGATAGTTATATGATGTTTTATATCTGGAAATAAAATGGTTAATATGTTAACGCCGATATTGGGCATGACCAAATCTCTATTCTGTTCAAGGACAGTCAGTGTTGGCAAAATCTTGAAGAATTTACTCGCACCTCCGGTCCTAACTTACACTGAATTATAAAGTTGGAGAACATAATACCTATTATAATACCTTGATAAAGGTTGGCGTTCAGCCAACTGAAATATTGGTAAAATAAATGATCTTTTTTTTTTAAATCCAATATATGCCTTTTTATTTAAAGTTTTATTTATGGATTGCTCTATTTTCAAAAATAAAAAATAAATAAATGTTTATATATACAAGAAGTACGCTTTTAGTACAAGAATATATTTTTCCCGTAAAATGGCAATAAATAGATATATAGATGGAAGTCTGTGGTGTGTGTGGAGAGAATATTGATCTATATAAAATGAAAGGTCACATATCCTATCAAAATAGACGCTAAAATTAAGCGCTATATCGATTGACGGACTCCTCAAACTAGCTGACTTGGGTCAGCCACAAGTTCTATAAATAGATTTTTAAAATGCTGCCGGAAAAAAATTCTATCTATATTTTGACGATAGAATTGGCCTAGCTACTTTGCCAGCTAAACATTTCTTTGGCAGATTGTGGGGTTATCAAGAATGCTCTCGGAACATAGGAAATCAAGACCAGCTCTGGACTGACGAGAGCTATTAGCCCGATACCATGGTCGATAAGTCGGTGGATGAGAGGGTAACACGCTCGATTCCCGACAAAAGGTCGGTGGATGAGAGGGTAACACGCTCGATTCCCGACAAAAGGTCGGTGGATGAGAGGGTAACACGCTCGATTCCCGACAGTCATGAACCGGGATTGAATCCCGTGTTAAAATTTTGTTTAATATGTGAATAACCTTCACATATTATTCACTGTTTCAATTATCATGAACTAGGTTGCTCTTGCTGAGCGGTACCTATTAATGTGATTTTGAACCAGAATACCATGGTCTCCAGGTCAGCCTTTTGAGTTTGCCAAAGCTGATAATTTAACTTTGTCACCAACCAAAGTCCGCTACTTTGAGGAAAAGGTCAATAGATGTCGCTTAGTTTTAGCGTCATTTTGACGAGAAAGATAATATTTCTTTTAACAGTTACCTGTTACAATAGAACCTCCCATGCGATAACACGTAAAAAACAGGATACTCCTAGAGTATCTACAAAATGCTCTTTCATTAGAGGTCGGACTATGTTCTCAGTTTTGTTTTAACAAGGATTGTGTCGCTCATGGGGAGAGGTTTTACCGTATTATTTATATTTCAACGTACATTTTTCTCTTGAATATGTGCTAAAGTGAATGATTATTTAGAGAAGATAGGCACAATTTGAGAAAACAATTTCAAGATTCTCTTTGAGATCTTTGGGAACGTGAGGAGAGGAAGATAACGAAGAGTTTCTGGAAGAGGCCGACAAAGTTGAAATAGAGACAGATGGCATGCCAGATGACGTCAGTGTCGCCGCGCGAGCTGCGTGAGACGATGTCCTGTGTATCAAATAGTACAAAGCCACACTGGACAGCCAGGCTGAGGTACAGCAAGAAGTTGAAGACCAGAATGGATCGCATAATCATGTTGGCGAAGGAGAGGAATATTATGCTCACCAGCATCGCTATTAGAGGAGGCTTTAACGTCAAGAAAGAATTCTGAGGCGCAAAGAGGGCAAGAAGAGTAAAGAAGGTGAAACATAACCCTGCAAGAACAAGGGCCTTACTCCCAATAGATGGATCCACGTCTAACGCCAGTTCAACAACAGGCCCCAAGTCGAAGCCCATCAAGAAGGATAAGATGAGGAAGCAGACAAAGCGGCTGATAAGGAAATCATTCCTCTGAGAGAATCCAAGGATAAGGAGCAGGATGAAGGGAAGGAAGATGGTCAGGATGCCAGGATCGTAGGACGTTAGGACGTAGTAGTGAATGCCCATGGCGGAGAGGACTCCGGCCAAAGCCAGGATGGTATAGACATTGCTGAGATGCCGCCGGACTTCATCCCCCGTAGAATCTTGCACGAAGACATCACGGCGATCTTCAGCAAGACCTTGCATCTTCGTCGATTCCATCTGCCAATCCTGAGAATGCTTGCCCGTCACGTGGTCGTACAATCAACCAATCACACAATTGCGAGAAATCCCTGTTGACTGTGATAACCAATGAGATCAAATGTGGCTCAACATGCCACATATGAAAATTTTCAGGAAGCTTATTTTTCAAAGCATTTTTTGGAAGTCCTAAAATTTTGTAAATATTTTGTTGCCTTGTTATAAACTTATTTGTTGAGCGTTATTCAAGCGTTTATAAGCATGCTCAACATATCGGCTTGATTCCGTTCATATGGAAAAGTAACGGAAAATATACATGCAAAGGATTTGACTGGTATTGTCAAAATGACATGATCTAACCATTTTGATAGGAGAATTTGTATATTTGTGTCACTCTGCCTTCCTGCGGTGAATCTGTAGAAGACCGGTGGTCTTAGTATCTTACGTATGTGTTTGTATATTCGTATCACATGTATTTTCATGTTGGAAAAAAGTCTTTAATAAGTTTCAAAAAAACCCATCATTACATATTGGTATGAACGATTTTTGAAAACTATATTCTTTCCTTTATCAATAAAATCTGTAGATCAAGAAAGAAAAGAGTATTGATGATATGACCTTAGGTCGTTTGTTTAAAAAAAATTGTCACCACAGGCCACCACACAGTTGTCACCACTGTAGAAGGCGTCGAGGCCTGGAGATCCGATTTTAAAAGATTTATACAAGAAACCGATCCCTGGAATATTCCCCCCCCCCCCCCCCCCCAAATACAAGGTTGTCCCAAAAGTTCGTGAACACTTTCAAAAAATTGAAATACCAATATATTATTCGCTGTTATGTATAATGTCTTTGTATTATGTATAAAGTAATTGTATTATGTATTATTATGTATTCGTCGTAATAAAATTATTATCCGAGTGATAAGAAAAAAATTGCCAAATGTTTTAATTTTTGTTCGCCCCTGACGAGGACAAACGATTTTTGTTGAAACGTCGAGATAATAAAAATATTTACTGACCGAAGTATCTTTTATTTTTGAAGAACTATGAATGTCGGCCAGGCAGCCTCTATCTTTAAGATAAGAAAAACACCAACTTTTGGGATAACCTTATAATACCGTATATTCTAGAATGAAGACCTTTTTGATTTAAGTGTTTTTCTACCTGCTTCAATAACCACAAAAGATAAGCCTTTATATAGACAAATACAACCAAACTTCAGCACATACATACCTTATATACATCCTTTTTATATTTATCCTTTTTTTCTATAATTCAAAATATACATATTTATATATTTACGGAATTTTTCTTTTTAAAAAAAGATAACAAATCAGCATATAGAGAATCACTACAAAGACCAAATTTCATTTAAGGCACCTCAGGACGTAGAGTAAAAATACTAACCAGCCATTGTTTCTAAGACCAAATCAAATTCAAGAATAATTTTAAAATTGATTAAATTTAAGACCATTATCGCGAGGTGTGCAAATTAAGCCGATAAAGAGATGGCAAAAGATTTTTTTTTATAAAATTAATCCAAACGATGGTAAAAAAGGCACGTAACGTTGTGCAACCGGCAGGCAGACGTACAATCAAGTTGCATGGCGTTACATCAGCTGATGAGTGGATAAGTGGACAGAAAGGACTTCTATTCGACAGACAGCCATTTCTCTCAGCTCTTTTCATAGAAAATTTAATATTGAAAAGTTTAGAATCATTAATATAATTTTTAAAATAATCATTATTATTTTTTTTATCTTATTACGATTCTCCGATTTATCATCAATAAAAAATTATTATAATCAATAGAATACCACTTATAAGTTTCTATTCATGATGAATTATAAGTTTATTAAGTGATTAAAATAATAAAAATTTTGATAAAAATACTTCATTTTAAAGATTCGTGGTTCTGTTTTAAACTCTGCTTGGCTGATTTCAGGCAAACCGATCGTCAATAGGCCTTAACACCATTATACACTCCAAGTCTTATATTTCAAAGTACTGTACCGAAGTTTTTTCAAATTTCGACCACTTATTATGCTTCTCACAGACTGGTCATATTACAACCACAACAACAAAATAGTTATAGATGGAAAATTTGCCTGGAGGAAATTGATATATATATATATATAAAAGCACAGGGCTCCTCTCCCGTCAAATTAAACGTCAAAACCAGACGCCATCTTTTGACCGTCGCCGCAAACTAACGGCCTCGGGTCGGTGACAAAGCCATAACACCAGTTTTGGCAAACTGAGAAGCGTCCACCTAGAGACCATGGTTTCGGGTTAATGACCCTCGTCAGCCTAGGGCGGACTTTATTCCATGAGATCCATGCAGGATCTAATGGAATCTTGACAATCTGATAAAGAGGTGTTTAGCTGGCTAGGTGGCTGGGCCAAATCTATGGCTAAATTATAGATCTTTGTCATATTGTGAATATTCCATTATATCCCGCGTGGATCTCACGGAATAAAGTCCGCCCTAGGCTGACGAGGGCCATTATCCCGAAACCATGGTCTCTAGGTGGACGCTTCTCAGTTTGCCAAAGTTGGTGTTGTGGCTTTGTCACCGACCCGAGGCCGTTAGTTTTCGGCGACGGTCAATAGATGGCTTCTAGTTTTGACGTTTAATTTGACGGGAGAGGCGCCATATGCTTTTTTAAATTCTTTATTATGGCATTCCGCCTTGTAATGATTCGCCATTTAAAAAAAAGAAAGAAAAAGTAGATACCAAATATTTACATAGTTAAGGGTATGAGAAGAGATTCGTTTTATATATTATATATTTTGATTTTATTTTGTGAGGCTATTTTATCCAAGACCATTTTATGATAGTTGTATAGCTATGTTTGTCTTTTCTGATGCGGTTTCTGAACTGGTTCAATTTCAAAATTGTTTTCTTTCCTCCTCCATATAAATACAATCGGATAGATAGTTTGTTGTTTTATTCAGCAAAGCTTCATAGCTAAATGGCTTCATTTTTGATGATTTGAAGGTGATTGTCTTTCAAGAGTGTATATTTTGTATATAAGAACAAATCTGTTTATGAGCTCAAGTGTCAATTGTCTTGTATATAAATGTCATTAATGATATTAAACGTAATTAGCTTTTACCTTTTTTTTTCTTCATTTGCAGAAACTCCGGGGTAAATCAGTGTATACGAAATTTCTTTTCCTCCAATTTACTCAGACTCATCTATTTATTAGCTTGATTGTCTTAATTAAGTTTTCCTATATATAAATTTCATATTACCATTATATGTGATTGGCTTTAAAAATAATAACAATAATTCTTATTTCTGGTACTATTACTGTTATCCCGGCATATACCCTACATTTCTGTGCTTGGAGAGTCTGTATAAGACTAAAAAGTCTTAATAAAGATTTTTGTTGTTGTTATTTTTTATATATAAGCATATTTAGGAGATTATAAAATGTATTGTTTCCAACGTTTCACCCGTGTTTTACGAAGTTTGAAGTATCAGCAGATGTCGCGTTGATCGTCTGTCTCTTCAATAGGACTACAATATGTATATATAGTGTGTTGCATAATGTTTGATACGCTTCTCAATTTATTCTAAATATTCTATGATATTATTTTAAATTAAAATTAATAAGATTATATGTATTCTCTATTCATGATAAAATTGTGAGAAACATTTAAAAATACAAAAATATTTCCCCACAATGAGTTTCTTTTTATTTTAAAATATAAGCTTACAAGCGATAATCTCTCTTCAACGGGCTTAATTGAAAAAACCTTTTTTTTGGTAAATATTTCTGGTTAAACATAGTCGATGTTTTGTTAAGCCCGTTGAAGAGCGAATATCACTTGAAAGCTAGCATTTTAAAATAAAAAGAAACTCATTGTGAAGGGAGAGTCGACCTTTATTTTTATTCATCAAATCTTTTCTTCAAATTCCTATAACTAATCTTTTAATATTATCGACTCAACACATTGAAAATAGTATAATAGGAGTTATAAAATGTTATATTGGGATCATTATGATTATTTTCCAGTCTACAGGGCCCTCACTAATTGAGCGACTTTGGTGGTAGATTCTTCACTTCTCTGGGTCTATAATGTCATTACTTTACCCTAGGTGTGGGAAGAACTAGTGGGGCAATATTTAACGCTTCTCACAGGTCCTACCTCTCCCATCAACACCTTCCTACCCTATGCCATATAAATAATTAAATAAACCACACACAGTGATATAATTATTATAACAACTACAGTTTATTGTAACATATGTGGGTTTATCATATCAATTTTATTACTGAGGTAGAGGAAGTTACTTGCATTCATGTTCTAGAGACTCCAATCGTGTGTGTTCAGAAGGAAACAGACTCTTGGTCAACTTCAGCCTTCTTGCGAGAAGAGCAACGTCCACATCAAGGGCCATCATACGGATATTGTTGAGAGCCTTGAAGGCTTTATCTTGGATTTCTCGATCTTTATTCCCAGCCATTTTGATTAGATAGGGCACCAAGCCACATTCAAACAGGGCTGGAATGTTGCCGCGTTCTTTCGATAACTCGTAAGCAGCTTTTACCGAAGCCTTCCTAACGGCTTCGTTTCCAGTACGGAAGTAGTTGGCAATGTGCGGGATGATGGCCTCTTTCCCGAAGTTGGCGCAGTTATCGCCCCAGGTACAGCAGGCTGCGACCGTTTCTGCAACTTGCTCTTGCAGGAGAGGACAAGAGGTACCAGCGATACGAGCCAACAATCTTACAATCCCGTAATCTGTGATTACAGCCAGATTCTCCTTATCGCCAACAATCCGACAGATCAGAGCGCAGATACTGGTAAGAACACTGCGATTTGTATGCTGAAGAAGTCGAACAACCAGCTCTAGACCGCCTACAAAGGATCGGATTAGGTAACCTTGATTCTTAGCGAATTTGATACAAGGGCAGAGAGCATAAGCAGCTGCTGATTGAATTTGTGGATTGGTACTTTTAAGCTGTGACCAGAGATACCTTACACCATCGCATTCTTCAACAAGCTTCATGCATTGAGGTTCTTTCACCAGTTCTCCGATGGTATTGTTGATGTTGATGATAAGCTGTGGTTTGGTCTCGAAAGTAAGAAGAGTGATCAGGAATTCCACAACGCCGCCTTCTCTCATGACGGTACAGTACTGTTTGAAGGTCGCGCAGCATTTTAACGCTCCAATAACATCAATCAGTACAAAATCATTCTTAGTACGTAGGATGCTAATAAGAGCTTCGATGCCTTTGATTTTCTGTAAAAGATGAACATTCTGTGGCGTTTCGCAGACTTTCCAGATGGCATTACATACTGCCGCCATCAATTTACGATTGGAATGATTGGCTGGATTCTTCAGGATCCTCACTAAAGGTTCAAGACCATTATTTGTCCCAACCTGTTCTCGAACGACTGGATCTACCGAACATTTCGAGATGGCCTTGCAGCAAATCAAGGTCAATTCAAGGTTCTTATCGTCGATGTATTTAATGAAGTAGTCCACAAGACCCAAGCTACGAATGTAATTCCTGAAACGTGGCATGGAGGCGCATTGTACCAAGATAGCAATCACTGGTGGAAGGATCTCATGATGATTGCTCTTCAGGAGAGATTCAAGAATCAACAAGCCACCACAACGATGCAATTCTAATTTCATCTTGGTACTATAACATAGCGTTGCCAAAGCCTTTGCTCCATTCGTAACAGCTTCTAATTTCTTTTTTTGAACTTCCGTAATTTTATCACGAAGCATTTTATATTTCCTTATAGGTACATCAATCAAATCAATTAAAAGTGGTATTCCACCGTATTTCTTGATTTCATGATGAGATTTCGGATATTTACAGACCTTCCCCAGCAATTCCGCAGAAAGACTTCGCATTTCAACATTGGGCGAACCAAGAAGTTTGACGAGGGGTTTAATGGCATCAGCATTTACAAGATCTCGCTTGATGACATAGGAATCACAAATCCGGTTAAGAATCTTCAACGCGACAATTTGACAGCGCTGACTGTTAGTTTCAAGAATGTTAAGAAGAAGATGATAACCATTCGAATCATTAATAGCCATTTGGAGCATCGGGGATTCAAGATCAAATCGTAGAAGAGTACTCAGACCTACGACAGTAGCATTGGTATCCCCAAGCCTGATGAATCTCAAGAGCCTACTGATGTGAAAGTATTCAGGACTTAACTTATTCCTATTGACAGATATCCATGGATAATAGGTATCCCAGCCTTCCCGATGTTCTTCCTCATCATCTATCATAGGATTCACTTCCCCTTCTTCATCTACTTCGGATGATGATTCAGACGATGATGATGATAATTCATTGATGAAGGAGGGATCGAAAATGAATTTTTTACCTTTAGGGGGAACCGTCACTTCCGTCAAGGCCCCATAGATGGATGGCCGTATGAACAGAAGACTTTGACGGACGTTTGCTAAGTTAGACATCGTTCTCTTTTTATAGATTAATTTTTACCCTTTCTAATTCTGTAAAACTGATATCTCCAAATTCCTAAAATGACACTAGTTTAAATCTATAGGATTGGTAAAAATGATTGGAGAGTGTTTTGAAATATCTCCCTGGATACTTTATTTGAATATGTATTTGTAAAAAAATATTGATACCTAAAACATATACAGTAGATCCTCCTTGTAAAGGACAACACCTAATTGCAAAGCCAATGTGTCCTTTAGGGAGGTGTTCTCTTACCGAAGAGTTCCTAAATAGTAAAAATGGTAATTTTGCAAATGAAAAACTGTCCTTTGTAGAGAGGTGTCCTCTAGCGCGAGTGTCCTCTCATGGAGGTTCTACTGTATTGATAATAATAATAAATATTTATTTACATACCCAATAGTACAAAGTTCTGTTCTCTTATTATTTGCCCGTAGAAGAGAAAATTTGATCGAAAGCTTGCAACACTTCAAGAAAAATAAAAAAGATGAAGAAAAGAAATAGGAACTCTTTGCCCAAAAGTCAATTTTCCCTATTTAAATAATAGTACAACGTTTTTGTTTTAGGCTGACTAAGAAATCATACTTCGTGTTGGCAAAAATTCAAAAGAAAAGAGGAAGATTAAGGTGAAAATATCTGTTTTCAGAGATAAGTTTTATTTTTTAAAATTTCCATTCACAGATAGCTTTCGGGCATGAAAGCCCTCTACAGGAGAAAACACAATTCAAATAAATCATCAATAGGACACGAGTTCAAATATAATTAAATACTAGTTTACATAATTTTATAATATATAATTTGTGATTATAACCATTGGTGAATTATTTGAATCACGTTTTCTCCCGTGGAAGGGCTTTCATACCCGAAAGTTATAAATATGAATTAAAGTCTTTAAAAATAAACATATCCCTGGAAGAACCTGGTATTTTAACCGTTGTAATTTTCACTGTTCACTCTTTCTCTACTATCCAAGAAATTTAATACAAGAGATCCTTATTCATCTCAGAAATTTTCCAGAACAACCTTTTTTCCAAATTTTATTGAATACATATTTTCGGAAGTTAAAGATCCCGACTCTGTTAAAACTCTTTTAAATCTGGATCGTACTGGTGACATTATTTCTTATATCAATTGATTAAAATCTCCCGTAACCCCCCACCACCATCCTCATGGGCCATGTACTGGCAAACATTACACCTGTACATCCCGAAACAGACCCTACCTGCATCTACTGTTCAGAAGAGCCACAGACAGTTGATCATCTTATCTTCAGCTGTCCAGCCTTTCTGAAACATAGGATACAAACAGCTATCCTGCTTGGACTGACCCACCTCAATCCTAGATATATGGCCAGCCTCCAGACTCAACCTCTGCATGGAACTTCCTGGTCAACTGGTTTAACTCAGCAATCAAAACAGGACGTGAGTAAAAGCGCTTAGTACTAGTCCATACTAGTGAGTTGGACTCCCCGGGTAGTTGGCGCTCTGTGCTCCCTGGGTTATAAATAAATATCTCTCTATCTCCTGGATATAAATTAAGTATTACTACAGGTTTCTGATGATGAGAGTTATTTGAAAATAAATTCATCTCTCCAGAAGCCTGTTGTATTATTTTATTATTTCTTATCATCATCAGTGACAATATACAGTTAAACCTGTCTATAGCGCCCCCTCTAAGTAGCACCTTCCTCTCTATAGCGCCCGATTTTAAATACGTAGTACAATGCGATTTACATTAAAATTGACCTGTCTATAGCACCCCCTCTCTTTAGCACCCTATTTTGGTGAGTCCCAAGAGGGGGCGCTATAGACAGGTGTAACTGTATTGAGAAAGCTCTATCACATTCTTTTGACTATCTACCAAAATGAGACATTTCAATTCGAAAACATTTTGTTTCTGGTCATTTGTCAGGTAGCGAGATACCCAATGGCTACAAATTATATTAAATTTGACAGATTTAGAAACAATTAATGCACAGAACCACCCGAACACATATAGTAGAGTTAGTGTGGTAATTTCAATTGGGCAAGACTTTTTCGAGTACATAAAACAACTTTTTTTTTGGATAAAAAAGCAATATATATTATTTGCCATATATATTAACATGATGTATATATATGTACAAGTATGTATGTATGTATGTAAGTACTTGTATGTATATGTATCTATATTCTTTTCAATATCATAATAATTTAATATGTTTTAATTCCTTCTATCAAATTACAAAACTATTTTAGACGCGTAATATTCTTTTTAAAATAAAACAATTTATACTGCCCTTACTGCAATGGAAAAATTAAAGGGAGGGCCTGGCTCATCAGTGGTGAACCCTCCCAGCGGTTTTCTATATAATGTAAAAATCTCATAAACTTATCTCTGTTTTTTTCAGCGGCGCAAACTTCAAGGGTAGAGAGCAGCCATTTTGTTTTGTCATTACTTAAAAAATGGCAATGAAAAAAATAAAAAAGACGATGATAGTGGGTGGCCATATTGTTATTTACAAAGTGTAAAAAATATATGTTTCATGGTTATAAATATACATATTTTACGAATTCATTTTAAACTTTCTTTATCTAACTTTTAACTTCTGAAATTATTATACTTCATATAGTCATAGATTCGAAACTATTGATTTTTTAAAAATGCATCATAGTCATAGATACCCTAAATATTCCTAACATGCATTCACTAGAAATTGTACGCAATGTAAGACAAACATTACTCTAATGCAAGCAGAATGATTTGGTGAAACCGCTGTGTGGATTCACCATTGTTAAGTTCTTTACACTTGGATTCTCTCTTTGCATTAAGTCCTTTGCTGAAGTCGTTTTCATTATAAAAAGATTTAAAAAAAACGGTCTTCAACATGTATCCAATAGATGATGCTTTAATATTAGATCGTTGTACGCAATATAAGACAAACATCACTCTGATGCAAGCAGAAAGGAGATTGATTTGGTGAAAGCGCTGAGTGGATTCATCATTGATGAGCCAAGTTCTTCACACTTGGATTATCTCATTGCATTAAGTCTTCTGTCGAAGTCGTCTCATTTTTAAAAATGTAAAAAACGGTCTTCAACATGCATCAAATAGATGATGCTATTAGATTGTTGATTCCATGTTCAATGCCGGCAGGGGAGGTCCGACTTAGAAGTTGACACCAGGAATGGTGGATTTTGACCACGACTAGCTATTACATCCACCAATGTGTTCCAATATAGAGCTGCAGGATTATGAACGACGTACAAGTATTTTAAGATAAAACAAATGCAAGTTTTTTTAATCTTCCGATAGCTTCCCGTCCAGGGCAAATAGCAGGAAATCCTCTACTGATGCCTTCCTTAAACGTCATTTAGATCCTTCTAATTGGCTCGCTTCCTTCCTTCCTCTCTCCCAGGACCCCCGGGACCTGCACCGCTGCTGGTCAGCAGCTTCTACCACATTTTGTCACCTAGCGATTGTAAGGGCAAAATGATATGCAAATGTCGTGTATGCTTATAAGAAAAACCTCCTCGAGCGACCTTCATGATGGGTAGAACTACAAGGTTGTCCCAAAAGTTCGCAAACACTTGCAAAAAATTGATATACCAATATTATTCGCTATAATATTATTCGCCGTTATTTATAATGTCTTTGTATTATGTATAAAGTAATTGTATTATGTATTATTATGTATTGGGACAACCTTATATTCCCTGAACGACCACATAGTTAGACCAATATGGCTTGATCCAACTCAACCTACTTCTAATTAAAAAACATCTTCAAGTGACATACTCACGTTTTTTAAACAATATTTCATGAGAGCTTTTCCACTAAATTTAAAATTTCTATAGAAATATTCCTTAGTTTTTTTTTTAGAAAATGTTCCAAAGAAAAAAAAAACTAGAATTGGAGTCAATTTCAATTTGAACTATTTTGGGGTTTATAAATAAAATAAGGGCATGGTGTCAGAAGGACAACCCAGACCGTTGACGATATATTCATATGGGTCTTCAAGAAGCTATGGTGCTAAGATTATCATATAACTATTCATAGAGAGGTAGTGAAATGTGAAATTTTAAATTTCTTGCACACCCCATATCATCTACCGATTATTTACTGGTAGATTTCCACAAACTGTGTAGTGTCTCCGTGGCTCTAGAGCGGCAATCGTTTACATAACTACTAGTCTACTAAGTTTTCAATAATGAATTTGCCATTTTATAGTGGCCCTTGTGATCTTTTGTTCGAAGAAGAATATTCGTTATAAGTCAGCCCTTTATTTCCCTAGGTGCTCATTTTGCTTCCAAGGAAACATACCATAAACGTTTATAATATATATAATTGTGTCAAAATTAGAAACCATTGTTTTTAATAAATAATTATGAAAAAAATACACATCTGTTTTTTTGGAAATTTTAATAAATTTTATTGAGGAATTTGTTCGAAGATGATATCACCAAACACATTGAAGAATTTTTTATAGAGGAAAGTGTAGAGGTTAACTCGGCTTTGACGTTCGAATGGAAGTTCTAGGTGTTTCTTGTCGACGCTGCCCTCGAAGGTGGTTGCAGCGGTGTCGTCGTGGACGGTGAAGCTGGAGAGCTCGTAGAAGCCTGGATCATGCCGGGAGATGGTGATTGAGATCTGGAGTCCAGAGATGACGGACCTGACCAACAGACTAGATGGACCTTTCGATCCAAACATCGCAGTCCCACGGTAGGATAGCTGGATCTTGGGGAATAAAATGGTACAGTTGAATCTATCCACTCCGTTAACTTCCTCAGTGGGCGTGCAGTCTCCTAGTCTGTGGAAGTTCTCCAGACCTTTGGAAATGCCATCGGTGTAGTTGGCGACGAGCTGGAGACATATCTGGTGTGTTATACTGGAAGATATAACGTATTAAGATGATATACAACATTATAGCTTTGACTAATTAGATATTGAACTTCATCTCATCCTTTAACATTTATTATCTGTCGTTTTACCGATCTACTGTCGGACAAGACATTTTGGAAGTCTCCATGTCTAATTCTCATATTAAGGATAAAATCATGAAGCAAAGAGTTTTTTGTTGAAAATTACGAATTTTTTTTTAAATAATAATATACTGTACAATATATTAATATCATACACATGTGTATATCCTATTCTATTTTTTGACAGTAAATTCTTTATTGTATCTGTATATAAACCCAAACCGTACCTAAGAGACCCAATTTTTTTTTTGCTTATCCCTAGTACACATGGTACAGACCATGATAATCATGGTGGGTAGAAGTAGGTGACTGTTTTTACTGAAGTGCACCACATGTCTAAACATATGAAAAGCAGTTCGATTTTTCACTTACAAATGTGCCAGAGCCCCGTTTGGTTACTTGCACTCGCTGGTGGGGTTGGACTTTTGCAAGAATCGGGGGTCATTGGAGCATTTTTTTTTACATAAAAAAGTGCCCAATGCGGGAATCGAACCCGGGTCGTAGGGGTCGAAAACCAACGGTTTAAACCATCCTTCCACCGTTTAAAAACAAGAAACGCCCTGATGAAGTTAGGCGTACAGCCTATTGAAATATTGGCATTTTATATTAAATAAAATGTTTGTTTTATTTTAGATCCAAAAAATATGCCATTTAATTAATAATTTCATATGGATTGCTCAATATTCAAGAAGATAATAGTTAATGTAAGTCTCGTCATCTATTATAGATAGGAAGAATATAAGGAGATTCTCTGAAACTTATCTTAAAGGATGCCATAAAGGAGTTTGAAACAAATGGGAAGTCTGAGCTACACCCAGGTCTGGCACCGGTCAACCAACAGTTTGACTATAAGTTGTGATATAGAGCCTTGTGAAGAAAGAAATGCGAAGGATCTCACCTGGATATCGTTGAGTGCTATGAAAAAGTCTGGAGGGGAGTAAGGAAGATGGTTCTTGGACGCCAGTCGGCCAGGCAGCTCCGTCAGGATCTTGTCTATGAACTGATTGTTATAGGTCGCGGCGGTTGGCCCTGTCTCACACATTCAATATGGTGGGGACGCTGAGTATTAAAAACTACAATTTTATAAAAGTAAAACGGCGAAATATACTATTTGTTTATTCATTTAAAAACAGCAAACTTTTTAGTATGATGCACTAGCACGCCATCTGTTATCAAAATTCGAAACTATTTTAAAAGCGTAAGATTCTTTTTGAAATTAAACAATTTATACTGTCCTTACTGCAATGGAAAAATTAACTTTTTAGTGGTATCTCTTTCTCGGGCCTAATGAACATATTCGTCGTTTGACTTTTACAACCAATTTGCATAATCATATATTTATATCAAAACCTATATATTAATTGATCCCAAGTCCACATGTTACAAGCCATGATGATAGATGGATAGTGGTGAGTGGTACTGCATTTACTATAAGCCAATAACGTGTCTATACGTGTAGGAAAAGTTTGACTTTTGCGCTTACAAGACCCATTTTGGTTCATTACAACTTTTTAGAGGAATTTTGAATATTGTTTTAATTGAAACATCCTCAATAAAAACTAATAATTGTTGAACAGAGCATTCTGTTATTATAATTATTACAGAATACAAGGCATCAAACCTCGTTTACATTCCTATGAGGGTCAATATAGGGTAGTTAAGTATACATTCCATTACACAGGTCTGTACAGCATGTGGTGTGTACATTTAAAGAGAATGATAGAAATTTTATATTTTTCTAGTCACTCTACCAGCTAAACACCTCTTTGGCAGATTGTGAGGGCCATTAACCTGAAACCATGGTCCCTATGTGGATGCTTTTCAGTTTGACAAATCTGGTGTCGTAGCTTTGTCACTGACCTGAGTCCACTAGTTTGCGTAGATGGTTAATAGATGGCGCTTATAGGTGTCGATTTTTGACAGGAGAGAAGCGCCCTCTATGTATTTAAAGAGGAAGATGGACGTCATCACGGATGGAAGTCAAGACGATATCCAAGACGGTGATCCAAGCTGACTTACCAAAGTAAATTGTCATCAAGATTATGAAGATCATCTTGATAAATCTGGAACACAGCGCATCACAAAACTGAGCTAAAAATTTACATACAGATTTATAAAAAGATCAACAATTTTCGCAATAGGTTCGATATTATCAAAGCCACTAGCTTTCGCTCTTCAACGGGCAAAATTTTGATAATAAACCAAATTGTTAAAGTTATAATCCTGTTGAAGGACTGACAAGTCCGAAAGCTTGAAAATAAAGGTTGGCACAAGAAACTTAACCCTGGTAACTTTATTTTAATTTTATAATAAACCAATTTGTTGTAAAAGATTTATAATTTTTTTTATAATATCATATCACAGTTTTTTTTTATATACAAAAATGAAGAATATAGCCTTATACATTGATTCAAAGTCCATAAAGTAATGAAAAAAGAGAAAAGTCATGATATTTACGTAGTAATACAGATTATATATAATGGCGACTTTTGTCTTTAATTCAATTGTTATTTTTGAAGAAACCTTATATATAAACAACAACAACAACAATTGATATACATGTTGTTCATTATAGTGAGTTAGCCCGAAATTTCGTGAATTTCCAGTCTCTTTTCCTGTAGAAAAGGGCATTGGAATGGATAAACCTTACAATATAAACTAGATATATATTAAAATTTTGTTTATTATTGTGTAGTAGAAGAATTAGTGAAGAGAGAATAGGTAAAAATCTAGGTTGCTGTTTTAGAAGCTATGTAAAACTATATAAAGTATTTTGTGTTTGTACTGTCTACACTTCTACAATATTTAGCCTATATTGATTAAAACACACCATGTAGAATTAGATCTGTGTTGTGTGGAAAAATTCATTCATATTTTCAACCATGGGATATGTAAATTAGTCCAGTAATTTGCATATTCTGATTTGATCCACATCCAAGTTAGTCCAAATAATCAAAAGGGCTCTATGTCACCTTGATGTGCAAGGTAGGTTTTTTTTTTCACGTATATCTTTCTTCTTATATATAAAAGTCAATGTCTGTTGTCTGCTTCGTGATAAACTCAAAAACTACTGAACCAATTGGTACCAAATTTTGCATGTCGCTTTTTATAAACCTGAGGAAAATTTTCGGCTACATTTTGATTAGCACTTTTGGCTTTTTTTTTTTTTTTCATTTGAAGAACTTTTTTTTTTACGCGGAGTAAATACAAGACGAATTAATAACACCAGGTCAATTAAGCGTCCAATGAGCGTTCTGCTTTTTTTTTTTTTTCAAGTTGCTTGCGTACTTTTTTTGAAATATCTTTTTATACAAGTGTTACTTTTTTAAACAAAAGTATTGAGAGAGAAATTTATATTACTAAGTTTCGGTAAGTGCACACAATGCAATAATAAAAAAAAAACTTTACAGAATTAGCGTTACTGTATGTAAATAATGGCTTTCGTATTTTTTATTAATGTTTGTTCTGGCCTTTGTTTTTTTTTATCTCTTAAAAAATCGTTTAAAATGCAGTCGCGGTTATATATGTTTGCCTAATTTCCATGAACTCTTTTATTTTTTACAGAAAAATATTTACATACCAGTATTTTGGATTCATTTTTTTTATAAACCCAAGCTGCGCTGGGGCGGGTACCTCGGGCGTTGGGTGGAAAAGCTTCCATCTATTTGAACTATATTGATTTTGAAACAACTAAATGAATTGCAAAAAATAATTAAATCAAATACCTAAACACTAATATAATACAATTTTTGCCATCATACACACTTTTTGCCTGTGGTTTATGTGCTACTTCTGTATTGCTATTCTATGGCACTTCTGCTATTTATTATTGATGTACTTTCAGTATGAAGGAAATTGCACTCGGGGTAATTCTCGGGCGAAGCCGGGTCATTCGTCTAGTAGTGCATATAATAATATATGTTTAAATATAGAATAAATAAATGATATTGTGAATAGGGAGATATATATATATATATACTTGTGCATAAATAAGATATAAACAAAGAGACTTTCCATGTTATAGGCAGTTCTCCAAGGGAGGTGCGAAGTATCTTGGAAGAGGACACTTACCAAAGTTGAAACCAGCGGATCGCTGAAGGTCTGACCACTCCTGAAGATGGCTTTAAAAATAGGAGCTCCAGATGGCAGTATCCACATGGGAAAAGTCAGGCTGGAGAGATAAGTTGCATATCTTGAAAGGTAGACATGTCTCCCCTGTAAATAAGTCATTTTGACGCTATATGATTGTATCTTTTTTATCGTCATAAAGACAACCGAAGAGCGATTGTGCTGAAAGTTGCTCATTTTATATATATAAGCTACGCACATGGCTAGTCTAGGTTGGTAATATTGTCGAATATTCTCGAGCAATTTAGTGCTATTTTTCAAATGAAATATGCTAATATGTAAAACGACATTTGAAAATTATCCCGCATGTTTTTTTTTAAACGCGAAAAATCGAAATTTATTTTTAAGGAGAAATAACGATTATTTCCAACCTTAGGGATGAATTATGAAAGGATGAATTGTGAAGAGTAATGATAAACGGAAAAATAAAAGTGTCCAGGGATGGGAATCGAACCCACAGTGTTCCGCTTACCGGGCAGATGCCATGTCCACTAGGCTACCCTGGACATATTTTTCCGTTCGTAAATATTATATGAGGTAATTTATAATACAATAGATTGCAGCTTATGATTGTATTATAAATTTATTAATTAATATAAATGCTAATATGTATTAAACAAAAGATGGAAAGATTGGGCCGTCCTAGCTCATCAGTACCGAATCCTCCCATTGATTATCCAGTTTAATCTACCAAGCCTATCTAAATGTTGCATTGAATGCTTCTTGTGTTTGACTTGAGGCATTGTAGAGTTAGCCTATTGTGATGATGTACTAACTTTCTCTTGATGGATCTCTCCAGCTGAGCTTGATTAATGATTCCATCGTTGCGCCTATTACGATCAGAATTCACATTTTTCTTTGAGACGGTAAATAACGAGAGATCTCGTAGATACACTCTAAGACGAAGCACAATAGGAAATATTTTGCATATAAGACAGTATTTGATATACAAATATGCTTTGATTGATCATGCAAATTATTGAATTTTGTCTGCCAATAAATGAGCATGTAACACTGAGCGCCCCCCTGTGTAGGGACGCTTTGTCATCCGTAACCACGAAGGAACACAAGGACTGGGGTAGAGTGAGATATATGCTGCGAAAGAGTATTAACCTCCGTGGCTTTCAACCTTTGGGTCAAAAAGAAGCATATATGATGATAATGATATATTTGACCAAAAATGTAATTTTCGATTGTGATTGTTTTGGTATTTCAGCGTTTGTTTTAAGTATAAAAAAAGCGACAACAACAAAATTAAAAGAAGAAAACTTTATGGATTTTTTTGTTTAAGGAAATAGAATCTCTAAATTACCTAACGCAATAGGATATATGAAAAATCAAATTTGGTTAAAGTGCGCCGAAATACCGGTCGTATGGAACGAAATTTCGGATCTTGGTTCGAATATTGAGCTGTCACCCACAACGAGTCCACCACATCAAGGTTCAATGACGTCCGGACTCCCGGGGGTCCGACGGCAGGATAGTCCGGGTAGGAGCGCCGATCAGTCTGGCTGCGAGTCCGTAGGCCAGGGCGGACAGAGGCAGTCCCAGGACCAGAGTCCAGCCCATGTAGTAGGCGGTCCCCAAGTAGCTCAGACTCAGTGCCATGTCCAGGTATCCCAGTACGATCATAAACTGCGGCAAACACACGACTTCAAGCCAATTTGTAGATGTAATCAAGCTATCACCGACACCAAAAGTCTATAGCTATAAAACTTCACTGAATATGGCAATTATCTATCAACCAATAAATATTAAATATATATTACTACTGTCTATCTTCTAGGCATTATATTACTACACACATATACTACTATCTATTACATATACTATTACATATACACATATATACATATACTACTATTCTGAAAATAGAGCAATCCATATTGTTATATTTGTTCATAAAGGGCACATCTTGGATTCAATAAATAATCTTTTATTTCCTTATATTTCAATGGGCTAAACGGCCATCTTGTAATGTAATGCGCGGCTTGCCGCGAGAGGGGATGAGATCCTTGAAAAAGATGGCCGTTTAGCCCATTGAAATATCGGAAATAAAAGATTATTTATTGAATCCAAGATGTGCCCTTTATGAACATATACTACTATATATTACTATTGTCTATCCTCTATGTCCATAGATTCATAGAATCCCTTAACCAAGAATTAATTTCAAATGCCAGGTACATAAAACAGAACAGCTCAATACAATATTGGATGCAATTCTCTCATAGCGGTATGGTTAGATAAACTGGCGAAGCCACAGAAGGGTTCACCAATGATGAGCCAGGCCTTCTCATTATTATTCCATTGCAGTAAAAACAATAGTAAACGCTTTAATTGCGAAAGAAAATAAAGAGAATGCTAAAATAGCTTCATTTCGGGCTATGACCTTCATCAGTACAGGGGCAGCTTCGACTTCATAAGAGGGATCCTACAATGTTCTAATGCATGTTTAAAAGAAGAGGCGCCTCTTTTGGTCCATTAAATATAATTGTGTCATTTTTCTGGAGAAAAATATTCATATACGAACAAGAGCACGTCTTTCGTGTTTCAAATATATTATTTAATATCCAAATTACATGATTTTTATAAGCATATATCTAGGGAAAAAGAAGATTTATAATACAATATAATGCGGCTTATGATTGTAGAACGACATTTGAAAATTATCCCGCATGTGTTTCTTTTGAACGAAAAATCGTATTTTATTTTGAGGAGAAATAACGACTATTTCTATCCTTAGGGATGAAGTATGAAAGGATGAATTGTGAAGAGTAATGATGAACGGAAAAATAAAAGTGTCCAGGGATGGGAATTCCTATCCCTGGACACTCAAAAGAAACATTTGCGGTAAAATTGTCAAACGTCGTTCTACAAAAAGATTGCAGTGGAAAAATAACTAATAATATTTTTGACTAAAAATCAAGAATATAAAAACATTTTCGATGCATTAATAATACAAACAACTTCTTTCTAAGCAAATAATCGAACACACTAGTTATAGGGATCTGGTGGAATAAACTGGTGTGTGGCCGCTGGGAGGGTCTTACTGCTGATGACTCAGGTCTCTTTCCTTGTAGATTTGTTCTTCCACTTAGTCATGGAACAATAGATATCATCTCCCTCTCTGTGCTCAATTACATCATTTATAAAACGTATACACAAAAAAATGTATATCATGATTAAATAAATCCCCATCAGAAAAGAAAAACATAGCTTTAGAACTATATACCTATCGTAAAGCGGTCTTGAGAAAAATAGCCTCACAAAATAAAAATCAATATATATATATATTCCGTGACAAAAAATAGGAAGAAAAAATAGCTTGTGATCATGCTAGAGTCCTATTGTTAGACTTGTGGAACTTTTTATCTTCCCATTTTCTTTTAGGACTCTGTTTAATACAAGTACTTGTGATTTTATCGTGAAGATAGAGGCTGCCTCTGGCGGCATTTTTCCTCTTTCAAACAATTTCTGGGTAACTATTGCTCCCATTAAAATATTTGGTTCCCCCCCCCCCCCCTTTTTTTTGTACGGCGAATCATTATAAGGCGGAATACCCTAATAAAGCTTTTGTTATTGTTGACTAAATAAAACGAAGATACGTGGATGAGTTCTTTATCAGTTTTTATTAACTCAAGCTTTCGGTCGTATCAGCCTTTCACACACACACACAACGGGAGTAACACAAGAACTAAATTAGTTACTGTGTCACTGCAGAATTTGTGGAAATATGATATCTGATGAAATCTCCCACTATATCATAGAATGCCAATATTTAGGTGAAGAAAGAGAAAAAAATCTTAAAAACACCTTCTGGAGACTTAGCAACCCACTGAAGACGCTGAAAACTATTTCAGAAAAGAAAAATATAGCAATAGAACTCTATAATTTCTACAGATCAATTGTAAATAGATCATACACAAAACAGGTAGTGAGGAAAGTTTTAGAACACAGATGTGTAAATAAATCCCTTTTCAAACAAAGACTCGCGTGTACAAAGGGAAAGGGAGAGGTATTGCTGTATTGTTTTGTTGTTGTATGGCGAATCCATACAGGGCAATGGGCCCTAATAAAAATAAAAATCAGTTACTGTGTGTGTTACTTCCATCGAAGGGGAAGCTGATAAGTCCTAAAGTTTGAATTCTTGTAATAATAAAAATTGATCAAGAAACTTATTCTCGTATGGATTTTCGATTTATTTAGTCATGATATAAATTTGTGTGAATTACAAGGTTGTCCCCTAAAAGTTCGTAAACACCTGCAAAAAAATTGAAATACCAATATTATTCGCCCTTATGTATAATGTATTTGTATTATGTATAAAGTAATTGTATTATGTATTATTATGTATTCGCCGTAATACTATTATTCGCAAAGTAAAAAGAAAAACAACGTTTTAAGAAATTAATTTAATATACGAACTTTTGGAACAACCTTATGATAAAAAGTAATAATAAATGACAATAAACGTGATACAATGTTAAACAAACAAATGATACTCGAACCCAGCTGGGATACAAGCAGCGCCCCCTGCGCTGTGTACAAGTGTCCGAGACAAGTTGCAACTTGTCAGCTGACTCCCCTATTGTCCAAGACGGATGCCCCCTCAATCTGGCCCCCTCCGTGAAAACACCCCCGAGGGGTGATGTGAGAAATTAACCTTGATTTCTCTTCCGTGACAAAAATAGGAAGCAAAAATAGCTTGTGACCATACTAGAGTCCTATTGTTAGACTTGTGGAACTTTTTATCTTCCCATTTTCTTTTAGAACTCTGTTTAATACAAGTACTTGTAATTTTATCGTATAGATAGAGCCTGCCTCTGGCCGGCATTCATAATTCTTAAAATTAAAGATACTTCGGCCAGGAAATCTTTTTATTTTCTCTAATAAAGGTAATGAAAAGATTTAATGGCCGAGAAGAATCTTTAATTTTAAGAATTTCTTGTAATTTTGTTGTTGTTTAAGTATACAGCTTTGTAGTTCGCTACTGTTTTCTAAGAGATGATCTATCTATCATATGTAGAGTGGTCTACCATTGGCGCTGCAGAGAGAGAGAGAGCTATTGTCTGAATTATAATAGGATCTGGTCTATAGAGGGCTCTCGGGAGGCTACAACGGAGATAGGTAAAGAGTGGTTCAATAAGTTTTCGGTATTCCTTTCAAGATCTACACTTCTCCCAATGTCTCTCTGCCGTTTTTCAGCTCCTACAAAATATACACACAGATACAGATTTATTAAGATCTTATACAGATTCACCACAGGAAGGAAGCATAGATGGAGCTCCTATACTTCAGGTAGCGCAGAACCCAACAACAGCCTCCAGGTCCGACGCATGTCCAGTGGCCACAGAATCCACAGTGAATAGTGAAATGGCGAGTGTGGAATCAGCCACGTTTTAGTCTTCGCTTCCTTCATCCAAATGGACCATGACATTCGGCGATTCTATTAATCTCCTCCGAACGGTGACTGCGGTCTTATAGAATTTATATAAACAAAATAGAAGACCATAATCAAACATAATTGTATTCATCCAGTTATATATTTGTTGACTATCGGATTGAGACAAGGATAAATCACCCAATAGTTTCTCTGTTTCTCCAAGCAAAAGCAAATAAATATTGTATGCATGATTTCATATTGTATTCTGATATTACATAGATCACAAGTTGAAGGACACAGTCAGTCTTCCAGCACTTTGAACGATTTTCTGGAAAGAACACCCATAGGAGTCTCTGTTGCGCAAAAAGTTTTTTAATTACCAGAACTCCTCCAAAATATAGGAATTGTCGAGGTCTCCAAAACATACCGCAGCGAGGCGTGACTTCCTCATTTAAGCCAAATTTCTTTATCGCTACCATTTCTTTTGGTTTTAGGACTAAGTATAAATTACAGGGGGGACAGATCAGGTGAGTATGAGGGATGCGGTAGTAGTTTATAATGTGAAAGAAATTTAAGGAAGAAATTATAGTGGAAGGGTGTAGAGAACAAGAGAGAAATGGAAAATAAATCCATCATCCAGCCCTGAACTACAATGGGTGAGGACAAAGTGTTTGTGAATCGCTATGGCAGTGAACATTGTGATGGTGGTGGTGTCTTGTCCTCCATGGAAACAGGAGGTGCCATTGCCCCGTTAGTCGGCCACATTTCAGAGTTCCCTGTTCACGGTTACCGTAGCGGCTCGGGGTTCATGACACCGTCCTACGGGGCAGTCCCTTACTTGTGCTGCTTCTCCCGCCCGCCACGTAGAGGAAGTGAACATTGTAAGTGCAATGTTGTATTAACGCGCCATCTGTTATAATAATTTGAAACTATTTTTAACTCGCATGATTCTCTCTTTTCGAAATAAAACTTTTTCTAATGTCCTTATACTGCAATGATACGTGTCGAAATAATTTAAATTTCTTAAAAAGGTGAATATTTGGTAATTCCTGACATCTACAGGTAGATGGTAGACTCAACAGAAGAATCAACAGCAGACGTACCGCGAAGTAGAGAGGCAGAATGTAGACGTAGTAAAAGTCGCAGGCAATGTTGTTGATCCCAGACAGCGTGTAGCGAATGATGGACTCAAATCTTTCTCGGCCTGCAACCATAATTCTGATGGCAAACACAAATTTGTAACTACATAGAAACCAGAAGTTCTGTTACAACTACACTGAAACTACACTTCTATCTGCTGCAATGATAAGCTATATCTTTAACCATACTAGAACCACAGTCTAAGCCTGATTTAACCACAAATGATGCTACAATAAACCCCACTGGAACCACAGAAACCACAAATTCCGTCCATTGTAAGAACATTGAAGCTACATACAGACTTTGTGTGCTCCAGCTACAGCCTTTCTCTCTTAATCTACACTGAAATTATTACCTAGCTACTGTAGCCACACCTCAAGCTGCTGTGACCTTACTGAGTAAACCACAGATGATGCTACAATAAACCCCACTGGAACCACACAAACCACAAATTCTGTCCATTGTAAAAAGATTGAAACTACAGACAGACTCCACCTACAGCGTTTCTCTATCACTCTACACTGAGATTATAACCTGTCTACTTCAACCACACCTCAAGCTACTGCGACCTTACTAAACCACTGATGCTGCCAGGCAACCTCACTGATATAACCCACACGTTTTATCTGCTATGACTTTCAACTTTTTCCATAAACTATTTATTATATATATATATCATATTTTAACTACAATATTTCAATAATTATCAATATTTTAAATTATTTAATATAATCTATATTAATAAAATGGAAATTTCAAAAGTGGACATCACTAAAAACTTTCGTTACAATGCATCAATTTCAACCAAATTTTCAACATTTATGTAAAACGAGATGGAGCAGGTTTTGCTTAACATCAAAATATATTTCCTAACATTAACATGCGTAACTTCGGTGTTATCGATTAAATACAAAAAAAAATCAACAGAGTTAATTATATTTATATATAAATACAAAATTAAATTTCAACAGAGTTAATTTTTTTACATACTAGCTAATAATCTCAATCTAAAAAAATATTCAAAACAAGCAATTTTAAGATAACACCATATGTAAAACAGTCGGCCAAGAAAACAACAACGATATTACATCTTTCTCACATATTCACACACAATCTTGATTAATAATTAAAACTAATCTTTAACATTTTTTATTATACTTCAACTTTTATTTCTACATTTGTTTTTAAATACCCAATTGTTTTATCATGTTTCTAATTTCGCCTAACAAATATACAAATTTATAGTGATCAACATATGCAAATTTTATCTTTGTTTTTATTTAACTTGATATCGTAATATCCATTGTAAGCATTTTTCTGTTCACCTTCCGTGGTTTCTCTTTTCTCTGATAGTTTTTAGGTGTAGTATATTTTCTTATTACTAGACTACAAACATTCCCTCGAGAAAAACCTGGGCGAAGCCGGGTACATCCGCTAGTATTATATAAATACGTACTATCGCTAAATAAATCAATGATATTAGACTCTTGAGACCGCTCGAGACAGAAAGAGCTTTCCCTATTCAAAAATTGTTGGTATGACTTAATTAAAGGATTACCAATTTTATCTAGAGGTGCGTTTCTTTATTTGCATACAAATAAAATATATGTAGATTCAGATGTAGAAGCTTATATCGGAATAGAGAAAGCTGGTAACCAAGAGAACTAGCTTCACTCATCATAGCCCATCCAGAAGGATTCAAGTAAAGCTTATAAATATATTCGAAAACCTTACGAAATATGTTTCTATATATATTGTGTAAGGTTTTTCAAATATGTTTATAAAAGTAAATCGCAAATTTCTTATATCTGAAAATGTTAATTTTCAAAAAAGAAGCTTATATTGTTCTTGGTAACCAAGAGAACTAGCTCCACTCACCATAGCCCACCCGGAAGTATAAGAGCTCGAAGGCGGCGATGACCACTAAGGTGGTACTGGCGCAGAAGTTGTCCAGCCACTCGGCGTAGTAGATCCCTCCCTGGACGTACAGTACGTAAATACCAATATCTTGGTTCTCAAGATTAAATACTTCATTGTAGCATTAAAACAAATACAACAAGTATGATCAAAAGAGACATAAAATACAATAGTAGAACGATCTTGTATAATAAACTGTCAAACCGCTGTGAAGATTCACTACTGATGAGCTAAGCTATCTCAATAGAGTTTTATCCTAGATAGTAGACTTTGTCTCATTTGATAGATATACAATACTATTGTAAAATGGATGACAAGATATCCGAGAGTCCAAGATTCTATAGTAAAGTTGAGGAAAGATGGGTGGGATCCAGCTGCGGGGGATGGCCATATGTCAGGGGGACAGGCGCCAAAAACGGCATTCGTGTGTGGGGGAGGACAGAGTCTGATCACATCTGCGGCGAGTGGAAGACGCGGCAAGTTGCCTCCGGGCGTGTGGATGATCTTACAATACGGTGCCAGAGAAGCTTGCCCGACCTGGACGGGAGCCGGCCGTAGACAAGGAGGATCCTTCTGATGGCGGATATTTGAGACAAGTCCATCTAAGTGTACTTAGTTTCCCATTCCATCAACATCTCCTGGTAGTAAAGTATACCAGCTGTATCCACAACAAACCTATATTGAACCTTGTACGCAAACAACGACCGCTGAAACGCTTCGTAACAGTATTCTATAATAGCTTCAACACAATTGTCTGTCCATCAAACTGAATAAAATGGTGAAAATATAAAAAAAAAAAAATATAAAATCAGTATTAAAAAAAGATTAATATAAGGGTTAACAATAGCTATCATTAGAGATCCGTTCGTAATACACAACCATTCCTCTAGCGATATAAAATTTTCGGTTGGAAAGTGAGAAACCTCTGGAGCAGATTTCAATGATTAACTAAGTCACAATTCAAAATTCAATCAGCTATCGGAAACTTGGTTTTGAAAATATAAATATATATATGTCATAATTTGTATAATGTCCAAGAGATATAATTTATTTTCACCATAATAAGTACGTTAAAATGTAAATACAAATTAATCCATATATAAATCTGTACAAAATAAACGTGGGACGCCACCGTGCGCGCGCGCTCACGAGAGTGGAACAAATTCTTTTTCGAAGCTTACATGCACAACGGTCGCGCCCTTCCATTCTACGACGACAGCTACGACATATATATCTCTACATTCACTATCCAGTAGGGGTGACGTACCGTCTTGAGAGCCGGCAGGATGAGGAAGAAGAAGAACTGCACGAGGATGGGAGGGACGGCTTTCTGCCAGCGAGAGGACTGGGCCCAGAGCAGGGTGAGGTTGCGGATGCAGACGTCCATCAGAGCGGACTGCCACACGGCGAGGTGTACACGGGGAGGGGGGCAGGGAGAGCGACGGACCTACCTCGGTCTTCAGCCCCAACAACAGCATTCCTAGGAACCAGGCGGCGATCCAGGCGTGGGCCTGGTGGCGGGTGCTACGGAGGGCCCTGGGGTAGGCGGAGAATACAATCCCCACACCTACACCCACCCACACTCACCTACCGGGTATAAGGGCAACTTGTGTTTATCATACATTAGAAATAACTATCTGTAATGGGCAATATCTAGTTGCAGAGCCAAGTGCCCTTTGTAAAGAGGCGTCTTCTTACCAGAGAGAAGCTAATTGGTATAAATGGTCATTTTGGCGATGGAAACTGTCAATTGTAAAGAGAGGTCTTCTTATCGTAGAAAAGCTAAATATTAAAACTGGTAATTCTGGTAACGAATACGAGAGGAGTTAAATTTGCCAAAATTAATGCATTTTTAAATTCAAAAGACAAAAACCTCTCGCAATCAGTATCTTTTATTATTACAAATAACGGACGCTAGCTTTCGAACAATTAGTTCTTCAACGGGCGTTGTTACGTAAAAACGCCCGTTGAAGAACTAATTGTTCGAAAGCTAGCGTCCGTTATTTGTAATAATAAAAGATACTGATTGCGAGAGGTTTTTGTCTTTTGAATTTAATTTTATGCGCAAGTTTTTTGATCTTATAATGCATTTTTAACGAGAGAGACGCTACTTTTTGTTCATCAATACCATTCTCCCGAAACTAAATATTGCAATTTGGCCTGAAAATCGGCCTTGCCACTTCATCAGTTTAAACATCTTTTTGGCCAATTCGACAGATTTGATAATTCTATTCATAGGATGTTATAATATCGAAGCCGCCCCAGTACTGGTGAGGCCTATATCCAGAAACCATGGTATACAGGTTAGCTTTTTGTCTGAATCCACCAAAACCGGTGTTGTGGCTTATTTTTCATCACCACCTTAACGTTCTGTACCGGGATGATGAACCAAAATGGTTTAATGGTTTTTTTTTAACGAGGAAGTTGTCTCTTTTGGTACATGAATAGCTTCCTCCCGCAAATATATGTTGAATATATTATTCCTGTGCTTTATGTTCATTTTATTTATGATCCTCTTAAATGTGAAAGATCATCACTGAAACCTTGTTGAAAATAAAGAACTTTCATCTGGCGTCGTTTTACCAGCAAATATGATTACCAGCCAGGGAGTGTCTGTTTTCTATATGGTGAGATTAAATTCAAGAATCTTGACATTTTGCTAAATAGCTCGAGTACACATGGCCATGATAACCATGGTGGGTTAGGATTTGAAAAAGTTTATACCGAAAGTACATATATGCCTAATATATATAGATGCCTTCGAGACCTACCTTTACAGAAGAGCTCTCAAAATTCCTTGGACAGATATGATAACAAATAATCAAGTCTTCGATCGAATGGGTACAGAATGCCAGCTGATAAAGTTCATAAAACAACGAAAACTGACGTTTGCTGAACATGTGATGCGCAGCAGGAGAGACATTGCTGACAGTGTTGGAGGGAAAGCCCCAGGGGAAGAGATCGAGGGGAAGGAGACGACAGGGATACACAGACGATCTAAAACAATGGACTGGACGACACACCTACGAGGAGATGAAGAGGATGGCGGAGGAAGTATGGAGAGACCATGTGGCCAGCCACCCTCTGTAAAGGAAGGCATTGAAGTAAGGAACATATATGCCTACATATGGCCATGATAATCATGGTGGGTAGGGATTTGAGCCAGTCTCTACTGTACGTCCACCACATATCTACGCAGACACACATGTAGAAAGCAGAATTTCTACTTGCAAGATGCTAAGACACAGTTAGACACTCACTGACCCAGCTACAACGTACAGTGAAATGTTGATTGAGGATTGTATAAATGTCAACTTACTGTTGTCGGACAGGTGGTAGAAGTCGTTTCCGGTCACGTGGGCGGCATAGCCCTGGGATGCGAACACAACAATGGCGGCCAGCAGGGAGCATGCGTAGTCGGCCACTGCCACGATGATGTTGGTCCTGCATCACGTTACGTACGTTGTTGTGGCTGTAGCGAAGTTCAGGCCGCCCAGACTTACTGTAGACTGTGGTCCCAACCTTATTTTACCACCAGCGGTACTCTCCAGTTACAACAAAAGACTAAATGTACCAACTCACGTTGGTAAGATGATGAGAAAAGCCTCTCCGGATAGTCAAACTGAACATTGCTGAATTAACGTTGTTATATACACTCATGGACAAAACTTATGGAAGTTGAAAGTATTTAATATCGCTGGTCGTCGGTTTTTTTTTTTATATAAGGAAACAGAGGATATTTTGTTTACACTTGGTTATCTCGTGTGTCTCCATTAAAGGTCACTGTATATCAAACATATTTCAGAGTTATTGTCTGAGATATACATGCTAAAAGGTGCAACTTTCTTAAGTTTTGTCCATGAGTGTACTTAACATCTTCGTTTATTAAGGTAAAATATTAGGCTTCCTGGGAAAAGTTTTTTCAAAAATTTAAACTCTCAATTCAATATATGTATTTGTATTTCTCTCTTCTCACACACACAATTGTGGATTAAAGATTTTAAAAAGAAACTTTTCCCTGGAAGCCCCTGATATTTTCCCTGGAAGCCCCTGATATTTTCACTTTAATTTTGATACAAGGGATTATTTTATTGAATCTTCGTTTATGTTTTCTTTGATTTGAAGGTCTGCCAGTATTAGTTGTCAAATTTCTGCCTTGTAGTCAGTTGAGGCGGTATATAATATGGTGGGGTTTATTGTTTTCACGTTGTGAATGGAGGTTTATCAATGTCTTCCACATTTGAGGTACTTTCTCCTGTGTGACCTTCAGGAATATTTAGCAGACACTATCATCTAGAGATACTCACAGCTTCCTTTTATCCACACAATGGTATGTTCTGTATTGTAGAGAAAGTGTTATGTACATACGGCCGTTGTTGTCAATGTGGGGCTAGCATAGATATGGAAGTACGGTCTACTACTGGTCTGTTTATTTATTTTATACTTCTGTAGTGTGTCTGGCTACTGTCGCAGCTAAGCACTATCCTTCAATGCTTTCCTCTACCGAGGATGGCTGGTCACATGGTCTCTCCATACTTCCTCCTTCAATGCCTTCCTCTACTGAGGGTGGCTGGCCACATGGTCTCTCCATACTTCCTCCTTCAATGCCTTTCTCTACTGAGGGTGGGCCACATGGTCTCTCCATAGCTCCCTCCTTCAATGCCTTTCTCTACTGAGGGTGAGCCACATGGTCTCTCCATATCTCCCTCCTTCAGTGCCTTCCTCTACTGAGGGTGGGCCACATGGTCTCTCCATATCTCCCTCCTTCAATGCCTTCCTCTACTGAGGGTGACTGGCCACATGGTCTCTCCATAGCTCCCTCCTTCAATGCCTTCCTCTACTGAGGGTGGGCCACATGGTCTCTCCATATCTCCCTCCTTCAATGCCTTCCTCTACTGAGGGTGGGCCACATGGTCTCTCCATATCTCCCTCCTTCAATGCCTTCCTCTACTGAGGGTGGGCCACATGGTCTCTCCATATCTCCCTCCTTCAGTGCCTTCCTCTACTGAGGGTGGGCCACATGGTCTCTCCATATCTCCCTCCTTCAATGCCTTCCTCTACTGAGGGTGACTGGCCACATGGTCTCTCCATAGCTCCCTCCTTCAATGCCTTCCTCTACTGAGGGTGACTGGCCACATGGTCTCTCCATACTTCTTCCGCCATCCTCTTCATCTCCTCGTAGTTGTGTCGTCCAGTACATTGTTTTATACCGTCTGTGTATCCCCGTCGTCTCCTTCCCTCGATCTCTTCCCCGGGGCTTTCCATCCAGCCCTGTCACAGTTATGATACCGCACTAGTTTCGACTACCTGGGGATGTTGTAGAAGAGAGGGTTGTGGGACGACAGCAGCAGCACCAGGCCGGTCCCCAGTCCCAGGCTGTACGCCGCCTGCTCCGTGGCCCGCACCCACAGCCGCCAGGATGCCAGCTCCGACATGTCTGCCGTCACCATCTGTGTCAGGCCGTGCCGGGATCCGGGCAGGGCGAGGGCGGACCTCAGCACGCCCACGGCGCTCACCGCGGGGATGAGCACCAGCAGGATGAAGCCCTGGCACCACAGATGGTGGTTAGTACTCCCCGGTACCGGCCCTAGCAGACTTCAGTACTCCCACAATACGTATATAAGCCTTCATTGCTCGATATTTGTATGGTATTCTACTCTCCTCACAGCTTATGCCCAGGCTTTGATTAAATGCCATAACCAAGATTCAACCCTTCAGTGTCAGATATAAGTAGAATCAGTGTGTAGCATATCACATAGTAAAGCATATAAAATCAGAATGATCCAATACAGTATTAGAGCTCTAAAGAAGTGGTCTAAAAGATTAAATTGGCGAAACCGCTGGGAGGGTTCACCACTGTTGAGCCAAGCCCTCCCCATATTTTTTCATCGCAGTAAGGACAGTATAGGTTTGATTTATTTGTGAAAAGAAACATTCACGTATTAATGTTTTCATTGATTATAAGTAGAATCGTCCAATACAATAATAGAACTCTATATGGCAGCATGGTAGATTAAAATGGCGAAACCGCTGGGAGGATTAACAAGTGATGTACCAGACCCTCCGAATATTTTCCCATCGCATTCAAGGACAGTAGGAGGGGTATTTTATTTAAAGATAAAAACACGTGCTCTAATAGTTCCATTTGTTGACTATAATAAACCCTACACCGGTAATAAGACCTAGTCAGTCAGACATAGGCGACCGACCAATTAAAGGACATAAACACAACTATTTAGGACACACATGACTGCATTCTAAATGTAAAGTGTTGGGTATGAAAACGTACGTGAATAACTACGACTTAATTTGATGATCAGAGACCATATACAAGACACTCGTCTTATATAACACGCGACATGCCTGGCTTAGAATACTTCTCTGAATTACGTAAAGAGTTATTGATTTATTGATTTTTTTGTCTCCCTTTCTGCGCAAGATTGGAAGTGTTTGGCACAGACTTCGCACCTGCATGGACATTTCTACTGCTCCGTTCAGAGCGGTCGCCGCAAGAGGGTATCAAAGTGACAAATAATCATATGATAGGTCAATTTTACACTTTATAAAAATTTAGGTAAAAATAAACATATCTTTATAGTGTAACTGAATGTTGTTTGATGGCTTGCACCATCTATCTGAATAAATAATAATTGAAAGCTGATTGATTCTATTCCAGAAATTTTGGCTAAAAGCCTTTTCTTAATAAATCAAGAAAAGCCAATCACGTAGGCTTTCGAACTGTAAGCCTTCGTCAGCGTGGCTGTACCTCAACTACCAAATACAAAAGGATCCTGTACGATTTCTTACTTTTGTTTTATTGTTGCGAAATATGGATGTTTTGAGGTAGATGTAAGGAAAGCTGTCTAAGACAGCACTTACTTTCCCTCCAATACGTATGGGCAAGAAGAGGCTGAAGATAACCACACAGAGGAAGACCAAGACGGCCTCTCCAAGCATCACATGCCAGGCGTCCTGGTAGCCCAGTTGTGTCTGGCCCCTTTGTAGATGATGCCTGCACCACATGGACTGGTTCTTTCATCTTTCATCTACATTGGAAATTCGAAATTATTTTTGAACTATTATTAACGCGTATGATTCTTTTAAAGATAAATCAAATTTCTACTGTCCTTACTGTAATGATAAAATAACGAAGGAGCGCATATTTACGTATGGAACTATATAACGCTTATTATTATTTATTTAAGTAACCCAGGTTCCTGGAGCGTACAGAAGTCGCCAACTACCCGGGATGTCCTTCTGACCTAAGTCTTCTTGGATTTATATACAATGCCAGTGGAAGTCCAATTAATGAGGTTTTGCCAGGCAGATTTCTTTCTTGGGAGATTTTCTAGGGATGCTGGACATATGTTGGTGATACCTAGGAGAGTGGCTGTCTGGAATCTTTGGTATTGGAAGGTTGGACAAGTGAAGAGGAGGTGGTTATATAACGCTTCACATCCAAAGAGCTGCATGTGACTCGCGAGCCGCAGTTTGCTGAACTCTGGTTTAGCTTCATCAGGTTAATGGATTACCTGATGTGTGAAGACTTGCCCATTTTAAACAAAAGAAAGGATCTCTTAGCAAATCTTCTCATTTACACACACACACACTTGAGATTTAAATCTCCTAAATACACTGATTAAAATAATACAACAGGTTTCTCTAGAGATGTGTTTATTATCAATTGTCTTATATACTCTCCTGTAGAGACAATGTGACAATTGACACAGTGTTGTTGACATCCCGTCAATACAGGCAAAAGTACAACAACAACAAAATGCTTTATTAAGACCTTTTAGTCTTATATATATATGGAAGGCTGGGTAAACCGTTTGGTTTTCGACCACTAGGACCCGGGTTCGATTCCCGCATTGGGCACTTTTTTCTGTAAAAAAAAAATTAAAAAAAATGCTCCAATGGCCCCCGATTCTTGCAAAAGTCCAACCCCACCAGCGAGTGCAAGTAACCAAACGGGGCTCTGGCATTTGTAAGTGCAAAGTCGAACTGCTTTCACATGTGTAGACATGTGGTGCGTTTACAGTAAAAGCAGTCGCTAACTACCCACCATGATTATCATGGCCTGTACCACGTGTACTAGGGATAAGCAAAAAAAAAAAAAAGTCTTATATAGATTCTCCAAGCAGAAATGTAGGATACATGTAGGAAAAACAGTAATAGTACCTTAATGGTAAATATGATATTTATATACAGGAAAAATTATATAAAGACAATCAAGCTACTAAATAGATTAGTCTGGGTAAATTGGAGGAAAATAAATTTATTATACAGGCAAAAGTACACAGTCCGCTCTATTTAAATAGTGATGAAAATTTACAATGATGATGATTATTATAATAAAAATCAATACAATATATGCTATGTACAATGAATACTTACATATTAACATACAATATACTCCTGTAGAAGGGCAAGAATACCCAAAAACTTGAGATTACATTAATAATAATTAATTAATAAAATACATTTTTAAAAAAAGCTTTTATTCAAATGCACTGAAAAATAATAAAATATTGTATCTTCTTTCTGTCATTGAGCAATTAAATGTATCTGAGTGAAAATAAAAGCTGCGGGGGACAATCATCATGAATTTCGAACCTAAAGTGATTTAATATGTAGCAACTGATCAGCGATTTTTATGAATGTTTGTTATATTTTTACCTTTTCTCTAAATATGATCATCCCCCGCCGCTTTTATTTTCACTCAGATATATCTAATTGCTCAATGACAGAAGATACAATATTTTATTTTATTCTTTTTTGGTGCATTTGAATAAAAGATTTTTCAATGTATTTTTATTTATTAATTATTTAGTTAGTTTTTAGTCATGAATTTACAAAACTTAGAATCAAAAGTTCACTGGGGATTAGGCCTTAAATAGACGGAAGCCTGCTCGCGGCGGATTGGTCAATTCTTTGTAAGGGGCGTAACATGAGACTTGAAAATAATTTCTTTCATTCCCGGCCATTCCGATCAATAAGAAGTCAGAAAATACGTACACTTGCATTGTCATCGGGTTCTGAAAAGTGTGCCAAATTTCAGATTCCTATGTGCTCTAAAAGTATATTAAAATTAATTTACAAAATTTGAAAGCCAATTTGGAAATTTGGCCATTCCCCGACCACCCAGAAGTCTGATAATTTGTCAACTTGCATTGTTCATTTGACTGAGTGATTGTTAAAAGTTTCATAATTCTATGTGATCTGGAAGTATATTAAAATTAATTTTCAAAATTTGAAAAGCAATTTTGAAATTTGCCCATTTCCGGCCACTCTGGCAACCAAGAAGTCTGAAAATTTGTCAACTTGCATTGTCATCGGGTTCTGAAAAGTGTACCAAATTTCCTACGTCCTCGAAAAGCATATTAAATATCGATTGCAAGATTTGTGGACAAACAAACAGGGAAGTAAGTTAAATAAAAGCTTTTAATTAAAAAAAGAAACTCATCTCCAGAAACTTCAATTTGAATATTCTAATTTGTTTATTAAGTATATATGCAAATATATTTCAACATTCTACTAACTTCCTGTGTCTTCGGCCATCGGTACATGATCCTAATCAGTTTCAAACTACAAAGTTTCACATTTCCTTCAAAGAAAGATAACTAACTAAGCTTCTTTGTTTTCACCACCCTCAAGTATCCACATAATTACACCCGGAATCTCTGGGTTTAACGACAAAAAAGAATTTGACCTTGGTCATTCATGCAGAACACATGGCAACGGACGGATGCTTCTTACATGTTCCTAAATGTCTTGTTACAACATGTTCACAACATGCACATTGGTGTTTAGCACTCTTACTGAAACAGAATGCCCACTTACATTGGGTTCAGAGGTTAAGGATTTATATACTCTCATAGACAAAATTTAAGGAAGTAGAAAGTCTTTGAGGAAGTCTTTTATGGAGACATAGGCAATTTTGTTCATACTTGGTTATCTAGTGTCTTCAATAAAGGTCACTGTAATATCTTTCAGAGTTATTGTCTGAATCTCGATATACATACCAAAAGGTACAACTTTCTTAAGTTTTTTTTTTGTCCATGAGTGTATATATAGAGAAATATTATTAAAGAAAATTTGCATATGTGTATATTACATATTAAGCTCGTAATATGTAAATATAAAATACAGATAGAAAGATTATAAACGTTCATGATGGGATTATGCAAATCATTATGTGAAACAAATTTTACCAAGTGAGTACATTTTGGTTCGATATGTTTTTATTCAAAAATCATTTTGTTCCATAACTTTTTTTATATCAGTGTATTTCGACGTGTAGTTGTTTCGACTAGTAGTTGTGCAGTATTTGTGATAGTTAAGTAGTAGTTAAAGTAATAGTGAAGTGTACTTACCACCAAAAATAATCTTCAGGCATCAATAGAGTCTTCGAACTGTTTGCTACCTTGGCATAGGTGGCGTTCAGATCCTGGACATGACAACACTTGCTGAAGAATTAGCTCAGCGAAAGGTTTATCATACAGTAAAACTTCCCATGACCGACTTTTCTAATGAAACGTGGTAAAGGGAGGATAAAAATTGGTTTAATGCACTTTTAAATGGAGAGGTCCATTTTCTGGTGAATGAATACCATCCTCCCACAGTTTTGTGTTGCATATATATAAAGCCTTTAAAATCATTTATAATTTATTATTTATTACTCCCAAAATCCTATCCTACAGCCTCAAAGTGGGGGGAGAGTGTAAACGGGTAGCACAGGACGTCGGGAGGTTAACTCCTGGTAGGGCCACCCTGTGCTACACACCCGGCTAATGTAGGAAGGTATCAATTGGTAGCGTCTGTTCTCCATGGGAGTGGCTATACTCCATGTCAGGAGACCAAAAGAATCAAAGTCACACTAAGTGGTACTTCCAGGTCTTCAGACCAACAGCAGGTGTACCCCCTCTTTCCTTTTCCATGATGTCTACTATATTAGAAAAGCTGAGACAATGGGACCTAATGGAGATCGTTTAAACGACTTGAGGAATAAGCAACAACAACAACAAAATTATTTATTTAGCTAAAATACAAAAATGCTACTGAATCTGTGTGAGAAAAAATTTCTGATCTTAAATACATGATGAAAACACATTAAATGTTGGACTTTGAAATATTATATTGACGGCTTGGTGTTAAATTTGATGTTTTATTTCCGATTAGTGTTCATAATAGAATTGTATTTGGAACAGAAAATGCTTAGTTTGTGATTTATGCGATTTAACCTTTATTCTGGTAGATTTTCTATCGAGGACCGGCTGTAAAAGACCAAAATGATCTCACTCTCGAAATGAAGATGATCTCCAGAAAAAGACCACAAGGTAATTCTAGTCAGTGTCCCATGGAAGGTAATCCTTCAAGTGGCCAAGAACCATGGAAGGTAATCCCTCAAGTGGCCAGGTACCATGGAAGCTAATCCCTCAAGTGGCCAGGTACCATGGAAGGTAATCCCTCAAGTGGCCAGGTACCATGGAAGGTAATCCCTCAAGTGGCCAGGTACCATGGAAGCTAATCCCTCAAGTGGCCAGGTACCATGGAAGGTAATCCCTCAAGTGGCCAGGTACCATGGAAGGTAATCCCTCAAGTGGCCAGGTACCATGGAAGGTAATCCCTCAAGTGGCCAGGTACCATGGAAGGTAATCCCTCAAGTGGCCAGGTACCATGGAAGGTAATCCCTCAAGTGGCCAGGTACCATGGAAGCTAATCCCTCAAGTGGCCAGGTACCATGGAAGGTAATCCCTCAAGTGGCCAGGTACCATGGAAGGTAATCCCTCAAGTAACCATGTACCATGGAAGGGTCAGCACAGATGAAGCGGCCGTCCTGGAAGGGGCGGTGGCAGGATTCCCAGGGCACGGGGACCTTGAAGCAGAAGTAGACGTAGAGGAGACAGTAGGACATCACGATGTGGTGAGAGGCGGCCAGGCTGATGGCGGACAGGACATGCAGGAATCCCACAGCTGGGACAACATGGGGCCATCGAGTCAGTCAAACATCCTTTTCACTCGAAAGCCTGCTCGTTTACAGTTTCCCAATATACGCAAGAGGGAAGAGTTTATCTCGACAAGCTTTCAGGCGTATCAGCCCATCGTCAGGTATCGTATCAACAGATTTAATATCGTAGTTAAAGAGCTGTTACACCCGAAAGCTTGTCGTGATAAATTGGAGCTCCATCTATTATTTCTTCCTGTGGTGAATCTGTATAAGACCGGTGGTCTTAATAAAGCTTTGTGTGTATGTGCTTGTCTTGTGATAAAAAGAAACACTTCCCTCGGTGAATTATCTTTTATTTATAATTAAACCGAAGGGATTATAATATTAACAGATAAGTATGGTTAGTCACCATCTTGTAATATTGGCAAATATTTGCTAGCAAGTTTGTTATTAATTTCAATATTCGTCACTAGCTTCAGGTTTAAAGTTGTTGAAATTGGTAAACAAATCAATTTAAAATAATCTGTGATGTAAAATATGTTCCTTTTTTGACTAAGTTTGTTTTGTTTATGTTGTAGTAATAGCTTAGAATATAAAAGCTCAACTTTTCTTCATTTGTTAAGTTAATTAGTTTGTTTAACCTCTCCTTGTATTTGAATAATAAATTTGTTTAAATTAATAAGCTGCAGTTATGCTAAATTAAAATTCAAAATACAACAACTGGTAGCAGAGCGTGGTTAATTGTTATTGCGTCAGAAGAAAACGCCGATTTTTTAAAGAAAGGTTGAGTACGATTATATATATATTTTTAAAATGGCAGAATATTTTTCGATGAATAGAATTGAGCCACTGACATCTTCAAATTACCACATATGGGCGCTTAAAATATCAGCAATTTTGAGAAGCAAAAAATTGTTCAAAAAAGTGATCGAATCGCCTAAGCCTAACCGTGGAATGGAAGATTCAAAGGAAGAAGAATTTTTCAAAGAATGGGAGGATAGAAATGATGAGGCGTTTGGAATAATAATAGTAAATTTGTCACCTGAGCAGGCTGGCATATTTATAGGAGAGACAAATTCCTAAACTGTGTGGGATGAACTGAAGCGTATCTGTTGTGTTGTTTATCTTTTATAAACTACAACTTATATATTTATTATTTAATTATAATTATTTATTTATCACACACATTTAAATTTAGTAAAGATTAATTATATATTTACAAAACACAGTCAGTCTGTTGTTCTTAATTCCATCTCCTTAAATTCACATCACTTATATATTTCACACTATTCTACATATTCCTCCCTTGTTTAGTTAGTATCTAATCATGTCCTTAAATCTAGAAGGAACATGTATTTGTCTTCCACTTCTAGTGATGACAGTCTTGTTTTCATTCTCATTAGGTGATTCATTTGGGTATAAACAGTCCATATCAGATATAGCAATCTGCTCTTCTGGTACAATATCTTCTAAGGTTGCTTCTTGTTCTGGTAGATACCTTGAAGTACTAGGAAGTTCCATTCTAATTTCTGGAGTCTTAATCAAAGTGGTATTCAAATCAATTCCTTTGTTAAAATCTTGTAAGACATTGGCATGTCTTAAATGCTTTGCATTCCTAATGATAAAGCTACCTGTCTCAGTATTGACTAACTTGAATGAATTTGGAGATATAGTCTCTAGAATGATAAATCTTTGGTTGTCATAATTTGGTGTCAACTTGCTTTTCATTTCAGTGTTTGCGACATAAACAATATTACCTTTCTTGAAGTCATGAGGCAAGGCCTTATTCTTGCTATCAGCATATTTCTTCATTCTTTCTTTATAGGCTTGATTATGCTCCATCACTTCTTTATCCATAAGAGAATCATTGTCATTTATATCATTGAGCTTATTTCTAATTTCCCTGAAAAAAAGCAATAATGCTGGTGTTTTCCCAGTAGAAGGGTGTGGAGTCGACCTGTATGCCATTAGAACACATTGAAGTTCTTCTTTCCAATCCTTTCCTTGCAATTTTACTGAAATAAGTTGCTTTTTTAAATATCTGTGGAAACGTTCAATTTTTCCATTGCTTTTAGGATAATATGGCGACACTCTTATATGTTTTATACCTGATTTCATAAAAAATTGCTCAGTGTCTTTGCTTACAAATTGAAGACCATTATCTGAAACTATTTCAATGGGAAATCCATATCTTGCAAAAATTTCTTTTAATTTTGAAATTATAGTTTTCGAAGAAATATCATTTATTATAATCGCTTCCGGGAACGATGAATAATAATCAATAAGTGTCAAAATATATTTTGAATCAATTGGTCCAACTAAGTCTACTCCTACTTTATACCATGGTCTAGGAGGTATTGGTATGGTTGTTAAAGGTTGGTCATGCCTTAAAGGTTGATTGACTTCACAAATGTAACAATTCTTTATACGTCTTTCTATATCTTTGTCCATATTGGGCCAATAGTATTTTTCTCTTAAAATTTGTTTAGTTCTAGCAATCCCTTGATGAGTTTCATGAGCTAAGTCTAAAATATTTCTTTTAAGATCTGTTGGTATAACAATTCTCTTTCCTTTTAAAATGAGATTATCATAAACTGAAAGTTCTTCCTTAAATTTGTGCAAACTTTTAAGTTCATCATCATCAATTTGATATGGCCAATTTCCAGTTTGAATTATTTTAGTTAGAAATTTGAAAAATGGATCTGCTTCACTTTGCTTCTTGATATCATTGAGGGAAATTGCCTTCATTTCTTCTGAAAATATGGAAAGTACTTTTTCCACATAATCATCAACAATATTTTCACATGAAATATTTGTTAAAGGTTTTCTTGAAAATATATCTGCAATATTTTGTTTGCCCTTAAGATACTCTATTTCATAATCATAAGGTTGAAGTCTCCAACTAAGTCTTTCAATTCTTGGTGGCAAGACTGTTGCCTTCTTGGGATTAAGCATATAAATCAATGGTTTATGATCTGTCTTAAGTACAAATTTATTTCCCCATAAATAGTCATTGAAATGCTCAACAGCCCACACACACCCAAGAGCTTCTTTCTCTATTTGTGAGTATCTTCTCTCAACATTAGTCAATGATCTACTTGCATAGGCCACTGGCTTTTTGCTTCCATCATTCTGTCTTTGTAGTAAAACAGCTCCTAAACCTACAGGACTATCATCAGCAATTACTTCGGTAGGTGCATTCATGTCAAAATAGGCTAAACATGGATTTTTTGTAAGAGCTTCTTTCAATTTTCTGAATGAGTCCTCTTCTTTCTTGCTCCACTTCCATTTTATGTCCTTTCTTGTCAAATTATTAAGTGGTTCGGCTAACTTTGAAAAGTCTGGAATGAATTTTCTTAAAAATCCGCATGTACCTAAAAATGATTTTAGAGAATCTACATTTTCAGGTTTTGAAAAACTTAGAACACTTTCTATTTTCTTTGGATCAGGTCTAATTCCATCTTTACTAACAATATGGCCTAATATTTCCAATTCATTTAGAGCAAATTTACATTTACTTTTGTTTAGTTTGAGTCCAACTTGTTGAAATCTTTCAAATACTTTTTTCAGTCTTTGATCCAATTGTTCTATAGATTGCGCATATACAATCACATCGTCTATGTAGCATAACACTCCTTCTAAATGAGACAATATTGAGTTCATAGCTTTTTGAAAAGCTTCAGGTGCGCTGCAAAGTCCAAAAGGAATTTTGCAAAATCTGTAGCATCCTCTGGGTGTAATAAAGGTGGTCAATGGCCTGGACTTTTCATCAAGTTCAATTTTCCAAAAGCCTTTTTTCGCATCAAGTTTAGCAAAAACTTTTGCTCCCTGCAATGCTTGCAATATATTGTCAACTGTTGGTATAGGATATCTCTCTCTAACTATGGCTTTATTCACTTCTCTCAGATCAACACATAGTCTGATTTCTTCAGTACCCTTTTTTGGAACTGCCACAATGTTTGAGATCCATTCAGAAGCTTCATGGACTTCCTCAATAATGCCATCTTCTATCATTTTGTCTAGCTCTTGATTGATGGCTTCTACCATTTTATATGGAAAATGTCTGCATCTCTGAGCTACAGGAGTAACATTTTCTTTTAGAGTTATTTTTTGACTATAACCCTTCACATTTCCTTGACCTTGAAAAAGGTTCATGTTTTCTTGTATCAAATTATATATATCCTTCGGAATAACTTCCTGTTGAATATTCCTTATTTTTGTTCCACGCTTTATAATTTCTAATTCTAAACTTGCTTTCTTTCCTAAAAGAGGTTCTGCTTTACCTTCAATCACAAAAATCTGTTCCTTTATAGACCTTTTACCCCATGAAACATCTGCAAAGAAATATCCACAACATGGAAGAGGTGAAGTTTGTCCATAGGCATAAAATTTCCTTTCTGTACCATTTAAAGTTGGCATTTGAGATTTAGGAAAAATATTTTTCAAATTTTCAAGTCCTATGAATGTTGTATCACTACCTGTATCAATAGTCATTGTTATTTCCTTTCCATCTATATAGATACTTTCTTTGTTATCAGAGCCTAAAAAGAAAGTGTATTCATCTGAGTCTTCATTATTTTCTGAAATATTTTGAATATTTCTTTTCTTTCCTTCAATATTTTTATATTTTTATTTCTACAAACTCTATTAAGATGACCCATCTTGTTACAAAATGTGCATTTCATATTTCTAGCTCCACATTTATATGGAGGATGTGTAGTTAAGCCACATCTATAGCATTCTTCCAAATTAGGTGCACTTACCTTGGAGGTGCTTCCTTTTTGATGGTACACATTATGAGCTTTTGGTCCTTTAACAGTTGATTCATTAGATGCTTGGAAATTATTTTTATAGTTTACTCTATTTATTGAGGTCATATCTTCATTTGTCAATACTCTAAATTCTTCTTTGGCTGTTTCAAACATTCTTGATATCTCAATTGTTCTTTGAAGATTCAAATTATCTTGTTGCAACAACTTTTCTTTTAATTGCCTATTATAGCATTTTTCTATTATCTGATCTCTGATCATGTCTTCTTCTAAATTTCCAAATTCACAGGATTTGACTAATTCTCTTAGGGCAATGACATATGAATCAATATTTTCATCTGTATTTTGTTTTCTTTGCCTAAATTTAAATCGTTCTGATACAATATTTTTTTGTGGTGTGAAATATTTAGTTAAAGCTTCTTTTGCTTTTTCATACGTATCTTTTTCTTCTGGCAAATTAAAGAAAATTCTTTGGACTTGTGGTCCAAGGCAATGCAAAAGTGTTGCCCTTTTAACGTCATCTTTCTTTGTTGAAACACCGCTTGCTAATTCATAAATTAAATATGAATTCATCCAATGTTTGTACTCGGAATACAAATCTGTAGCATTAAGGTTCAACGGTAATGGAGACGTCAAATTATTTGCCATCTTCTGTTACGCTTATTTAATTATTATTATTATTTTTTTAATCCTCGTCGCCAAATATGTTGTGTTGTTTATCTTTTATAAACTACAACTTATATATTTATTATTTAATTATAATTATTTATTTATCACACACATTTAAATTTAGTAAAGATTAATTATATATTTACAAAACACAGTCAGTCTGTTGTTCTTAATTCCATCTCCTTAAATTCACATCACTTATATATTTCACACTATTCTACAGTATCCATACTGGAAATATTGAAGATAAAATAATCGACATTGGACTTGAATTGAAAAATATTCAAATGAGAAATAATGAAGGCATTGAAGCCTACATAACAAGGGCCAGAAATATTGCATCCAGAAGTGCTAACTTGGGACAGCCTATTTCACCAAGGGAAATGGTGTATCATGTAGTGAGAGGTTTGTTGCCAAAGTTTGAAAATATAGCAGCGGTTTTACGACCACAACGATCTGCGAGTCTCGAGGAAGTTTTCCAGGCACTTCAAGAGGAAGAAATGAGGCTAAACTCAATGGGATTTCCTAAAGAAGGTCAATATGAAAAAGCTTTTAAAGCTCGAAATGACCGAGGGATACAAAGAACATGCAAATTTGAAGGGAAATGTCATACATGCGGAAAATTTGGGCACATGTCAAGAAACTGTTGGCATCGTCAAGATAAAGCGAACTTCAATAAACCAAAATGCAAATATCCACAAAATACTATGCAAACTAAGTCTTCATTATCTTGGAAAAATAACTCAAGGGAACATGCTAATGTAGCGAATGGTTCTCCTAACACTGAACATGCGTTTACTTCAGCGGAAATAATCTACTCTTCTTCACATCTACCTGAGGAGGATGCGCACATTTGGAACCTTGATTCAGGATGCACTTCACACATGTCTCCTAGAGAAGATTGGCTTATCAACAAGATTCCTATTGACAGTGAAATTAACCTTGCAGAAGAAGAAAGGTTCATAAAAGCTGAAGCACAAGGTGATGTGAAATTGTCTACATACACAAGTGAAAGTAAGCAAGATATTTGTATTAAGGATGTACTCTATGTGCCTAGACTTAAATCTAATCTTCTTTCTGTCAGATGTCTGGTTAATAATGGAAATAAAGTATATTTTGAGAAAGGAATAGCTAAAATTTATAACTGCAAAGGAGATTTGATAGCTGAGGCTAATGAAGAAGATAGAATGTTTATAATTAAAACTTTACCTAGAAATTTGTTAAGCAATAAAGATAATTGTTTAAAAGCAGAAGATAAATGTTTAGCCAAGACAATGTGGCATAGAAGACTAGGACACTTGAACGAAGAATATTTGGATAAAATGATGAAGAATAATATGGTAAAAGGACTTAATTTTTATTGTCAACATCTCAAAAAATGTGAACCATGTATCCTTGGTAAACTAACCCAAAACCCTTTCAAAGCTATAGAGAATAATCATTCTGAAAGGCCATTAGAACTTATACACATGGATCTCTGTGGTCCTATGCCAACCAAATCACTGGGTGGTGCAAACTATCTGTATGTTATTGTGGATTCGTATAGTAGACGTATCTTTGTATACTTCTTGAAATCAAAGGAGGATGCATTTGATTTTTTTGTAGAATTTAAAAATCATCGAGAAAATGAAACTAATGTTAAAATCAAAAATGTTAGATCGGACAACGGAACTGAATTTGCAAATAAAAAATTTCATGAGTTTTTCAGAAATGAAGGAATACACCATCAAAGAACAGTTCCATATTCACCACAAAGCAACGGAATTGCAGAACGAACCAATCGCACCCTTCTAGATTGGGCTAGAACTATGTTATTTGATGCTAAGTTACCAACTGAGTTTTGGGCGGAAGCCATTGCAACAGCCGCTTATTTGAAGAATTGCACACCGACCAAGAATGATAACATGAAAACTCCTATAGAGAAATGGACTGGACACAAACCATCAGTAGCACATTTAAAAATCTTTGGAAGTCTTGCCTACTATTACATTCCTAAAAATCAAAGAAATAAATTTGATTCTAGAGCAAGAAAAGGAATATTCACCGGTTACTCCAGACAAAGAAAAGCTTATAGAATATATGATCCACAAGATGGAAAAATACACGAAGTTCAAACTGTCAAATTTGATGAAAATTCAAAAGGCTCTGATCTCTTGACTTCTAATGTTTTGACCAACATGTCCAAGATCATATTATCTATAGAAATGAACAACATGAATCAGATTTCTTTCAAATTACACATACCATGGGCTCTACTCCAGAAGAACTAAATACTCCAGACAACCCTGAACCAATACCTGAATCATCAGGATTACCCCGAAAACCCGGACGTATTGCAGGAAGAACTAATGAAGATATTCAGGCAAAGCATCTCATCAATCTACAAGAGCAGGAAGAGAGGCTGAGAGCAAGTGGTGTAAGACGATCTGAAAGAATAAAAGAAAGAAACGCAGCCAATGTAACCGAACTATCTTCAACTTCCATGAACATACCTAAACATATCGAGAAGCCATGAACGCCCCATTTTCAGACCAATGGAAAGAAGCAATGGAAGAGTAATTCCATTCCCTAACTTCACATAATGTTTGGACCCTTGTACCCAAACCAGAAAATGAAAACCTGATAAAAGGAAAATGGATTTTTAATATAAAAATGAATCCAGATGGAAGCATTGACAAAAGAAAGGCTAGATTTGTTGCAATGGGGCATAATCAAAAACCTGGCGTTGACTATGAAGAATATTTTGCACCTGTGATGAAGCTGGACTCTTTAAGAACATTGATTGCCATTGCATCACAACAAAACATGAAAATTGAACAATATGATGTTAAAACTGCCTATCTCAATGCGGAACTAAAAGACGATGTGTACCTGGAACAACCTGAAGGATTTGTTCAAGCAGGACTGGAAAATAAAGTGTGTAAACTAAACAGAAGTTTATATGGTTTACCACAATCCGGAAGATGCTGGAATGAAAAAATTAACAAAATTTTTAATGATATTGGACTCAGACGTTTAGAAAGTGAACCATGTGCATACATCCTTCAAGAGAAGAGGAGAAAACTCTAATAATTGGGATTTATGTAGATGATTTTCTCATTATTGGATCGGATAGTACCATAATTAACAGAATAGTTAAGCAATTGGATAAGCAAATTGTCATTGTTCGAAAAGAAAAGCCTATATTTTTTCTTGGAATCAAAATTGAGGAAAAAGAAAATTATTTCGAACTTTCACAAGAAGCCTATGTAGAAAAGATTTTGAAGAAATTTAACCTTGAAGAATGTAATCCAGTAAAAACCCCTGGTGATCTTAATCAAGATCTGGATAATCACCCAAATTCTTCTCCTGTGGACCCTAAACTTTACCAAGAAATGATAGGTTCCTTGATGTATTTATCAGTGGGAACAAGGCCCGATATAACATTTTATGTTAGTCAACTCTCCCAATACAGCAAGGATCCCAAAGTCATTCACCTTACTGCACTTAAAAGAATATATAGATACTTGAAGGGAACAAAAAGCTACAAGTTATGCTTTGACAGAATAAGAGGGAAAATTGAAGTCTTTACAGATGCTAGTTGGTCCTCAACTAAAGACTCAAAATCTTTTTCAGGATATTTAACTAAATTAGGATCTTTACTACTTAGTTGGAAATCTCAAAAACAACCACTGGTAGCCCTGTCAACATGCGAAGCGGAATTAATGGCTATCTGTGAGGGCACTAAAGAGTTAAAATGGTTTATGAACTTTCTTTCTGAAATAGGTCATCAATCATGTGTTGAAATACCACTTGTTCTGAAGACAGACAGTAAATGAGCAATAGACTGGATTAAAGGAACATCTCATCATTGTAGAACCAAGCACATTAACAGAAAATATTTCTTCGTGAAAGATGAAGTCTCAAAGGGAAATTTGAGGATCTCCTTCGTGAACTCAGAAGCTCAAGTAGCGGATCTTCTCACCAAGAGGCTGCCGGGAGACAGAATTCAGAGACTGCTTGTAAATATGGGACTTCTTTTGGGACCTAATTTTGATTTGCTCACCAAAGAGGGGAGTTGTTGAAATTGGTAAACAAATCAATTTAAAATAATCTGTGATGTAAAATATGTTCCTCTTTTGACTAAGTTTGTTTTGTTTATGTTGTAGTAATAGCTTAGAATATAAAAGCTCAACTTTTCTTCATTTGTTAAGTTAATTAGTTTGTTTAACCTCTCCTTGTATTTGAATAATAAATTTGTTTAAATTAATAAGCTGCAGTTATGCTAAATTAAAATTCAAAATACAACAAAAGTATTCTTGAATAACCTATACAAGGGGTGTCACATAATTGTCAGGGAATTGTAGTTCCAGAATTCACCCCACTACAGAACATATTTATTGAATAGTAGTTTACAGAATAAATATGCTGGAAGTAGCTCCCACTCACATGACTCCCTATACACTCATGGACAAAACTTAAGAAAGTTGTACCTTCTAGCATGTATATCGGGACAATAACTCTGAAAGATATTACAGTGACCTTTATTGAAGATACACGAGATAACCAAGTGTGAATAAAATTGCCTCTGTCTCCATAAAAAAACAGACGACCAGTGACATAAAAATAAGAAACTTTCTTAAGTTTAGTCCACGAATGTATTTTAAATTAATCTCTTTATTCAATAAGGCAATCAGATAGTTAAATATGGTACTGGGATATACATACATAGGTGGATCAATTAAGATAAAAACATCTCCTGATCTTGTAACTCAAAGTTGCTAATGGGTCGCCCGATATTCTAGAAAATAATTGAAATATCTCAACGATATTATAGTTTATTGTAAAGATAGAGGCTCTCTTCTCTCTGCCAGGCCGGCATTCATAGTTCCTGAAGATAAAGATACTTCGGCCAGTATATCTTTCTATTACCTCGACGTTTCGTCAAAAATCTTTTGTCCTCGTCAGGAGCAAACAAAAATTAAAACCTTTGGCAAAGCGTTAAAAATCATTCTTATAAAGAATGATTTTTAACGCCTCATTCTAATAAAGAATGATTTTTAACGCCTCATTCTAATAAAGAATGATTTTTAACGCCTTGTCAAATGTTTTAATTTTTGTTTGTTCCTGACGAGGACAAAAGATTTTTGTCGAAACGTCGAGGTTAATAAAAAGATTTACTGGCCGAAATATCTTTATCTTCAAGGATTATATAATTTATATTTATTCCGACCGATGACGCAAACCATCATCAACTTTAAATTGAATGATAAGGAGATTCTTTTTCTTAGTTCAATAGTAGTTTTAAACAGCGAAATTACTTTTTCAAACACCTCATATTTGAAAAAAAGATAGTACGTAGCTGTAAGGAAGCCAGTACCTTTTAAAGTTCTACTCTTTGGTTTGATAAGGCCCTGTTTCAGCTTTTCATGAACGCACTTCCCAAGTTTTGTTTGACAATTTTAGTTCCGCTTTTGTTTTAAAATTCATGATTTAGCTTTGATTTGAAGGTTCTGAGGAAATTTTGGTTGGAAGGGCGTCTCATTAATTGGTTTAAAGGTTTTAATTTTCAACTATGGTTTAAGGATCCTATTTTTCAATTTTAAGCGTCTTATTTTCAACTATAGGTGTTCTATAATCATATATAATTTAAAGCTATGTAGATATGCAATTAGGTCTCTCTCTTTTGAGCGCTTCAATTATTTTATTCAAGCACAAAAAAAAAAAAAAGTTATTTTTGAAAATTTTAAATCGAAAGCATTTTTTATATATAAAGTAAAACGTCTCTTTAACGACCAATCCAGGTTAGCTACCATCATCATCAAATATTGTTTAAAATATGATACAGATTGAGTTTATTTATAGTAGGTCCTTGTGGTGTATAGGGTATCTCAGGGTGAGTGACCTTTTTTTTTTTGTTCAAAGCCCTCTCCTTTAAAATTTTGTTTTATATAGTCCCCAATCTGACCACTGAAATTGTCGTCATTAATTTATTTTGAATAAATAGTCCTAAATACCAACGCGTTTGTTGTTAGTTTTAGTGTAACAACAAAAACAACAACTTGTGCTTGTAAAAATGGCCCCAAACGATATATAAAAAGTATTGTGAATTATATCACAAATTATAGCTCCATTAAATTTTAAATGTATTCATTGAAGACGAAAAAATATATTTATGGCGTTTATATTTAGATTTTTTTTTCTATTTATTTAAGCGTGTTTTTGTTTATTTAAAGAGATTATCTTCAACGTTTGAATGGTGGCGCCATCTATTGGATATTTAAAGAACTATTTATGATTTTGATAGGTTTTTATTTTTTATTATTTTTTTAAATGAGAAAACAAAAATGATAATGTATTTTTAAAAATGTTTTTAAAATAATACGTTGAAAATAAAGTTTTAGTAAAAAGAAAGAAATTCATAATTATAAATAATTATTTTGATGAAAAATAATAAACAAACATTTTATTTCATGATCTTCTCCGCCATCTATGAATAATATTTTGAACTATTTTGGATTTTTTTAATTTTGCAAATCACAGACATCCACACTAGAGTATTTAAGTTTAAATTTTTATAAGACCAAAATATTTTTATTACAAATTATTAAATTTGAAAAAACAAATAATTTATTTTTTCAATGTATAATAATTCTAACTTTATGTTAAACGCATTTTAAATTGTTTTTAAATATTAACCAGTCTCACTTCAGAAAAAAAAAAAATTATTTTACTCATTCTGTTTCTTGAGTTTACTCTTCATAATTTTGTATTTATATATGTGTATATACAGATCACCACCACCATTATATTATGTGCTGGGGTGATAAACCTAAATGCCTTGTTTTAGTGCATTTCAAAGGGAGAGGTGCCATTTTTAGCATCTTATATATATGTACCTAAAGTGACACATCTCCCTTTAATTATACAACAGAACGATGCACTGTTTACTAATGATGATAAGAAATAAGCCACAACACCAGTTTTGACACATTCAGACAACAAGCCAACAACCTGTATACCATGGTGTCAGGCTATGGACCTCATCAGTACAGGGACGGCTTCGATTTCGTAACATCCTAAGAGAGGGGTTAAGAAATCGGTCAAATATACCAAACAGGCGTTTAAGCTTGTGATGTCAAGGCCTGATTTTCAGGCTAAAATACAACATAATTCTGTAATAATTAGAAATCAACGAGAATAGTTGATATTTATTCCGATAGATGGCGCAAGCCATCAGCAACTTTCAGTTGCACGATAAGGAGATGGCTTTTTTCATAATTTATGCACCTTATCCCCCAGTACAATATCACATTTGTATTATTTTTTCACATTGTGTCGCGGTCTCACGCAATTCTGGCCTTAACTACCCGTTTCATGATTTTTCAAGATGCCTGAAGGACCAGTTTTTTGGTCGTTGATGTACTCAGTTGCCCATCCTACCATCTTCAGAGATTCCAGACTGCAACTCTACTTAACACCAGCACATTCAACCAAGAAGCATTGAAGAACCTCCCCAAAAATAAAACAGCCTGGCGACATCTAATCAGTTGGATGTCAACTGCAACAAATAGACAATAAGTCAGAAGACAAACCCGGACAGTTGGCGACTTTCTTACGCTCCAGGAGTCCGGGTTATGTACAGAATAATAATAATTGAGGTACAGCTTGCACCACGCTGACGAGGGCCAACAGCCTTAAACGCGTACGTGGTTAGCTTTTCTTGATTAGTCAAGAATGGGTATTTGGCCAATTCTGGAATAATTAGAAATCATCGAGAATAGTTGATATTTATTCCCATTGATGGCACAAGCCGTCAGCAACTTTCAGTTTCACGATAAGGAGATGCCTTTTTCATAACATAATTTAGGTACGTGAAATAATTCTTTTTTTAAATAAAAGAGCAGTAGAAAATTGGAAATAGCTTACATCGGCTGATAGGGAAGCATCGAGTGAGGGGGTTCTTGAGGACTTGGCACATCTGTCCCACGGTCACCTCCAGCAGATAGATGGCGAACACGATCAGGAATAAGACAGCCGTGTAGACCCATAGGAAGGTACCTGGACAATATCGCTTAAAACATGGTCGGAATTTGTACCGCTCCTAATACAAGTTCCATTTTGTTCTCTCTCTCTCTCTCTCTCATGAATGCAACCGTCATCTAGGAAAGTAAGGTCATTTCGCAATAAGTTTATTATAAAATAACTAGACGAATGGCCCGGGCAACGCCCGGGGTTTACCCGAGTGCGAATATATTTTAAACACGTTGTCTTGGGTGGTCGCTATAGACAGGGTGGTCTGTATAGACAGGTGTATGTATCACACAGCCGATAGCAGGGTTGTCTAGGGTGGCCGCTATAGACAGGGTGGTCTGTATAGACAGGTGTATGTATCACACTGCTGATAACAGGGTTGCCTGAAGTGACCGCTATAGACAGGGTGGTCTGTATAGACAGGTGATTGTAACACACTGATGATAACAGGGTTGCCTAAGGTGACCGCTATAGACAGGGTGATCTGTATAGACAGGTGGATGTATCACACAGCTGATAACAGGGTTGTCTAGAGTGGCCACTATAGACAGGTGTATGTATCACACAGCCGATAACAGGGTTGTCTAGGGTGGCCGCTATAGACAGGGTGGTCTGTATAGACAGGTGTATGTATCACACTGCTGATAACAGGGTTGTCTAGAGTGGTCGCTATAGACAGGGTGGTCTGTATAGACAGGTGGATGTATCACACAGCTGTAGAGTGGTCGCTATAGACAGGGTGGTCTGTATAGACAGGTGTATGTATCACACTGCTGATAACAGGGTTGCCTAAAGTGACCGCTATAGACAGGGTGGTCTGTATAGACAGGTGGATGTATCACACTGCTGATAACAGGGTTGCCTGAAGTGACCGCTATAGACAGGGTGGTCTGTATAGACAGGTGATTGTAACACACTGATGATAACAGGGTTGCCTAAGGTGACCGCTATAGACAGGGTGGTCTGTATAGACAGGTGGATGTATCACACAGCTGATAACAGGGTTGTCTAGAGTGGCCGCTATAGACAGGTGTATGTATCACACAGCCGATAACAGGGTTGTCTAGGGTGGCCGCTATAGACAGGGTGGTCTGTATAGACAGGTGTATGTATCACACTGCTGATAACAGGGTTGTCTAGAGTGGTCGCTATAGACAGGGTGGTCTGTATAGACAGGTGGATGTATCACACAGCTGTAGAGTGGTCGCTATAGACAGGGTGGTCTGTATAGACAGGTGTATGTATCACACTGCTGATAACAGGGTTGCCTAAAGTGACCGCTATAGACAGGGTGGTCTGTATAGACAGGTGGATGTATCACACAGCTGATAACAGGGTGGTCGCCATAGACAGGGTGGTCTGTATAGACAGGTGAATGTAACACACTGATGATAACAGGGTTGCCTAGAGTGACCGCTATAGACAGGGTGGTCTGTATAGACAGGTGGATGTATCACACAGCTGATAACAGGGTTGTCTAGAGTGGCCGCTATAGACAGGTGTATGTTTCACACAGCTGATAACAGGGTTTTCTAGAATGGCCGCTATATACAGGTGGTCTGTATAGACAGGTGGATGTATCACACAGCTGATAACAGGGTTGTCTAGAGTGGTCGCTATAGACAGGGTGGTCTGTATAGACAGGTGGATGTATCACACAGCTGATAACAGAGTTGTCTAGAGTGGTCGCTATAGACAGGGTGGTCTGTATAGACAGGTGTATGTATCACACTGCTGATAACAGGGTTGCCTAAAGTGACCGCTATAGACAGGGTGGTCTGTATAGACAGGTGGGTGTAACACACTGCTGATAACAGGGTTGTCTAGAATGGCCGCTATAGACAGGTGTATGTATCACACAGCTGATAACAGGGTTGTCTAGAGGGGGGCGGGCAGGGAGGTCACGTGTTTGCTGGCAGCCAATGGGCGCGCATTCTATCCGTGAGCTTCAGACAAACAGACAAACAAACAGACAGAATAAGGCAAATATATAAGTAGATGATTTATATATATATATATTGTTACATCATGATTAATGGCGTATTTCTTATATTATTTTTAATATATTTGAAATTTAAATTATATATTTATTTATTTTTATATAAAATATTCTATGATATTTATTTGAAACACAGATTATTTAGATTGTCATCATTTGTATTTAGGTACACGTGTGACTTCACTGCTCTCTTTGATGTGAGAAAATAAAGAAAGGATTCTGGTGGCTACTTAAAGAAGACTTATCTCGTTATTCCCTTTTATAAATTTGTAGGATGGTTGAAACACGCTCTGGTAAGATGCAAGACCCAGCACAGGAGAGAATCCAGGCTGAAGAGTCTGCCAAGCCGCAACCTGGTGCAACAATTGGTAGAGATGCTAGTTCCGACCCAGTTGTCCTGAATCCCAACATCGAAATCCCCAAGTATGATGGAACGGAAGACCCTCGCCCATGGATTGAATCTCTTGAAGAAATTGGCTTCTTGTACCATTGGGCAGACTACATTATCTCTCGTTATGCCGCCATGAACATGACGGGAAGCGCTAAAACCTGGTTGAATTTACACAAAGCTAGTTTCACGAGCTGGGAAAATATTAAAATCCGCCTCACTCAGGATTTTTCTTTGGACGCGAATAAAGAAGAACTTAGAATGAAGCTCAACAGAATGCAACACTGGAATGAACCAGCAATCAGGTTCGCGGAAGACATTCTAGTGTTGTGCAACAAGGTTGACCCCGCAATGGAAGAAGAAACAAAAATTGAACATGTTATTGGAGGACTGAAAAAAGAGTACTCATTCGCGCTCTACCTGAACCCTCCTAAAACGACCGATGACCTTCTTGTCGTGTGCAAGAAAATGGATTCTTTTGAAAAGAAGTATCGGGAACGTGTGGAGAAATCCAGAAACCTATATAACGGTCCACGCTATTCTAGACCCCAACAACAATCGAGGTACGTGCCGCCGACTGCCGCACGAAACTACCAGACCACTTCCAGGCCCCAAGCCCCTGTTTCCAATAATTACAAGAACGACTCCCCTCCTACCCCCAGACAGTATCGAAACAACTTTCCCCAGCCCTCTACCCCTAGACGTCCTTATAATCCTAACTTTGTGCCGAAACCAAACCTTCAGAGAAACACTTACAATAAAAGCCAAGAAGTGAGCAAAAATAGGACGGAAGATGGAAGACCAATCTGCTTTAAATGTAACAAGCCAGGGCACGTGGCCCGTTATTGTAGGGTCAAGTTTATAAGAATCCTAGAAGAGGATCCAGCAGATACCCAAGAGAAGGTCGAAGAAAAATGCCAAATGAATGAAATATCAGAGAAATCAGGACCTCGGCTTTATGCTGATGTATGTCATAGCACACAGACAAATATTCCTACCCGGAATAGATATTCCGTGTTGGAAGATTTAAACTAAGCGTCGCGCCTGAATCTGTCAATCAAAGCAAGTCGACCATAAACGGAATCAAGAAGTTGGACCCTAAATACAAATTAAAAATTAATGTGGACAAGATAGGGACTTTTGAAGCTTTGGTTGATACAGGTGCTGACCTCTCAGTGGTCGACCTCAGAACGGCCCTCGATACAGGCCATGGTATAAGTAAACTCGCAAAAATTTGTGCAGGACCAGATGGAAAAAAATTGGACAGGGTAGGAAGTATATTTTTAAATATAAAAATTGATGACGAAACATTATCACACAACTTTGTGATATTGAAAACGCATTTACGGACATTAATTCTTGGGAGAGATTTCCTTAAGAAAATGAACGCAAAAATAGATTGTAAGCAAGAAACTATAAAATATGATTTGACGAATAATCATGACGAAATCAATTTTGAAATGTTGAAAATAAAGAGTGCCAAGGATTCCATTGTACCGGAATGTTCCATGAAATTGATCAAGGCATTGGTAGAAACAGAGGATGGAGAATATATTATCGAGGAGAGCAGCAAAATGTTTCAAACAAATGGACTTCGTCTAGCAAGAAGCTTGATCAATGTTATAAATAGGGAAACACACATCTGGATAACTAATCCGTATCCTCGACCGTTAAAAATAATGAAAAACCAAACATTGGCTTTTGGAAGTAGTCCAGCGAAAATAAATGTGAGTCGAGAAAGAGAGGTAGAAAAGAACGAAGAACCTAGATTCCAAATAAACGAAAATCTTTCACCAAAGGAACAGAAGGAGTTAAAACAAGTTTTAGAAAGGTATGGAGATCTTTTTTCATCGAGATTAGGGAGAACCAATTTGGCAAAACATCGGATAGACACAGAAGACGCGAAGCCAATTAAACACAAGCCTTACCGGGTAAGTGCTAAAGAACGAGATATTATAAAAGAGCAAATTGACGAGATGCTTACAGAAGGCATAATTAGGCCATCTTCTAGCCCCTGGTCTTTTCCAGTAATATTGGTCAAGAAGCGAGATGGTAAATACAGATTTTGTGTGGACTACAGAAAACTGAATAATGTGACAGTTAAAGATGTCTATCCGATCCCTAGAATAGACGAAGTTATGGATACTCTCCAAGGATCTACATACTTCTCAGCAATAGACCTCAGATCTGGATATTGGCAAGTTGAAGTCGAAGAAAGAGACAAAGAGAAAACAGCTTTCACTACAGCGCATGGATTATATGAATTCAACGTGATGCCCTTTGGACTTTGTAACGCGCCTGCTACCTTTGAGAGAAATATGGAGAATATGCTTGGAAATCTGAGATGGCAAATTTGTTTGTGTTATCTGGATGATGTTATCATATATAGCCCGGATTTTCCAACGCACCTCAAAAGACTTGAAGCTGTTTTTAGATGTTTTCGTGAATCTAATTTAAGGTTAAACGACAAAAAATGCCGATTTGCTTTTGAAGAATTGGAGATTCTCGGCTATATAACGAGCAAACATGGTATAAAACCCGCGGAACATAACATCAAAGCTGTCAGAAATTTTCCTCGGCCCAAAAAGGTCAAAGAAGTACAATCCTTTTTGGGAATGTGTTCATATTATAGAAAATTTATCAAAGACTTTTCAAAAATTGCTGACCCTTTGACCAACCTTATAAAAAAAAGTGTATCATTTACCTGGACAGAAAGACAAGAGGGAGCGTTTCAAACCCTAAAAACAGCACTATTAAGTCCACCAATTTTAGGTCACTTCAATCCAAATGCACCTACTTATGTTCATACTGATGCGTCCAACATCGGCATAGGTGCAACACTTGTCCAAGACATCGGTGGTGAAGAGAAGGTGATCTCATATTTGAGTCGTACCCTAAGTAAAGCGGAGCAAAATTATTCAACCACTGAAAAAGAATGTCTGGCCGTTGTCTGGTCAATGTCAAAATTACGACCCTACCTTTATGGAAGACACTTTAAAATAGTAACAGACCATCACGCCTTATGCTGGCTCAAAAACTTGAAGGATCCAACAGGTCGATTGGCAAGATGGGCATTGAAAATTCAAGAATATGACTTCGATATAATACATAAATCGGGAAAGAAGCATCTGGACGCCGATGGCTTATCTAGGGGGCCCTTACCAGAAACTGATTGGGATGAGGATTTTGAAAGGCTATTTTTAAATCAAATAACAGACGAAGAGGATAAATTTATCGAAAGTGTTAAGAAAAACCTTAATGGAAGCAGGCGATCAATTGCGCAAAACTTTAAAGAAGAAGATGGATGCCTCTTTAAGAAAAACCCGAACCCTGAAGGCAGGGCGTGGTTGCTTGTGGTTCCAGAGAATAAAAAGAGAGAAATTATGAAAGAATATCACAATCATATGTCGAATGGCCATCTGGGCGTCGCCAGAACCATGTACCGAATAAAGAGTAAATACTTTTGGCCATCCATGCTAAAGGATGTCTCAGAATTCGTTAAGACGTGTCACCTTTGCCAAAGTAGGAAAGGCTCAAACCAATTACCTTCTGGACTACTACAGCCCATCCCCCCAGCCAACTTTCCTTTCGAAAGAATTGGAATTGACTTTGTTGGTCCACTACCATCTACGAAAAACAGGAAAAAATGGATAATCGTGCTGACGGACTACTACACTAGATATGCAGAAACAAGAGCAGTCTCGGAAGCAACAGTGAAAGAAGTTTCTAAATTTCTAGTAGAGGATATTTTTCTTCGGCACGGAGCCCCACAATATCTTATTAGTGACAGAGGCTCTCAATTTACCAGTAATTTAATGAAAGAGGTGATGAAAACGTGCAAGATTAAACATTGCTTCACAACGAGCTATCATCCCCAGACTAATGGATTGACAGAGCGGTTAAATAGAACATTGATCAATATGCTCAGTATGTATGTGAACACTGATCAGAAAAATTGGGACGAAATACTCCCATTCATCACTCACGCTTACAATACTACAATTCAGGAAACCACAGGATATTCTCCCTTTTTCCTGATGTTTGGAAGAGAACCCACGTCTCTTTTGGACGACAGGAATATCTCGGTGGACATTGACAAAGATGATTATGATGAATACATAAAACATCACTTAGACAAAATAAACAGAACAAGAAAATTAGTTATTAACAACACAATAAAGACTCAAGAAAGAATGAAAAAGAACTATGACAAGAAACACATGGAAAGAAGCTACGAACCAGGAGAATTAGTAGCAGTTTGGACACCAATTAGGAAAATAGGAAAGTGTGAGAAACTACTGAGAAAATATTTTGGCCCATATAGAATATTAAAGAAGCTGTTTAACGTAAATTACTTAATTGAGCCAAAAGATAATCCTGGCCAAGACCCATTGATTGTCCATGTCTCAAGACTCAAACCCTATTTTGAGAGAATTGATGAGGTAACTCACGAGGACGTGACGACCTCTGGAGAGGGGGAAGTGTTACATCATGATTAATGGCGTATTTCTTATATTATTTTTAATATATTTGAAATTTAAATTATATATTTATTTATTTTTATATAAAATATTCTATGATATTTATTTGAAACACAGATTATTTAGATTGTCATCATTTGTATTTAGGTACACGTGTGACTTCACTGCTCTCTTTGATGTGAGAAAATAAAGAAAGGATTCTGGTGGCTACTTAAAGAAGACTTATCTCGTTATTCCCTTTTATAAATTTGTAGGATGGTTGAAACACGCTCTGGTAAGATGCAAGACCCAGCACAGGAGAGAATCCAGGCTGAAGAGTCTGCCAAGCCGCAACCTGGTGCAACAATATATATCTTTCTTCTTATATATAAAGGTCAATGTCTGTTTCGCGATAAACTCAAAAACTACTGGACCAATTGGTACCAAATTTTGCATGTCGCTTTTTATAAACCCGAGGAAAATTTTCGGCTACATTTTGATTAGTATTTTTGGCTATTTTTTTTTTCCATTTGAAGAACTTTTTTTTTTTACGCGGAGTAAATGCGAGGCAAAGTAACAACACCAGGCCAATTAAGCGACCAATGAGTGTTCTACATTTTTTTTTTCAAGTTGCTTGCGTACTTTTTTTTAAGTATCTTTTTATATAAGTGTTACTTTTTTCTTACAAAAGTATTGAGAGAGAAATTTATATTACTAAGTTACGGTAAGTGCACACAATGCAATAAAAAAAAAACATTACAAAATTAGCGTTACTGTATGTAAATAATGGCTTTCGTATTTTTTATTAATTTTTGTTGTTGCCTTTTTTTTATCTATTTAAAAAATTCGTTTAAAATGCAGTAGCAGTCATTAGCAAACACATATGTTTGCCTAATTTCCATTTAATATAAACGCGCATGATTCTTTTCCAAATTAAATAATTTTCTACTGCCCTTGCTACAATGAAAAATTAATGAGAAGACCCCTGGCTCATCAGTGGTGAACCCTCCCAGAGGTTTCGCCAGTTTAATCTACCATACCGCTGTTATATTGCATTTTTCGGTTTTCTTTTTATAGTGATACTGATGCTAGAATCTTGGAATGGGTATTTTAGATGAACTATGGACATAAGCTTTGAGGAAAGCAGAATTATATAAAATTATAAATATATGATATGCTTCGAGCAATCGCTCTTCCGCAAATATCATTTTGTGTCTTTTATTAGAGCAATTATGATATGTAGCGCGCCATTTGTTATGAAAATTGGTAACTACGCGTCTATAATAGTTTCTAATTATCATAACAGATGGCGCGCTAATTGTTAGCGAAGTATTTATTATTTTACACTTGTATTGACAAAGTATCGTTTTTTTATGTTTATATTTTTCTACTCTGTAAACTTCCCTCATTCCTTTTGTTTATCCTTCATAGTTTGTTCTTGCCTTAAATAAGTTCTAGTCCTCCCGCCTTCTTCCTGCCTCCTGACCCCCGCGGACCCAATCCGGCCTAACCTGCCTCTTCCCTAATGGAGATCCTGTCCCTAGCCTCTCTAGCCTGGTCATAGTGGTTTTATATATTCCGCTTTACGCGGCCATTGGGGCTCAAAAATCATTTATTTTGGTTAGCAGCGCCGTAAATAAAGATACTTTCTCTCTCTTTTTGCCTTAAATAAATTGCTGTCTCATCCTGAAGTTAACTCTTCACTTTGGGGCTCAAAAATCATTTATTTTGGTTAGCAGCGCCGTAAATAAAGATACATTCTCTCTCTTTTTGCCTTAAATAAATTGCTGTCTCATCCTGAAGTTTTCTCTTCACTTTGGGGCTCAAAAATCATTTATTTTGGTTAGCAGCGCCGTAAATAAAGATACTTTCTCTCTCTTTTTGCCTTAAATAAATTGCTGTCTCATCCTGAAGTTTTCTCTTCACTTTGGGGCTCAAAAATCATTTATTTTGGTTAGCAGCGCCGTAAATAAAGATACATTCTCTCTCTTTTTGCCTTAAATAAATTGCTGTCTCATCCTGAAGTTTTCTCTTCACTTTGGGGCTCAAAAATCATTTATTTTGGTTAGCAGCGCCGTAAATAAAGATACTTTCTCTCTCTTTTTGCCTTAAATAAATTGCGTCTCATCCTGAAGTTTTCTCTTCCTTTTGGGGCTCAAAAATCATTTATTTTGGTTAGCAGCGCCGTAAATAAATATATTTCCGAAGTTTTTGTCTTCCCTAATTTTCCACGTGTCAAGATTACTGTGTGTGTTATTCCTGTATATACCCTCTTCTACTCGGAGAAACTCGGAGGATCAAAAGGTCTTAATAAAGCTTTTTGTTGTTGTATAATAATGATTTTTAACCGCGAGCTTTCGATCTCTCCTCTTCAACAGGCTAAACTTAATATTGTAACGTAGAAAGAAAAGCACATTCCAGATGGAGATAAAATGTTCTAGAACGTTTGAGAATAATGTAGAAAAAGCGGAAAACAACTGATTAGCCAATCTATAGCGATTGCGCAAGGCTTGGTGCTGGTGGCTTTCTGATTGGCTGACCAACCATGACCGTTCTGGAAAGATCTACTCCGGGATATAAAGGGATGAGAAACTCATGCCGGAGAGAAGAAAGATAAGAAGTGAGGAAGAAGAACGAAGCTACGTGGTGGACTCCAAGCAAACGGTGCTGTCTCAAGAGGTCGAACTGCTACTTACCGCCGACGCCAGTGTACTTCCGGGAAGATTCTAGAAGGTTCTACGAACTTTCTACGAAGGTTCTCCTGCTTTCCCTCACCGTGCTGCAGTTGGTGAGGAGGGAGACATGCGAGAATTCGGACTTTGAACGGGTCCAAAGGGCGTGGGGGCGTCTGCGCTATTCTGCACCCTTTGACCTTGATGGCAACGACTTGCCAAATTCCTCTTTAGGGTTGTTGGATTTCTATCTCGATCTCTTTCTTAGCTCAGCTCTTAATCTATTACTTATTTTATTTTTTTATCCTCAGTTTGTACAAAGTACATTACATATGGTGATGCAATGACACATGTCAATCATGCGTATAATTATGTATAGATGTGTTTCTATATACAACATGACAATCTTGTTATAAGTAGTATACAATATAGGGTTGTTGGTTTAAATTACCATATATATGTTATGATTATTTTGTTTTGTTGTTGAAAAAGATAGAGAATTGAAGGTGCAGTCGGGAAAAAAGGAAATAAATTATTTACCCATCAAGTAGTTTTGTTTTGAATTACTTGAAGCAAATTACACATAAAATTATTTATCACAGTAATATAGAATTTATAAAATTATAGGTTGAAGGAATTGTTTCCCCTCTCTCTGCTCTCATTTTTATATGGAAATTCTATCAATCCGGAGTATTCATCAAACAAGATTAAATTGGAGATTGTTACAATAGAGCTCTATTGTTTTTATAAATGAAATGTTTATGTGTGTATGTGCAGTAGCGTTTTGAAAACTTACTTTTTTAAATATGTTTTTTTTTTTTTGCTTTGATAAAAAAAGTAATTAATTATGTGTGTACTAGCCTGTTCAGTGATTCGCTAACCATGGCGTATGCAAAAAGGAATGTGTGGCCATTGGACATGTGTCGGACCTGGAGGTTGTTGTTGGGTGCTGCGCTGCCTGGAGTATAGGAGCTCCATCTATTATTTCTTCCTGTGTGGTGAATATGTCTGTATAAGACCGGTGGTTCCAAGTTCCAAATAACTTTATTAGGTGCCGCTCAAAAAGAGCAACCTAGATCATCATATTTACAATATACTGTGGGGGATGTACAGGGTTTGTTCATTTACAATTATAATTTATATTGATGTCGTTGGGTCCTCAGGTCCATGGGGATATTGTTCTTGAGAAGGTTTTGTCTGGCTTGTTTGATATTCAAGGTGGGTTTATTTTCCCCTTTATTTCAACTTTTCGTCATTCTGGCTTGCCGGTGGTCTTAATAAAGCTTTGTGTATGTGTGTAATTAATTATGTGTGTTAATATTTATTGTAATTTTATAGACAAACTTAAACAATATGTAAATAAGATAGTAGTGTTTCGGCTGCAGTACCTCCGCCATTCTCAAAGAGAACATGAGGGAAACGCCACCAGTTGCCCAATCCGATGACCACTGCGATGCTAGTGAGGATGTACTCGTGGCGGCCGCCCCAGTGATGGAAGGACGTGGCGCTGGCAGGAGACAGAGCCTCCAGGCTCTCCTGTACCACACATCTTGGCTTTCAACCATTTCGCCAGGTTAATTCTCCAAACATCTTTTATAGCTCTAATACTTTATTGGACGATTCTACTTATATATGCTACACTGAAAGATCTGCTTTTCACATGTATAGACATGTGGTGCACTTACAGTAAAAGCAGTCGCCTACTTCTACCCACCATGATTATCATGGCCTGTACCACGTGTACTAGGGATAAGCAAAAAAAAAAAAAAAACACTGAAAGATGGAATCTTATTTATGGTATTTCAGGCAAATTATGAACAATATCTTTCAGGATAGTAGAATTACATATCAAATTTTGATTGCAGTAAGGACAGTAGAAAACTTTTAAAGCGTATATAATTTGAAAATAAAAATGCGTGCTTAGTGGTTCAATTCCTTGTATATTTAGAAATCTACTTGTGAACATGAAACACAGAGAGAGGGAGATCATTGTTCAGAAGAATTGCAGCGTTCCAGCAATCTTACAGTTGAGGTGTTTTAACGACCAGATCTTGTAGCAAACATACCACGCCATATATATGTAAGAAATAAAACTATCATGCACATATTTTTCTTTCAAATAAAACAAAGTTCCTGCTGTTGCGATGAAAAATATTGGGAGGGCCTGGCTCATCAGTGTGGACTCTCCCAGTAGCCTAAAGAAAGATGAATTTCAAACGTCAACAGGTTGGGATAGAGTATCTTCTTTTTTAAAAAAGGCTAAGAGCGTTCTTTTCAGAATGATAGGAGAATGACTTTGCAGAATTTTTGACATACAGATAAACCTGTCTATAGCGCCCCCTCTTGGGACTCACCAAAATAGGTGGGGCGGAACTCCGCCTTTGCCGGTCCCAAGCCCGGATGAAAAAGGAGGAGGGGGAGCAGTAACAAGCTCACTAAAAAACCTGGGTTCAGCTGGTCCGGCTGAGAGTACCATGTAAGGGCTCCTAATCCAGGGATACAGGATGTACTCCATGTTAGGAGCAGCTGCACATGGTGTCTGTTCCTCATGTCAGAGGCGGCCATTTCTTTTGAAGTTAAGTTGGCCTGCCACTGAGTAGTGCTCTCAGTCTTAATGACAAAGGAAAACGCATTCTACTTCACCCAGTCATGATGGTTGTCAAACAGACACCATCAAGAGTCACAACTTGATACCCTAATATGATTGAGTGGAGATAAGAAAGAAGAGAGACCAAAATAGGGTGTTATAGAGAGGGGGCGCTATAGACAGGTTTAACTGTATTTGAATGCTTCAGTAGGTACAGCATGCCACCATGTGTATGAGCGGAAACATTTGTGTATGAGCCATCAATTCTTCTGAAGGTAATTTCAATTATTCCACAATGCTGCAGCGGTGAGGTATTGACCTCGGCAGTTACCTTCTACTCTGATAGTTTCCTTCCAGTAGGTCACATATTGGAAGTGATGTATCAAATCTGGATACTCTTATTTCTATACCATGTAGCTGTAGACGTTTTATAGTAAAATAATTCTGGGATGTCTCGGAATTAGTTCCCGTGTTTACTGACCCTATTCATGCGGAAAGTGTTTAGAAGCCAAGATGGTTTTTTAAATTATTATCGCTACACGTGGTACAAGCCATGATAATCATTATGGGTAGAAGTTGGACACTGCTTTAACTGTAAGTGCACCACATATCTAAACATGTAATAAGCAGTTCGACTTTTACACTTACAAATGTGCCCCGTTTGGTTATTTGCACTCGCTGGTGGGGTTGGACTTTTGCAAGAATCGGGGGGCCATAAAATAGATAAGGTCAGGTTCAGGCTATAGTTAATAAACATGGGAACTAGTCCCGAGATCTCCCAGAATCCATTCATGTTAAAACTACTTCGTATTCCAATGACTTCAGTACTAATACCTACCTCCATTCGGGAATTTATAGATGGAGATATTGAGAGATAGAAATGAGAGAGGAATCTAGCTTTTTAAAATCTAACATAAAACTTGATTTTAACCACGAGCTCTAGTTTCCCTGGTTATTTTTCTATATAAACATTATTATAATAATTAGCATTCTAAATGATGAGAGTTATTATAATATATTCGTTAACAAATTCTAATTTTGTTTTAGATTCGTGCTTTAGATGTTGTACTAAATTCGAAAAATCACGTGAGAGAACGCCTTTGCGACCTCAGAACAATTTTTAACGCCTTACCAAATACTTTATTTTTATTTACTTCTCCTGACGAAAACAAAAAAAAAATTGTCGAAACGTTGAGAAAATAAAAAAACCTCCAACTGGCCAAAGTGTCTATTTTTCATATAAATATGAATGCCGGCCAGGCAGGCTCTATCTTTACGATAAATTCTAACAGTTTAATGATATATTTCAAATTTATCAAAATACTTAACGAAATTGTACACCAAGTTGGACTTTGATATACGTTGATAGTTTTGATTCGGCATCTAAAAATAATAAATCAAAGCAGCTATAAAATGATTGCCGCCTTCAGATCAATTCTATATTCATCATCCTTATATATAATGTTTATATTTAGAGAAATTTAGAGATTAAAGAAACAATACTCTCTCCAGATACGCGAAAAGAATGCACCATCTATTGACCATCTCCAAAATCACTTTGCATGTACAGTAGAACCTCCCTTTAGCGGACAGCTCTCTACAAAGGACAGTTTTCATTTGCAAAATAACCGGTTTTACTATTCATTCACTCTCCGGTAAGAGGACACCTCTCTCTAAAGGACACTTTGGCTCTGTAATTAGGTGTCCTTTACAGGGAGATTGGTTTTACTGTATTGACAAGATGTCAATAAAATTATTGTCTTCACAATCAAGCAGATTCGAGACAAAGCCAAAACACCAGCTTTGACATGTCCACCTGAAGACCATGTGTGTGGAATGGTGGAGATCCATTATCCCGGACGCAGCCCAGACAGCTCAAGTGTCGACTGTAAACACGGCGGCCCCTGCCTGCATCAAAGGAGCCGCCGACATAAACATCAGAACACGGCTTGGTTTTGCTACCGACCAGTCGCGTGTTTTCCTCTGTCCTCTTAATATGTATTAAATAAAGTTAGTTAGAAGGAGATTTTTACCCCCTCCTTTCTGCTATTTAGTGATCTTATTTAAATCCTTGCAACAGCCCACAAAGAATCATCACAGCGAATTCTTCTACCGAATTTCGCTCAGTGTTTTGTGAACCGACTACCCTACATTTCTTCACAAAGTGGCGTCCCCGCGGGTGGGCTTCTGACAAGGCAAGATCAAGTGGATTAACGGCGGAGTACAAGTTCAAGACTAAAGATAAGTACCTTTTGTTTTACCTTCTGTTTATAGTTTTTTTTTTGAAAAATGGAAATTTTAAAAAGACATAGAAATTTACTTAGAAAGCGACTAACTCGCAGCTTGAAGACGACAGAAGAGTTTCTGTCAGGTACTCCACCGATACCTGTAGAGGACATTGAATATAATAGAGAGATAATTGAAGAAACTCACAGTGAGCTTCTTGTGATCCAAGGCAAGATAAGAGACTTCATGCTAACTTCAGACGTTAGCGAAGAGGAACTAGAGCAAGACGATGAGGAAGCCTTGCAATATACTCAAAGATATAAGAGGATATATAAAAAATGTCTCGCTCTTGTTGAACCCAGGAACTCTGCATCCAGTCCCACGACCAGTGAAATGAGCTTCGCTTCTAGCTCACACCATAGAACTGTAAAACTACCCAAGATAGAATTAAAGAAGTTTACAGGAGAAATAAAAGATTGGTTGGGATGGTGGGCACAGTTCAACAAGATACATGTCGATCCCACTTTAGAAGACAGCGACAAGTTTCAATATCTTGTACAGTCTATGTCGCCGGGAACCAGAGCTAGTAAACTGGTTGATAGTTACCCCCTGACTGCCGAGAATTACCCCAAAGTTATAGAAACTTTGACAGAAAGATTTGGTAGGCCTGAACTGTTGCAACAAGTCTATGTCAGGGACCTTATACGCCTTATGATCGATTGCTCCTCCAAACAACAGTTGAAGGTGACTTCATTTTATGATGAGTTGGTGACTCATTTGAGAGCATTGGAATCCTTAAAGATTGAGGCCAGACAGATGTCTGTATTTATATTTCCAATGATTGAGGCATGTCTCTCAGAGGAACTCATGAAGGCTTGGCAAAGAAGCCCCCTCCATGATGTCAAGATTGATGCTAATGATTCGACTCAAACTAGAGTTGACTTAGTTATGGAGTTCCTCCAAAAGGAAGCTGCAGCAGAACAAGACAGAGCCTTAGCTGGATCCAAGTTTGGACTTAGATCTCTGAAACAAGATAGAAACGTGGGCAGACAATCACATCCTGCTAAGATACCTACGGCCTCTGGACTATTTGCTGGACGTGCCCAGAATTGCATCTTTTGTAATAAAGATCATAAAAACACAGAATGTCGCTGCGCGCAGAATGAGCATTAAAGAAAGAAGAGAGCGTATTAAAAACGCTAAATGTTGTTTCTCCTGCCTCCAACCAGGTCATATCTCTTTTAATTGTAGAAGGCGCATAACTGAATGTATTCGATGTAAGAAGAAGCATCTTGCTATTTTATGCCCTCTTAATGCTCCTGCACGAGAGTCAGCGGATGAAGACAAGGAACAGGTGGAAGGCTGTGACGCTTCTCCTACAGTTGAAAACGGAGTTTCATTCTCCGGTCTTAGCGCTTCGTCTCTGATTTTGCTACAGACTCTGAAGATTAAAGTCGAAGGTGCGACTTCGGCGAAAGTAGTGCGTGCCCTCCTTGACACAGGTTCCCAACGATCCTATATTTTGTCTAAAACAGCCCAGGATCTCGGACTATCTCCCATTGGCCAGGAATCACTTAAACATGTGGTGTTTGGAGGTCTGTGGTGTGTCGATTTACTGGTCCAGCGATGGCTCAGAAAGTCTCTCAAAGTTAGTGTTTATTGGAGTTTCTTGTTGGCTACATTTATATGGGAAGACAAAGAGGAGACAGCACGGAATGCACGTCTGGTCCTCTCTCGGAATTCCTCCGCTGTGGTGCCGCGGTCGTGGTGATTTATGGCAGCCGTCTGTTTATTTATCTCGGCGGCGGCGTCGGCGGGGTGCTGCATCCCTGGTCCCCACAGTACTCCCCCTCCAGTGGCGTAGTCACGATTTGTGCACAAAGTGGTTAAGTACAATATATATACATCATATAGGCAAGAAAATAAAATAAGGAGAAATATAGTCTATTGCTCCTTAAATCTCACGGGTTTCTTGATTATTCTCCCCGATCTTGTCCTAGGCAGGTCTGGTGCTGATCCTGTTCCTTGGAATTCTGTGTAATTCTCCACATCTGGTGGGTCAGGATTCTGTTGGCACGATGTAGAAGGCAGCGCTCCCGACGCGATGGGTCTTGGTGCAGTAGGGTGTTCTGCAGTTATATTGTCCGAATCTGCCAGTAAGTATGCAGGTCGCAATCGGTCAATCGATGTGGTAACATTTTTTCCTTTCACTTTGAGTGTGAAATACTTGTCTGTTCTTTCAAGGACTGGGAAGGGTCCCTCATATGGTGGTTCCAGAGGTTTCTTCACTCGATCTGTCCTGATAAATACATGTGAACATGTTTTCAGATCTTTATGAACAAATACTTTAGTCTTCGAATGATGTTTTTCATTTAAGGGTTTGAGCAATTCCATTTGCTTTTGAAGCTGTTGAACAAATTCTTCAGCATGCAGGTGATGTTTAGAATCATCAAAGAATTCGCCAGGCAGTCTGATGGTTTTGCCATATACCATCTGAGACAAAGAATGGTTGTTATCTTTGTTGATAGCAGCACGCAAGCCTAGGAGAACTGTTGGCAGCGTTTCTGTCCACTTAATACTATTGTGGGCACGAATGGCAGTTTTAATGGTTCTATGAAGCCTTTCAATCTTCCCGTTACACTGAGGGTGGTACGCCGTGGAATGACGAAGTTTGATACCACACAGCGTTGTTAAATCTTTGAAAAGTTGAGAAGTAAACTGCTTTCCTTGGTCTGATATCACTGTATGAGGTGCTCCAAATCTAACAATCCAGTTTTCGTAGAACGCTCTCGCTACCGTTTCAGACTTCATATCTGGTAGCGGAACAACTTCCATCCAGCTGGTGTACCTGTCGATACAGGTCAGACAGTAGATGTTACCATTCGATGGAGGTAAAGCACCAATTAGATCTATGTGGACAACACTAAATCTTTCATCCACTTATTGATATTTGCCTATTTCTGATTTTGTGTGTATCGACACCTTGCACTTTTGGCAGTTGACACAAGCTTGAGCCCATTTTCTAATGTCTTTATTCATATTGGGCCATATAAATCTTGATGTTAATTGTTTAGTAGTGGCTTTGATGCCTGGGTGTGAGAGTTCGTGGAAGTTCCTAAAAACCATCATTCGGAATTTAATTGGAATGAATGGTCTAATATTATTGGTAGACACGTCACACCATAACAAATTGCCTGATTGTAGTGGGCATTGCTTAAATTTTAGAGAAGTATTCTTTGATATCAGGTTTTGTAGTTCTGAATCACCAGTTTGTTCTTTGGCGATCTCTTCATAGTCGATAGTTGTGATAGCATCAACTCTGGACAGAGCATCGGCGACTATGTTGTCAGTACCTTTTATGTACTTGATATCAGTAGTGAATTGGGAAATGTATTGTAGATGTCTTAATTGTCTAGGAGAAGCTTTCTCATTTTTTTGTTTGAATGCGTAAATTAAAGGTTTGTGATCAGTCAAAATTGTAAATTCACGTGCCTCAAGCAGGTGCTTGAAGAATTTGATAGACAAATATATTGCGAGAAGCTCTCTATCATATGTACTATAATTACATTGAGCAGGATTTAATTTTTTAGAGAAAAATGCTATTGGTTTCCAATTATTATTGTCAAACTGTTGGAGAACTGATCCAACTGCCCGATCTGAAGCATCTGTACAGAGTGAGATTGGCAGTTCAGTATCGGGGTAGGCTAACAGTGCTGTATTAGCTAGGGCTTGTTTGCATTTTTCAAACTGAACTTCAGCTTCTTTAGTCCATTTTATTTCGCTTCTATCCTTTTTCTTGGCTCCCCTCAAGTATTCATGAAGGATTGCCTGAGTCTCTGCGGCATTGTTCAAAAAGGTACGATAAAAGTTTAGCATTCCCAAAAATATGCGTAATTCATGAACTGTTTTTGGTTTCTTATATTCTAGAATAGCTTTAACCTTTGTTGGGAGTGGTTTCACACCGTGAGAGGTAATTAGGTATCCTAGAAAATCAATTTCCTGTACTAGGAATTTAGATTTAGAAAGATTGATTCTCAATCCATAGGAATTTAGTCTGCTGAATAAGGTTTCAAGGTGGCTATAATGCTCTTCTTCCGTTTTAGAGGCTACCAGAATATCATCTAAGTAGACAAATGCAAAGTCCAAGTTTCTTAAGACTTCATGCATGAATCTCTGAAAGGTGGCAGTAGCATTTCTAAGACCGAAACTCATTACATTAAATTCGAATAGCCCAAAAGGAGTGATGATGGCAGTCTTTGGTTTATCCTCTTCAGCAATTGGAATCTGATAGAATGCCTTGCATAGGTCTATTTTTGAGTACACACGAGTACCTTTTAAGATGTGGTGGAAATCGTCCAGTCTAGGGATTGGATAACGATCTGGAAGTGTAACTGCATTGAGTCTTCTATAATCACCACAAGGTCTTAGTGACTCGTCCTTTTTTGAAACTAAATGTAGTGGACTCGCCCAAGGAGAATTTGAGGGTCTAATTATTCCATTATTCAACATATATTGAAATTCTGCCTTAGCAAAAGTTAATCTCTGTGAATCTAGACGACGGGCTTTTGAGTGAATTGGCTGACCTCTTGTAGGAATATAATGCTTAACGCTATGTTTTGCTTCTACAAAATCTGATGGTGGCCTACATAGGTTAGGATATTTGGTTAGGATAGCGCTGACCTTGGTTGATGAATTTAGAGTGCTAATATTTCCCATGTCTGAGATTGACTGAATGACGCCTCTTATGGAAAGATTAGTTATTCCATCAATTAGGCGTTTATTTTTTATATCAATAATCAATCCAAAGTTGTTCAAAAAATCGGCTCCTATTATTGCTCTGTTAGTATTGGCGATTACAAAAGGCCATTGGAATTGACGTCGAAGTCCGATATCCAAATTTCTAACCTTTGTTCCATAGGTAACAATTTCTGTACCATTGGCTGCATATAATTTATAATCAGAGCTAGGCATCCTATTTTTATCCTTTGGAGGTATTATAGATATATCAGCACCACTGTCCACCAAAAAGCGCAATCCCGTGTTTTTGTCCGTCACAAATAATCGGAGATTGCGACAATCCTGAATGCCGGCAGAAGAGCTTGTCGCTACTCTGTCCGCCGGTTGGAGTTTTCTGACTCATTCCAACTGCACGGAGACCTGCATTTATTTTTCAAGCAATTAGGACCAAATCTAAAATGGTAATAGCAGTATTTCCCTTTTGGATCGAAAGATCTTTGAGAATTACTTCTCGGTCTTGACTGAGTCCTATTTTTGGATCGAGATCTAGATCTATCCAGTCTCAATTCGGACACCTGCCGTTCAAGATCTTCCAATTTGGCGATCAAGCGATCTGTTGATGAAGAAGGCACTTCCGCATCATATATTTCTTTGGAAGAGTTTATTTCATTTATTTTATCGGCCATTATGGCCAATTTGCTAATGTCCTCTTCGCTTACAACAAGTATGTTCTTTATGGATGTGGGCAGTTTATCGAGCCATAAAGTTTTTATTAAATTGTCAGAGATATCTGGGGTAGCGAGGGATCTGAGCTTTTGTAGTAACTGGCTCGGCTTCATGTCTCCGAGCTCAATACCTGAAATTAACTTTTTAATTCTCAACCCTTCACTTTCTCTGAACAATTCAAGTAGTCGTGATTTACATTCAGAGTACTTGTTGTCGCTTTTGCTATTAATTATGTCCCAAATGTTTTCTATATATTTAGGTTCTAATTGGGAGATCAAATAATTAAATTTAGTGTCTTCCTGAATAATTCCACCTATTTTGAACTGTGCTTCTACCTGGAAGAACCATATTTCAGGTTTTTCAACCCAGAAAGGCGGTATTTTAACACTAACTTTGCATATTTCTGAGGTATCGCTAGTCTTATTTTCTGTTTCCATTTTACGTAAATTTAAATTCGACACAACAGCTTAGAGATAAAGTTAAAAATAAAAATATTGAGATAAAATAACAAGGAAGATAATATAAAAACTTATCTTAGTCTTGAGATGATATCCCGATATCCTGGATGATGCTTCTTTTCAAACTTGAATCACTTTTTGCATTTCTTTATCTCTTGAAATCTTCGTATGCTTTTTCTTTTCTATCACGTCCGGCTCACCAATGTGGTGTGTCGATTTACTGGTCCAGCGATGGCTCAGAAAGTCTCTCAAAGTTAGTGTTTATTGGAGTTTCTTGTTGGCTACATTTATATGGGAAGACAAAGAGGAGACAGCACGGAATGCACGTCTGGTCCTCTCTCGGAATTCCTCCGCTGTGGTGCCGCGGTCGTGGTGATTTATGGCAGCCGTCTGTTTATTTATCTCGGCGGCGGCGTCGGCGGGGTGCTGCATCCCTGGTCCCCACAGGTCATACTAGTGAAAGTGTCCACCATGAATACAGAGTCAATTTGGGTCATGCATCGGGGAATTTTAAGATGGTAGCGAAGCTTCTTGACCAACAAAAAATCTGTGGTAGCCTACCAAGATTGAGCCGCGGGCCATGGTTGAAAGAACTCAAAGCCCGCAGAATATGGGTTCCTGATATTGGAAAGGATGACATGGAAATTGAAATACTTCTAGGATGCGATGTATTGGGATCTATTTTCATGATGAAATCTTGTGTGTTGTCAAATGGCTTGACTGCGTCGCAGACGCGTTTCGGATGGACTTTAATGGGAGAATGTCAGCCAGGTAGTGACGTTTCACTCGCTCATCATGTTACAACGATGACAATTTCGGAGAGCAGTATAACAAATCTGTGGAATCTCGATGTTCTTGGCATTATGGATCCTATTGAGGTTAAACAGAGAGATCAGAGAGACGCACTGGCGCGTCGACATTTTCTAAAAACAGTCCAACATTCTGTTTCAGGAAGATATGTTGTTTCCCTCCCGTGGACTGTAGAGAAAGCTAAAATCGCGGACAACAGGGAGGTTGCTATGAAGAGATTAGAACAGACGACTAAGAAATTAATCTCTTTGAATCTTTATGAAGACTATGATGATATTTTCCGAGGCTAGTTGGATGATGGGATAATTGTGAGAAAGTCCCAGCTGAACAACACGACGCTGAGGCCTTCTACCTGCCTCATCGTCCTGTGGTGAAACTCTCCAGTGGGACTACGCCTATCAGGCCTGTCTTTGATGCTTCTAGCAAGGTCTATAGATCCCCATCTTTAAATGACTGTCTTGAAAAGGGACCTAACCTCATAGAGATGATTCCCAACCTTATGCTAAGTGTGTTGTTATCCAAGACGAGGCAAGATTAACTAAGCATTAGTTTATTTCCTATTATATTATATATGTCATATACAAGTCAAAAGAGATCACTAGCAGAGTATTATTCCTTTTGGTTTCCAGAGCTCAACATTCTATGAGCCTAATACTCTGCACATCTCCTCCCTTATCTTTACAGGAACCTTCGAGGTATCTTGACTGCCCTTCCATCTTGTATGCACGGCTGGCATTGAAGGGAGGCTCTTCTCTGGATCCTGGTCTTGGCTGTCCCTCCGTCTTGGATAACATAATCTTTCTTGATGTCGAATTTCAAATTTTCTTCGAACAACGACCTTCTTTATGAATTCAGTTTACTGCTTCTAAGCTTGCTTGATGTCGAATTTCAAATTTTCTTCGAACAACGACCTTCTTTATGAATTCATCTTACCGCTTCTAAGCTTGCTTGATGTCGAATTTCAAATTTTCTTCGAACAACGACCTTCTTTATGAATTCAGTTTACCGCTGCCACCATGTGTTGTTATCCAAGACGAGGCAAGATTAACTAAGCATTAGTTTATTTCCTATTATAATTCTCTATTATATACAAGTCAAAAGAGATCACTAGCAGAGTATTATTCCTTTTGGTTTCCAGAGCTCAACATTCTATGAGCCTAATACTCTGCACACTAAGGTTTAGAAATGACAAGTTTGGTGTCGTGGCAGACATTAAGAAAGCGTTTCTTCAGATTGAGGTGAATGAAAGGGACAGAGATTACCTGCGTTTTCTGTGGTATTCCCAAAATAGAGAAAAGACAGAAGTATTTAGACATAGACGTGTCGTTTTCGGCGTTAACTGTAGTCCTTTCATTTTGGGGGCAGTAATAGAATACCACCTGTCTAATGTTCGACCTGAACATAAACCGTTAGCTCAGAGGTTGCAGAAATCCTTTTATGTGGACAATTTAGTCACAAGCGTGAACTCTTTTGAAGAGTTATAAGATCTCAAATTGACCTCAACGTCCATCATGGATAATGCTAGGTTGGAGCTAAGCCGTTGGGAGCATAGCCTGGACGTGGCCTCCGATACTTACCCCTTTGAAAGAGCAGAGATATCTAAAGTGCTTGGTGTATGTTGGGATAAAAGGGAAGATTGTTTGTCATGTGAAATTCCCGTAGCCATACCCCCCAAGATAACCAAAAGGAGTATCCTGTCCTGCTTAGCTCAGATATATGACCCTATTGGATTTCTGAGTCCAATATTAATAAAGCCTAAAATTCTATTGCAAAAAGCTTGGACTCTAAAGTTGGCATGGGACGATGAATTGGACCGTCACTACAAGGATGAACTAAGCCTATGGTTCGACGACCTTCAGCTGCACAAAGGCGTGGCAATTCCTAGGAATTTCAATCCATTGATGGTACCGCAGAAGGACTGGCAGATACACACGTTTGTTGATGCTAGTAGTGAAGCTTATGCTGCTGTGGTCTTCCTTCGGACTCGGGTTGGTGACAAAGTTGAAGTGCATATGATGGCGGCTAAGTCTCGAGTCGCTCCTCTCAAGAGACCTACGATACCAAGACTTGAACTTTTAGCCTGTGTTGTAGGAACACGATTAAACAAGATGATCTTTGAAGCTCTAGAGTTAAAAGATATCAAAAATGTATTCTGGTCTGATGCCACAACAGCCCTCGCTTGGATAAAACGCGATGATCAGTGGGGTACCTTTGTCGGGAATCGCGTGAAGGAGATATGCAGACTTAGTGATCCTGGAAATTGGAGATATGTTCCTAGCGAGTGCAATCCAGCTGATTTACCCTCCAGAGGATGCAGCCTCTCCCGACTGATACAGTCTAGATGGTGGGAGGGCCCTTCCTGGTTAAAACTCTCCGAAGAATTTTGGCCTTCCAGGTATAAAGATCTGAATGAAGAAGAAATCTGTGCGGAAAGAAAGAAGATTGCTGTTGTGACAACAGTTAAGAGTACCGATCATTGGTACATGAAATATTTCTCCTCGTTCATAAAAAATGTGCGGATGATGGCGTGGATTAGAAGGTTCATCAACAACCTCCGATCTTCAACGAAAGTAAAGGGCGAACTTTCTGTGAAGGAGATCGATGAAGCGGAGCTGGCGCTTTTGAAATTAGTTCAGGCCGAGTGTTTCCCTAGCCACTCTATACCTGGTCTGAAGGTATGTGAAGTAGAAGGAATCCTGCGTGTGAAAACAAAATTGATTTACAGCAGCGACGAATATGGCTTCCGTTTGCCAGTACTATTACATGGGACTCATCCGTTGATTGAACAAATGATATGTGATTCACACGTTGAGAATTGCCACGCTGGTGTACAATTTTTGATGAACAAACTTCGGGAAAAATATTGGATAGTAAAGGCGAGACAGACCATTAAGAAAATAGTGAGAAGATGTGTCACATGTCGCCGCTTCTCCGCTAAACCCGTTGTGGTGGAAGACGCTCCATTACCTGCCACTCGAGTACATAACGCCAAGGTTTTCGAGGTGGTAGGGATTGATCTGGCGGGCCCGCTCTATCTGAAAGATCAGACCAAGACCTGGGTTGTTCTCTTCACCTGTGCTGTGTACCGCTGTGTACATTTGGAACTGGTAATATCTCTCAGCACAGAAGATTTCCTAATGGCCCTGGAGAGATTCATCAAGAGACGAGGACGTCCATCCACCATCTTCAGCGACAACGGAACAAATTTTGTAGAAGCCAATAACTTCTTTAAAAAGATTGATTGGGAACGCGTTTCTAACGACGGGAAAGTGAAACGTATTGAATGGAAATTCATCCCGCCCACTGCTGCCTGGTGGGGTGGATGGTGGGAGAGATTGATTCGTTCCCTCAAAGACATACTAAAAAGAATGCTTGGAACGTCAACATTAACATATCAACAATTGATGACCCTGCTGTGTCATGCAGAGGCAGTGATGAATGGAAGGCCCATGACTTATGTCAGCGACGATCCGAATTATCTTGTGACTATATCACCTTCCATGTTTCTACAAGAACAGACAGATGTCGAGTTTCCCGAGTGCCAGAATATGGGATCTAATCCAACGACACAGAAACTGCGCTATTTGAGCAAGCTGAGGGAGGAGTTGAAATCACGATTCAGGAAGGAATATTTGTCCCTCCTGGTCCAGAGAAACAGACGCATTTACAATCCAAAACTCCAGGCTGGGGATGTTGTCCTAGTTGGTATGGACAATAAAAAGCGTAACTTCTGGCCATTAGCAGTGATCGAGGAGATATTATTTGGAAGAGATGGAGTGAATAGATTAGTGAAGGTGAAAACCGCAGTAGGAACCTTCCTAAGACCTATTCAGAAAATATATCCCTTGGAAATATCATCAACAGCAGCTTCTTCGCGTTTGCTGAACGATAAAGAGAAAACTGCAAAAAATACAGACTAGATCGGGAAGAACCATTTGTAAACCCAACCGATTGGACGATTATTTGTGTTTTTCTGTGTGCCTAGATAAAAACAGGTGGGAGTGTGTGTGGAATGGTGGAGATCCATTATCCCGGACGCAGCCCAGACAGCTCAAGTGTCGACTGTAAACACGGCGGCCCCTGCCTGCATCAAAGGAGCCGCCGACATAAACATCAGAACACGGCTTGGTTTTGCTACCGACCAGTCGCGTGTTTTCCTCTGTCCTCTTAATATGTATTAAATAAAGTTAGTTAGAAGGAGATTTTTACCCCCTCCTTTCTGCTATTTAGTGATCTTATTTAAATCCTTGCAACAGCCCACAAAGAATCATCACAGCGAATTCTTCTACCGAATTTCGCTCAGTGTTTTGTGAACCGACTACCCTACATTTCTTCACACCATGGTTTCAGGCTATGGACCTAGAACGGCTTTGAAGGATTGATGAGGGCCATAGTCCAAAACCATGGTCTCCAGGTGGATATACTCGTATATCCCGAAGATAGCTTTGTGACTGACTCGAGTCTGTTTGATTGCCGATACGGTCAATAGATGGCGGATAGTTTTTTTTTTTTATTTAGAATATAATCCTTTGCTAGACGTCTAAAGATGAGTATCTTTTATTAAACGTTTTTCGAGCTTTCAGGATAACGCCCTTCTACAGGAAAATTGATACAAATTATAATCAACATATAACTTGCCATAGCATAGTTGTGTTTCATTTTGTATCAATTTTCCTGTAAAAGGGCGTTATCCTGAAAGCTCGAAAAACGTTTAATAAAAGATACTCATCTTTAGACGTTCACTTCTTTATTATCTAAAATGATCGTTTTTTTTTTTTCATCTTTTTTGACGGAAGAGAGAGGTGACAGCTCAATTTATAGATCAACATTTCCTCGGTAAAATACTCATCCATATTTCTGCTATAGAACTTGCATCTAAACACCTCTTTGACAAATTCTGATCATTTCATGATTCCATTATGAATACTTTGTCATCATAGCTCCCCTACTGAACTGATGAGGGTATTAAGCCTCGAACATGTGGACATCCAAGTGGACATTTGCCAAAGACAATGTTTTGGCTTTGTCTCGAGTCTGCTTGATTGCGGTGACGGTCAACAGATGAGGCCTAGCTTGTTTGCTTTTTAGTTTATATTTTTATACGATATATATTTCTTTTTATGATCGATTTCTATCTCGCCGTGGCAAAATTACCACCTAGATGGCTTTATTAAATCTTCTATTACAACTTACCTCCATTTTTACAAGAACGACTGAAAAGGCTGTTGTGGATGAAAGAGCATTCTCTCAGAGAAAATTGTTGAATATTAGAATTGATTTATTTTTTTGCAGAAAATTATAAATTCAAGATTTTGGCAAACAAGATCTGGGTTCCTAACCCAAACTGAAGCCTTTTAAAAAACTTTTATTTAACTTGCTTCTCCATATCTGTCTTCCCAAAATCTTGTAATCAATATTCAATATACTTACAAGGCACGTAGAAGTCAAAATTTTGGTACACAGAAAGTTACCGAAATTTCAGAAATCTGAATGGTTGGGAATAGACATTTTCCTATCAAATTTTGTGATCAATTTCAAAATACTTACAGAGTACCTAGACGGCTGAAATTTGGTTTACTTGTTCACACCTGATGTCAATGCAAGTTGAAATAATGAACGACTGCTGGCTATAGTCGGCATTGGATTAACCTCCATTTAAAGTTGGTGATCAACTTTTGATATACTTACAGAGAACATCTAGAAGTCTGAAATTTGGGACACCTGTTTAAACCTGATTGTTTGAATGATGATGATTCAAAGATGACAAAATTTCAGACTTCTATGAGGGAGATGGCCGGAAATAATCTAGTTTCTATATATTTATTTCAAATTTGAGATCAATGTTTAATAAATATATTTCCTGAGCACTAGTTTAAACTAGTTATGGCGATGTTATCTCTGGGAACCTCCATTCAGAGACTTCCAACGGCCGTTAGCTTCTGTTTATTTATGGCTTGAAGCAGCCTTTGTTGATCTTACATTTTCTTCCCCTGTTGGTATCACCTATCCTTTCTTTCCCGTATCTCGTCTTTTGGATAGTGAGTTCTGAATTAAGCTACGATTTGTATCGGGACGAAATTTGAGACATGTTGATTTTATATTACTGTTCCCTGCAGTCAAAAAGAAATAAAATACCAATTCTCACATTTACAAACGCACACACAGTAGAGAGAGAATATGGTTTTACAAGCTACTAACCGAAGTGTATGATTTTCGTAACGCACAGTAGAGTTTTACAGTTTTTTTAAACAGTACTTATAGTTTATTGCAGCGTTGGTAAGGAGCGGACCGGGGTTACACAGGTATGCGAGGAGATCACCAGACACAAGCACACAGAGAACGCTTTAAGTGTCTCCACACAACCCCTGGAAGCCTCCTCCCAATACCTATGAACCCCCCTTATGTACAAACATGGCCATATTCGCCCAATCAAAAACTGTAAAACTTTACTGTTCGTGCTTTTTTTTTATTGGACGAATGTGGCCATGTTTGTACATAATAGGGGTTCATAGATATTGGGAGGAGACTTCCAGGGGTTGTTGTGTGGAGACACTTAAAGCGTTCTCTGTGTGCTTGTGTCTGGTGATCTCCTCGCATACCTGTGTAACCCCGGTCCGCTCCTTACCAACGCTTCACTAAAATATAAGTATTGGTTTTGTTATAACTAATAGTGTCCTTTTTTATTATTTACGCCTTTCCTTTTTGTTGTATTTTTGAGTGTAGACGTTTCTGTGTGTTTAGTCACTTTTACTCTAGGCCAGGGGTAGGCAAACTGCGGTCGCGAGCCACATACGGCTCTTTGGATGTGAAGCTGCGGCTCTTTATATAGTTCCATACACAAATATATATTTATGCGAGTACTATTCATTGTTGCCAAGAAAACATTTAGTGGCTCTTTAAAAACTTTGAAATTTTGTAAATAGCAATTTTTGACTCTTCTGACTCAAAAGTTTCCCGAACCCTGCTTTAGTCCCTAGTACCTTTTTTGTATGTGTATGTGTGTGTGTGTATCCCGTTAAAGTAACTCCTGTCAGGATAACGTCGCTTAATAGAAACCTAAATCTCTTATTATCTAGTATAACTCTTGTATAGGAGTAGTAGATCTAGGTGTCTACTACAGGCGGTGGTTGAATTAATTATCCTGTAGAAGCGGGGCATTAAAGCCCGAGGGGTCGAGCAACGAAACTACAAGAAACATTTCCCTGTATATTTCCATCTCATCAAATATACCATATAGATACCTAGTGGGCATGACATCTGCCAGGTAAGCAGAACACTGTGGGTTCGATTCCCATCCCTGGATACTTTTATTTTCCGTTTATCATTACTCTTCACAATTAATCCAATCATACTTCATCCATAAGGTTAGAAATAATCGCTATTTCTCCTTAAAATAAATTTCGATTTTTCGTTCAAAAGAAACATTCGCGGTATAATTGCAATTTTCGTTCTAATACCATGTATGTAATACAATGTATAAATATATCTTTATCACTTTGAGAAGTGTCTACTGAGAAGTTTTATAACTTTTAAAATGTCCTTTAAGAAATTGCTCTTGATAATTTGGGTCATTGTAATTACTTTAAAAGATCACTTTGTGGTGATTTTTTATGAAATGATTACTTTAAAATTCATTTGGTGAATTCGGGAAAAGTCTTTAGCAACTTTTAAAAATGTCTTCGGTTACTTTAAGAAATCCCTTTGGTAACTTTGGGGAAAGTTCTTATCTCCATTCAATCATATTAGGCTACCTAGCTTGTAGAGCTTTAGACTTTTGATGGTATCTGCTGGGGATGAGTAGAGCTCATCAATGGATGAGTCAATACAGTCAATGATGTGGTCTGGGGTTGCAGGTTTGCAGGTTGAGAAGCGCTACGGCCGATGCAGCATAGCGGGGAGATTTGACAACTCTCATGACTGGGTGAGGTAGAATGCATCTGCCTTTGTCATTTAGACTGGGAGCACTACTCAGTGGCAGGCCGACTTAGCTCCAAAAGAAATGGCCGCTTCTGACATTAGGAACAAACGCCACTATGCAGCCGCTCCTAACATGGAGAACAAACGCTGCCCCCTCCTGTACAGTATACCTGGATTAGGAGCCCTTACAGAGTACTATCAGCCGGGCCAGCTGAACCCAGGTTTTTTAGTGAGCTTGTTACTGCTCCCTCTCCTCCTTTTTCATCCGGGCTTGGGACCGGCAAAGGCGGAGTTGCCAACGTTTTGGTTGAAATTAAGAAATTCCTTTGGAGTATTTAAAAATATGTGTTTTCTTACATTGAGTAATGTCTCCGATTGATTTTAAGAGAGAGCTACCTTTCATGAATATATGAAATACTTTGGTGTGATTCTAATAAACATATTTGGCGATCTCAAGTTTGGCGATTTGAATTAATGTCTTAACGGGGTGACAGATTGGCATTCTTCCAAAAGAGTCGAACGTTCAGTTAGATTCGCCACATCGCTACTGCTGAGTTGTCACCACTGTGCGGCGCTGCTGTCGGCAGCGAGATGTGGTGGTGTCAGCTTGTGCTGGTGTTGTTGGGTGTCGGTGGCGTGTCGTGTGGTCTGGTGGACGTCAGACATCCCGTCGTCTTGACGGTCCCTGGGGCCACGGGGGCGGCCTTCGGCTTCCGTGTGGCCTTACACTACATCGACGAAGAACCTTGGTGAGTTACAACTAGCGGTAGTTAACTGTCTCCACTATCCTCTCCTTGCAACGCTACTTCGAGAATGATCCTTGGGAAAATGTCAGGTCGTTGGTCGCATCATTTTATTGTATCTATACTCTCTGCTTAGTAATAAATGAAATACGCCCTGTGCGCATCAACTATACATTTCTCTTTACACTTAACTAAGTGAAAATTCGAAACTATTATATACGAGTATGATTCTTTTTTTTTTTTTTTAATTAAACAATTTCTACTACCCTTACTGCAATGGAAAAAGTAATGGGAGGACCTGGCTCATCAGTTTCCATTGCAGTAAGGACAGTAGAAACTGTTTAATTAAACAAAAAATAATCATACACGTCTATAATAGTTTCGAATTTTCATAACAGATGGCGCGCTAATGCATTATAACTTAACTAAGTCTACATTAATCTTGTTGATAGGACGGATTGGCCTCTTTGTAGTGTCTACATGTTTGATCTACATATATGTTAGCTTGGCTGATGTACATGTCCCGTGTAACGCATATAACCCCATCTACACTATACTTTCCTATCTACTGTAGAACTTTGTAAAAACTTGGCTATTCTGGGGCCTCAGTCAGAAGCAGAAAAGCCATATACAATAGAACCTCCCTGTAAATAACACCTAATTTCAGAGCCAAAGTGTACTTTAGAGAGAGCTGTCCTCTTACCGGAGAGCTACAAAATAGTAAAAATAGTAATTTTGACAACAAAAAAAACTTTCCTTTGTAGAGAGGTGTCCTCTAGCGCGAGTGTCCTCTCATGAAGGTTCTACTGTATAGAGTAAATTAAAAAAAAAACAACAAATTTAGGATAAGTGTGCACCAGGTAACGTAAGAAGTGAAAGCGATATAACAAAGAATCACTTTAGCATTTTATATTTACTCTACTGGGATAATGTTTGGAGAGATCTTGTGAAGAGTAATCTTCTAGAATTCATGATATCATGATTGTTTTATGAGAGCAGGCGGAATACTCCGGAATTTTATACTTGGGGCCACCATCCCCAAGTAAATGCTAGTAGGAGAAGGCATTTTAATAGTATGCAAAATATCGAAACCTTCCGTCCCAAAGCCATAAATAAAAATTCAAGTATGAAAACTAATCCGAACTACGACCTATCATATTTAGCACCACATTTTCTTTAAGACCAATAATATGAAGCCTTAAATTCATTTTTTTTAAATTTTATTATTTAAGATAAAAAAAAACATTTCTTTGAATTAGGTAGCTTGGTAAGCAGTGTATACCAGTATATGTATACCGCGCGTATTACCTTAAACGTACATGTACACTCATGGAGAAAACTTAAGGAAGTTGTACCTTTTAGCATGTATATCGGGACAATAACTCTGAATGATATTTGATACACAGTGAATTATATTGAAGACATACGAGATAACAAAGTGTGAACAAAAATGCCTCTGTCTCCTTCAAAAACACAGACGACCGGCGATATCAAAGAAGTCCACTTCCTTAAGTTTTGTACATGTGTGTAGGTTTTATAGAAAAACAATAGAGAAATGTGTTGTATGTACAGTACTTAATCCAGTCAGGGTTGCGTCTGATATAAAATATGTCTTAAAAGTAGTGAGAAAGACTTAAGTGTAGAAAAAAATGGAAATATTAATTAGCACAAAATATATACAATTTTTATATTATATACAATCAAAGTATTATTTATTTTGCCAATATTTCAGTTGGTTGAACGCCAACCTTTATCAAGGTAATATAACATTTTAATGTGTGTCAACAACAAACTCAGCGCCACATAACGTCAACAGAATTAATTTAACAAAACTTAATTCTATTGACGTAATGTGGTGATGAGTTTGTTGTTGACACACATTAATATTAAGAAAAAGTACAATATCATACAATACATGTGTATTATACGATATATAATATCATACAATATCCCAGTACAATATCACATTTGTACTATTTTTCACCCACATTAATATGTTATAATACCTTAATAAAGGTTGGCGTTCAGCCAACTGAAATATTTGGTAAAATAAATGATATTTTGATTCAATATATACCTTTTTAATTAAAGATTTATTTATGGATTGCTCTATTTTCAAAACAACCAAAGTCTATTTTATCCCTTTCAAAATAAGACGAGGGTCAAAAGAAAATATAAAATACTGTCGATTGACCTACTTTAGTTCGATAGTTTTAGCCGCTTTAACCTGTTTTAAAGTTGAAAACTATTTTCCCTTTAGCTGTTTTTTTAAAATATTTCCAAACAAAAAACGTTACAATATCCCAAGTAAGGAGAAAGAGATAGATGTGGAAAGACTGTTGCGTCTTTTTTTTTTTTTTTTTTGCAATAAATTTATTGAAAAAATAGTACAAATGTCATATTGTACTGGGATAAGGTGCATAAATTAAGAAAAATATATCTCCTTATCGTGTAACTGAAAGTTGCTGATGGCTTGCGCCATCTATCGGAATGAATATCAACTATTCTCGTTGATTTTTAATTATTCCAGAATTGGCCAAATACCCATTCTTGATTAATCATTAATCGCGTTGAGGTACAGCTTGCACCACGCTGATAAGGGCTAACAGCCCGAAACGCGTCAGTGGTTAGCTTTTCTTGATAAATCAAGAATGGGTATTTGGCCAATTGTGGAATAATCAAAAAATCAACGAGAATAGTTGATATTCATTCCGATAGATGGCGCAAGCCATCAGCAACTTTCAGTTGCACGATAAGGAGATGCCTTTTTCTTAATAAATTTATTGAAGTAACGTGAGGAAAGTATTGCCGTGATAAATAAATAAAAAAAGTTCCTTGTGCGCCAAAGTTTTGGTCTTTTGCAATTTTGTGAAAAAACGATCCTATACATCATACTTTATTTTATTTATTTATTACAAAACACACGCTATATCCTATGTGGATTCTCTGTAGGAATACTGATAAACTGTTTGTAGCTCTCTGGAACAACAGTGAATCAATCTCTTGGCATTATTAGATGTTATCGCATGACCTTGAGTTTGGACTTGTCATTCTTGGGGATTTCCTTCACTAGAGAGACTTAGGTCTTCGCCATTCTGTGCTTTGTCTCAGGATCGTCTGCCTGTATCCATCTTCTGTCAGTTCGTTGGCAGCTTTTTACCAACAAAAGGCAACACTTTATTTCATATAAACTAGTTTTTGAAACACTTTTTCGGCCATTACAATTTCCCTACATATTGTGGCGAAGAAATAATTTATTATTTAATTTAATTATTCAATGAAAATATTAAAAAAAGATTTCTATTATTTTTTATTTGTAAAATCATCATATAGGTTGACTAGCTTGTTTGCTCGATATTCTCTAGCTGTAGATAGTTTGGTTAATAATTGCCGACTAGTCGTGCTGACGTCATCAATAAATACTTTCACACCTTCAGATATACAAAGACTTGATTTCTACGTTACAATATTTTATATACTTTTTTAATATAATATTTTTGTAAATTTGGTAAAAATCGAAATCTAAAAGTACAAAATTTTTGTTAATGATATTTATTTTGATCAAAACCTTCATTATTTAGAGATACAGAGTCAAGTTCTCCCTACCCTTGAGATGCACCTTGTACATATAAAACACTGTAGGGAAAATTCGTGGTTTTTTTCCAATACCGCTGCTTTCAAAACCAAATCAGAGTTAAGAAGGGAATTTTGATCTCCTTTTTTTACTCGATTCGATTATAAATTATTTAATCTATTGGGTTGTGGTTTATAAAACTATATAGGTGTTGAAAAGGAGTAAGACATATGGGACCATTAAAGAATATTTCTAATCGGAACTCGTTGACAAAATTCGGCCAAAAACAGCCGCTCGAGGTATCCAGGATGCTGCTGCTATCTACCGAGTTGCACAACGGAGAGCAATGATGTAAAATCCCGCGGCAAACGAGAAACAAGATTCTTTTTATTCGACTCCTGCAGAATTATCACTACACTTCCGTTTCCTTTTTGCCTAGGTGGAATGGTTCTCCTTGAACTTCGTGCAACAACCTAGCCTACCTCTCCTTAGTGACTCGAGCAAAAATGCTGTTGGGGTATTTTCTATAAGCTAGACAAAACAGTAACTGAAATCTTAAGTGCATCTATGCGTAAAGTCTATTCCATCTTCCATCTTTGTCTATTCCATCCTTGTCAAAGGGAGTGCCAACCTTATGTTTTTTACCCATTCCATTATTGTCAAAGAGAGTGCTAACCGTATATGTGTGTTGTGCCCATTCCATCCTTGTCAAAGGGAGTGATAACCTTAGGTTTTTTACCCATTCCATCCTTGTCAAAGGAAGTGCTAACCGTTATATGTGTGTTGTGCCCATTCCATTCTTGTCAAAGAGAGTGCTAACCGTATATGTGTGTTGTGCCCATTCCATTCTTGTCAAAGAGAGTGCTAACCGTATATGTGTGTTGTGCCCATTCCATCTTTGTCAAAGGAAGTGCTAACCGTATATGTGTGTTGTGCCCATTCCATTCTTTTCAAAGAGAGTGCTGACCGTATATGTGTGTTGTGCCCATTCCATCCTTGCCAAAGGGAGTGCTAACCGTATATGTGTGTTGTGCCCATTCCATCCTTGTCAAAGGGAGTGATAACCTTAGGTTTTTTACCCATTCCATCATTGTCAAAGGAAGTGCTAACCGTATATGTGTGTTGTGCCCATTCAATTCTTGTCAAAGAGAGTGCTGACCGTATATGTGTGTTGTGCCCATTCCATCCTTGTCAAAAGGAGTGATAACCTTAGGTTTTTTACCCATTCCATCCTTGGCAAAGGAAGTGCTAACCGTTATATGTGTGTTGTGCCCATTCCATTCTTGTCAAAGGGAGTGATAACCTTAGGTTTTTTACCCATTCCATCCTTGTCAAAGGAAGTGCTAACCGTTATATGTATGTTGTGCCCATTCCATCCTTGTCAAAGGGAGTGATAACCTTAGGTTTTTTACCCATTCCATCATTGTCAAAGGAAGTGCTAACCGTTATATGTGTGTTGTGCCCATTCCATTCTTGTCAAAGAGAGTGCTGACCGTATATTGTGTTGTGTCCATTCCATCCTTGTCAAAGGGAGTGATAACCTTAGGTTTTTTACCCATTCCATCCTTGTCAAAGGAAGTGCTAACCGTTATATGTGTGTTGTGCCCATTCCATTCTTGTCAAAGGGAGTGATAACCTTAGGTTTTTTACCTATTCCATCCTTGTCAAAGGAAGTGCTAACCGTTATATGTGTGTTGTGCCCATTCCATCCTTGTCAAAGAGAGTGCTGACCGTATATGTGTGTTGTGCCCATTCCATCCTTGTCAAAGAGAGTGCTGACCGTATATGCGTGTTGCGCCAATTCCATTCTTGTCAAAGAGAGTGCTGACCGTATATGTGTGTTGTGCCCATTCCATTCTTGTCAAAGAGAGTGCTGACCGTATATGTGTGTTGTGCCCATTCCATTCTTGTCAAAGAGAGTGCTGACCGTATATGTGTGTTGTGCCCATTCCATTCTTGTCAAAGAGAGTGCTGACCGTATATGTGTGTTGTGCCCATTCCATCCTTGTCAAAGAGAGTGCTGACCGTATATGTGTGTTGTGCCCATTTCATCCTTGTCAAAGGGAGTGATAACCTTAGGTTTTTTACCCATTCCATCCTTGTCAAAGGAAGTGCTAACCGTTATATGTGTGTTGTGCCCATTCCATTCTTGTCAAAGAGAGTGCTAACTGTATATGTGTGTTGTGCCCATTCCATTCTTGTCAAAGAGAGTGCTGACCGTATATATGTGTTGTGCCCATTTCATCCTTGTCAAAGAGAGTGCTGACCGTATATGTGTGTTGTGCCCATTTCATCCTTGTCAAAGGGAGTGATAACCTTAGGTTTTTTACCCATTCCATCCTTGTCAAAGGTGCTAACCGTTATATGTGTGTTGTGCCCATTCCATCCTTGTCAAAGAGAGTGCTAACCGTATATGTGTGTTGTGCCCATTCCATCCTTGTCAAAGGGAGTGATAACCTTAGGTTTTTTTACCCATTCCATCCTTGTCAAAGGAAGTGCTAACCGTTATATATGTGTTGTGCCCATTCCATCTTTGTCAAAGGGAGTGTCAACCTTATGTTTTTTACACATTCCATCCTTGTCAAAGAGAGTGCTGACCTTATATGGTCATGTTTCGCACTTTTAAAATGTAAAGTACCATTTAGAACATTCCCTGTATATAATAAATAATAGTTATGACAACGGAACAAGCGCCACTAGATGTCTGGGACAACTCAATGAGGATGATATCAGGACAAGGAAAAGCGCGACTAAATTGACGACCTTGTCCAGTAATGACCAAAAAAAAGTATAAATTCATCTGCCACCCATTTACTGCCATTATTTGATGAATTATTTCTGTCTCTCTAGTTCCAAATAACTTTATTAGGTGCCACCGCTCAAAAAGAGCAACCTAGATCATCATATTTACAATATACTGTGGGGGATGTACAGGGGTTCATTTACAATTATAATTTATATTGATGTCGTTGGGTCCTCAGGTCCTTGGGGATATTGTTCTTGAGAAGGATTTTTTTCTGGCTTGCTTGATATTCAAGGTGGGTTTGTTTTTCCTTTTTCCCACTTTTCGTCATTCTGGCTTAATTGATGGAGAATTTGTCTAGGTTTTAAATTTCTCATTTTCCTTTTTCCGCATTTGTAGTTTGTGGTTTCCTTGAAGGTGGGGTTTTCTAACTTTTCTGTCTCTCTAAATTTATCCCACATCTCTACATTTATATATGGAGAAGGAAATGGGACCTAATGGAGATCGTTTAAACGACTTGAAGAATAAGCAACAACCCTTATATATTCATAGACATTTTTACAAAATTAATGTTGTCTACACTAACATGTTTTTTTCGGGAAAAAGGCGAAAAATGATAGAAAAGTACGTTATTGTGGAGTATATATTTTAGATTAATATTGATAATTTTGTGTAATTACTTTTCATATTTAGATCGATTATCCTTTTAATTTCCATCATAACTATATCTCGATATGGTAAAAAAGGTATGCACATATTACAAGTTTACTTTTTTTTTCTAAATAAAAAATAATATAAATATAATCGCTTTTCCACTTTTTCACAGCTAGTCGACCTAAGGAAATGTTATAAAACACGTTATGATAACAGAAGATATTTCACCATTCTGTTGAAAGGGAAAATCCAACAATCAGTTTGGCCGATTGTGGTTGCATCACTGTCATCCAATCATCTGTCTTTATTTATTCAGACGACGTCTATCTTTGCTGATAAGTTAGTTCGAAGTTTTATGACTGCGCATCTTTTTATATATATATATGTCCCCTAATTTTAATTATCGATTTTTAGATTGAAATTAAGATAAAGTTTAATCAAAAATTAAAATTATTTTGTATTCTCCAAGATTTTTAAAACAATTTTAATTAAATTTAATTTAGATTTTCTCTATTTTTCAAAATAGATTATAATATTATATATTGTAGTGTGTTTTGAATTTATTTCTAAAAATATGTTTGCATTCTTTCTTATGCATTGTCTTATCTTTTACATCGGCTTAATCAAATCTAACTGAAATCTACTAAGGTCGTTAAGTGCCTCTGTCATTAAGCGAACATATTAGTGTACCTACTTAATGAGGCAATGTATATTTACATTGTTGTGTATAATTTATGTGCTATAGAGCGTATGTATACTCGTGGACAAAATTTAAGGAAGTGGAAAGTCTTTGGTGTTGTCCGTCGTCTGCTTTTTGAAGGAGATAGAGGTTGTTCACACTTGGTTATCTCGTATTGTATTCAATAAAGGTCACTGTGTATCAAATATCTTTCAGGGTTATTGTATTAATCCCGATATACATGCTAAAAGGTACAAATTCCTTAAGTTTTGTCTATGAATGTATGTATGTGTGTGATTTGTAATGTGGAGATGATTTTTAGTGTATGATCCTATCGGATCAAATTTATTTTACCAGTTTGCTAAAACATTTCCTGATCGTGCAATCTTCAATTACTATGCCGAAATACTTATCCAATATATGGTTCAAGTCATCAGCAACCTTCAGTGTATGTGTGTTGCACACAATCAGAAAAAAAAATGTTTTTCATAAATTTATCAAACTGATAGGTACAATCTACGGTACCTCGAATGTGTATAGAGCTTAATTTTCCACAGGAACTAAACTATACAGCTAGATGAATGAATGGCTTGGGTAATACACAGGTTTTCTCCAAGTGCATTATTATACGAATTCGCGAATCTAGAATGTCAGTTAGATCTAGGCCTTATTGAAGTTTTAACTTAATGACGTTTTATTTGTGTTTAAATTAGTATCATCATCATTTTTCCAGACTGGCAGAAAGACAGAACTATGCTAAGTCAATGCCCGGGATTTCTCCATGTGTACCTATCTAGAACAATAGCTAGTGTTCTCTCTCTCTCTCTCTCTCTCTCTCTCTCTAAGCCGCAGTTAAGTTTTTTAAATCTTATTAATGCTTTTTTATGAACATCCATATTCATTTATGATCACTGTAACGGCAGCTGGCATGCCTATATAGTAAATTATCAGTGAGCACATCACTGATGGTACTCTGTGGAGTTGCCTTTTTGACTTATTGTAATATATATCGACATATGTAAACTTATGTCGGGGGTTAGCCTAAAAGGAAATAAAGACTTTTCTTTTTAAAACTTTCAGATACTTCTTGCTGATTAACGTCAACTAACAAACTCGAGGACGTTACAATCACCATTATTTACTTCAGACATGCGCTAACTTGAAGTTATTAAATTCCTGAATAATTAAATTCTTGATAGTGTTCTTGACGTCCGTTATCTCCAGTGTTATCTTGCCGTGAAGCCCAATGGACTTGTTCTCACCATACGATTTTACATCATTGACGAAAAGACCGAATGTCTTTCTCTTTTTGAAACGGTTGTTCACGAGCTAAATTCGCATCTTCGTAGTGTTTCCAAATTGGACTGTTGAGTTTTTCTCTGAGACCCTGTCCCAGACAAACTCACCAACAGTCCACTTTGGCGACGCTACAAAGACGCGCATCTAACTCCTAAATAACTATTTGAAAAAGAAAGACGTTCGGCCTCTCGAAATATTACGTTTATTTTTTAAATAAATATTTTTTTCGATATTAAATCTATAATATGTCTCGGTATTGAGCATATTTAATCTATGGATTGCCTACTATTGATAGGTGCACTATATTCCTTAACTGCAATATATAAATGTACAAGGTCCTTGAGTACGGGTCTCTCCTCCTGTCTATGGTAGACATTTCCCAAGCATTTATTGAAGGCTCTTTATTTAATAAAATGATTATGTTCACACTCCTATATAAGAACTATGGGCCAAATTCGCACCAGAGAATTTGAGAACGCGTTTTTCAAAAGGAATCTGGCTTTCCCATCAGTATTGTCGCATTTTCCCTTTTTGTTATTTGATTAATCCATTCTTTGTCATATATGAATATTGATAGTTTGGTGATACGCCTGAAGAACTTAGGTGAGATCTTCTAAGAAACATTGTCCTAGATGAGCAGCTAATATTTGCACACGCATGCACAAAAGTCTTTATTAAGACATATAGTCTTATATAAGGTTTCTCCACGAAGTCTGCAAAGGAAAAGTATAAAAGGGTAAAAGCTATTTACATTTAATAATAATGATTCAGACTATATATATATATATATAAACAGTTAAACCTGTCTATAGCACGCCTCTAAATAGCGCCTTCCGCTCTATAGCGCTCGATTTTAAATACGTAGTACGATGCGATTTACATTAAAAGTGACCTGTCTATAGCACCCCCTCTCTATAGCACCCTATTTTGATGAGTCCCAAGAAGGGGCGCTATAGACAGGTTCAACTGTATATATAGAAAAACCTAATTAATACAAATCATTTGTTCGTGTTCGTTTAAAAAAAAAAAAAAGGGTGATCGACTGAAAGGAAAAACAATGGGGGAAATAAATGCACAGAAACACAGTATAACAAAAGGATTTATTTCAAAGATTAAAAACAAAAGGGATAAAAACTATTATACTTATATAAAGAATTAATGGTAAAAAAAACAAGAAAAATGGTTAAGCTAAATTATACTTATATCTATAGAATTATGTATAAAAAAAATAAACAAGGTTAAGCAAAAAAGAAAGTAAAAAAATTAACTAATCTCAGGGAAGGGAGATAAAAATAAATGGCGGGAGGGTGTCGAGCGTTTGTTTACACAGTACCTCGTGGCAGCACCGTCGCAGGCTTGGCTTGGCTTGGCTTGGCTTGTCTTGTGCGATGTCCAATTGTCGCGACTCGTTGGTTGTCTAAGTGTCTTTTCCGCTCTCAAGTTGCTGCTTGAGGGATACTCCAATGCGTTCTCTCCGTCCACAAGACGCTGCTTGCAGGATAGCTTGACGTCTTTCCTTCCACAAGACGCTGCTTGCAGGATAGCTTGACGTCTTTCCTTCCACAAGACGCTGCTTGCAGGATAGCTTTTAGACGTCTTTCCGTCTGGCAAGGGAACTCAACTTTCCCCTCCGCTTCTAACAAGGGAATCCTGCCAACTGACCAAAAAAAGAATGTAACATGACGCTCCGTCGTCTCCGCCCACGCCGACCTTTGCCCTCGGTCGGTCCAAGCTGGGGCTATCTATAGATATAGATGTCTTGCTCGTTGTCTCCCTTCACCTAAGACCTTCCTTCTATGTACAAAAAGTAAAGGATCTATAAAATAGTTTTAACATTCTCCCACAAAATTTTGCTCTGAAAGAAGTCAAAATTAAGTATAAGACAAAAGAGCATATATATACACAATACACACAAGAGTAGATATGCCTATTACATTACATAAAATACACATAAAAGAATACACATATTACACCCTTTTTTTTCTCTACAGGTACTTTCACTAGTCCTTCGAGTCATACCTTGCAGGCTTTCTAATTACCCTACCATATCTACTTCTAGAGTCCCTGGATTCAGTATTGGGCCTATTTCCTAAAAATGCTTCAGATTTGGGTTCGGTATTTGAATTGTCCTTTTGAATCGTCTCAACATTCGAGGATATTTCAAGAGGGTGTAAGCGTTGTAGAGCCCTGATCAAGGTTCCTGTGGATGTTTTAACATGGGCCACTCTCACTATTCCATCTTTTCCTGGTATGAGATTTACTATTCGCCCTTTAGGCCAAAACATTCTTTTAAGATTTTCTTGCCCGATCAGTACAACGTCTCCTACTTTCAACTGTCTTCTATCAATATTTTCGGATTTCTGAATCAGCGCGCCTAAATATTCCTTTAAGAATCTCTGCTTCAATTCTCTCTTCAGTTGACCTAACTCTCTGTATCTAGTGTGCAACATTTCTGGCTTTAAATTTTCAAATTCAGGAAAGCTAGACTCTGGACCATTTTGTAAAAACTCATTAGGAGTTAACGGTTTTAGATCATTGTCGTCTTCAGAGACATAAGTGAGGGGTCGATTATTAATGATAGATTCGATTTCACAAAGGGCAGTCTGCAGTTGTACATATTTCAGCTTCCTGTGACCTAGCATCTTTATCAACATTTCCTTTATTGTCCTAACCATTCTTTCCCAAAATCCTCCCCACCAAGGAGCAGAAGGAGGGATAAAAATCCATTGTATCCTTTTAATTGAGGTTTCCCTTTCAATTCTAGTCCAATCCAATCTCTTGAATATTCTATTAAGTTTTGCGAAATTGGTGCCATTGTCGCTATATATTTTCTCGGGGTGCCCTCTCCGACAAATAAACCTATGGAGGGCCATCATGAAGACTCCTGTCTCTAAACTCTTCACCAACTCCAGATGAATAGCGCGATAGACGGCGCAAGTAAAGGCGGCTACCCACACTTTCCCACCTTCTTTCAAATGAAGAGGGCCTAATAAATCAACTCCTGTAATTTGGAAGGGTTTGCCCAGTCCAATTCTGTTTTCTGGCAAAGCTGCCATTGGTCTTTGCAGAGACTTTTCTTTAAGTCTCTTGCAAGCAATGCACTTACTGATAATTTTCTTTATCGTTTTCCTTCCCCTGATTATCCAAAATTTCTCTCTCAGCTTTGATAAAATGAATTGCACCCCTACATGTCCATTCTTCAGGTGCACTTCCCATATAAGTTGCTCTACGAAGGGATGGTCGCCTGGTAGAATGATAGGAGTTTTAAATTCTTCTGGGACCTGTCCATGTAAAAGTTTGCTTTCTACACACCAAAGTCCGTCAGTGTTTTTTAATATTTTAAAACTCTTGGTTGCATTCGATTTCTCTATGGAGACTTTCTCCTGAATCATTCGGATAAGCTTTTTTTCTGCCAAGTCTAATTCTGAGACTTTCAAAGGTCCTGTTTCAGTTGACTGTTTTTTAAGTTTCCCTAAAAATCTTAAAACATAGGACATTACCCTAATGTTGAGAGAGTAATCAGACCTCCTTGTCAGTATCCAGTCTTTATAATCGATATTCAAATTAATGTTGGTTTTCATAATGTTTTCTTCAACATTTATTTCTTTTGGATTTATTGAGAACTCTGATTTGGGCCAGAATTCTTTAGGTTTTTTCAACCATTCGGGGCCCTCCCACCATCTGCTTTGCACAAACTGGCTTGGAGGGCAACCTCGAGAAAGAAGATCGGCCGGGTTCAACTGACTAGGAACGAACCTCCAATCGTTCAAATTGGTAGTGGCCTGTATTTCTCTGACTCGGTTTCTCACGAAAACTCTCCACTCAATTTCTTTCTTTATCCAACTTAGCGCGGTAGTAGAGTCAGACCAAAGAGTTGCTTCACATTTTCTCTTCAAGGCAGCTTGGATTGCATTGGCTAGTCTAGCTCCTAGTACCATGGCCATTAATTCCAAGCGAGGGATCGTAATACTCTTCATAGGAGCTAATCTGACTTTGCTCCAAATCAAAGTTAGAGTATTTTCTCGTCCCGTTTCGCTCCTTAAATAGGCTACAGCTCCATAGCCTATTTGACTAGCGTCACAAAAGATATGAACTTCTGTAGGGAAAATGAGATCATTCCACATATATCTCGGTATCTTTATTAACTCTATGAATTTTATTTGATCCAACCAGGTTCGAAATTCCTGGGCCATACTTTCGGGTAGAGGGGTATCCCAACCTAGTTTCAGCCCCCATGATCGCTGCAGTAACAACTTTGGTGGCAAGAATACTGGAGCGCAAAATCCAAGTGGATCAAATATCCGCTGAACCATGGACAGTACCAACCTTTTCGTTAATTTGGGTTGAAGACTCAAATTGTCAGGGAGTTCGCATTTTAATGAATCTTCCATTTTATTCCAAACAACACCCAATATTTTTGTACAAGTCCCCTTTTCAGGGTTTTCCTCCAGAGAATATTCCCACTCTCGTAAGTCCATTTTAGCCCTGTCCATAATTTCAATTGCGGCCTTTTGAAATTCCTGCACTTCCTGCTTTGTTTGCAGCGAGGTAATACAATTGTCCATGTAGAAGGATTGAGCTAAAATCTTTGCCCATTGAACAAGTGGGCCTCTAATTGATTGAAGATGGTATTCTATTACGGCGTTCAGCACAAAAGGACTACAGTTTAATCCAAATACAAGTCTCTTATGCCTGTAAGCTATAAGTTCTCTATCGCTCTCCTTTTCCCACCAAAGGAATCTAAGGTAGTTCCGTTCAGATTCTTCAATCGCCACCATCTGGAATGCTTTTCTTATATCTGCCGTGACTCCAAATTTATTTTCCCGAAATCTTATCATCATTTCAGGGATTCTTTCCAATAAATTCGGTCCCTTTTCTAAACATTGATTCAAAGATAGTCCATTATGACCTAGACAAGAAGCATCGAAAACCGGACGTATGGGCGTCGTTTTAGATTCCATCTTGTACACAGGGCGGTGAGGTAAATAGTAGCCTCTTCTCTCGAGAGGATTTTCCTCGACTCTTTCAATGAGTCCTTCAGTCAGCCAGTCTCTAAAGATCTGACTATATTCGGTCAACTTATTCTGTGAGGTCATTTTCTTAGTGCTTATATCTAACCTTTTTATCGCTATGTCAAGATTGCTGGGGATTGACTCCTTTTCTACCTTCCAAGGTAGACCTACAGAATATCTCTGATCACTTTGTCTTTGAATTTTTGTTATAAACTTTCCTTTTATTTCCTGGTATCTGGTCTCTTTGGAGCAAGTTTCAACAGGATCCCTAATGCCTAGTACTTCTAGATCCCACAAATCCTTTAAATCGCATCGCGTTGTTAGCAGATTCAAAGTCTGCTGCACATTGTCATTGCTATCAATAATTGGCGAATTGCCCATTAGTGTCCAACCTAATTTCGTTTCCACCGCAGTTAAATCTGCTTCAACTTGAACTATTTTTCCTGTCAAAATCATACCTAGATAGTTAGCACCAATCAATATGTCAATCTCTTGTCCTTTAAAATTGTCCTGAGACAATATTATGCCCTTAATCTTCAATTTTTCTAACCAGTCCCCTTTTGGCAAAGGTGGTATGGCGTCGCAAATTTTACGTTGATCCAGCGCCTCAATATGGATCACATCTCTTTTATTACCTAAATTCTCTAATTCTAACATAAATTTACCGTGCTTTTCTTCACCAATCTTATTACCTCCAAAAAGACTTTTAGCTATGGTTATTTCGCCTTTTCTTTCTATTCCTATACTCCAGACTAACGACTGTTTGATATACGAAAACTGACTTCCACTGTCGAGGAGAATTCTAACCCTTCTAGAGGCATTTGGGCCTCTTAACAGTGCTACCGTGGTCATCAGCAAGACTTGACCTGTGCAGGCTTGACTAGAAAGCGATGCAATGGGTTCAGTTGCATTTTCCTTTAGATTTTCTCTTCCTGGTTTCGTTAGCCGGTTAGAAGAATTTCCTTCACATAAAACTTCCAAGTGGTTTCTCCCACAGTTTTTGCACTCCAATTGTTCTCGGCACTGACTCTGTATGTGTCCCTTTCTTAAGCATTTGAAACATGATGGGCACTACGTATTTTATCATTTCTCTCTCCCGGAGACATTTTCATTATGGAGCGGCATTGATGACTCGCATGGTTTGTTCTTTCACAAAAGAAGCATTTTATATTAGTTCGCCCTCCGAACAGACTAGACACAGTGGCGGGTCTGAAATTGCTCCTAGTTCTGGTCCCATCATTGTAAGACCTTTTATAGGGTTCCTCCTGCTTAAAGCCTTTTTCCACAAATTTCAGCCGTTGAGCACTCCTTACTTCGGCTTTTAGAAAGTCCAATAATAACCTGAGCCTTTCTTGAGCTCCTCCAACCCCTTTATCTGACTCTTCCCGTTTTGCTAACTCCATACCATAACCCGAAGAAGGATGCCTGTGCCATATTTTCAAAATATCCGAAGGTAATGAAGACTCGACAAGAGGGTATAAAAAAATACCCGACAACTGGGAATCAATGCCCAATGTCTCTAACGACCGGAGGTGACTGCTCAGTTCGTCGTACAGACTGCTTAAATTTCTATTTTCTTTCTTTACATTAGATATAACCGAATTCAATAGACGTCTGACATATAGTTCTGTCAGTATATTCGGGTCACCGAATCGCTCCTGTAGGGCTTGTACTGCCAAAACATAGTTGGCGCCTGTAACGGGATAGCTTGCTACAACACGATAGGCTTCTGAATTTGGTACAATTGCTTGACGCAAATATAAAAACCGGTCGCTATCGGATAAATTCTTATTTTCGTGAATTTTCGAAAACTGCGCCCACCAAGACAACCAACATTCCAGAGAGCCATCATAGCTTTTTAGGGCTAACTCTGGTAATTTCACATTTATTACAGTGTCCTCGCTAGCAATCGGGATTGTTTCTTCTTTATCGGGATTCCGTAATACACTGACTTTCTGTTGAATATCAAACTTTTCCTCTTCATATTTATCGCATTCTTGCCATTCCCTATCAATACTTTCCTCTGTAATCCCTTCTTTCACTACCAATAAAGCCTGATATTTTTCGTTTAGATCTACAAGTTTCGTGTAATAAGACTCTAGTATATTAAACTTAGAATAAATATCATTCTTATCAATTTGATACTTTTCAAATTCCCCATTTATTTCATTGATAATTCTAGTGAAAGTACCTCTTATGGCTTTTCTGCGCTTTTTAAGTGCATCCATTTCCTCCATATTTCCTTAAAATCGATCACGTCCGGCTCACCAAAGTGTTCGTGTTCGTTTAAAAAAAAAAATAAAGGGTGATCGACTGAAAGGAAAAACAATGGGGGAAATAAATGCACAGAAACACAGTATAACAAAAGGATTTATTTCAAAGATTAAAAACAAAAGGGATAAAAACTATTATACTTATATAAAGAATTAATGGTAAAAAAAAAAACAAGAAAAATGGTTAAGCTAAATTATACTTATATCTATAGAATTATGTATAAAAAAAATAAACAAGGTTAAGCAAAAAAGAAAGTAAAAAAATTAACTAATCTCAGGGAAGGGAGATAAAAATAAATGGCGGGGGGGTGTCGAGCGTTTGTTTACACAGTACCTCGTGGCAGCACCGTCGCAGGCTTGGCTTGGCTTGGCTTGGCTTGTCTTGTGCGATGTCCAATTGTCGCGACTCGTTGGTTGTCTAAGTGTCTTTTCCGCTCTCAAGTTGCTGCTTGAGGGATACTCCAATGCGTTCTCTCCGTCCACAAGACGCTGCTTGCAGGATAGCTTGACGTCTTTCCTCCCACAAGACGCTGCTTGCAGGATAGCTTGACGTCTTTCCTTCCACAAGACGCTGCTTGCAGGATAGCTTTTAGACGTCTTTCCGTCTGGCAAGGGAACTCAACTTTCCCCTCCGCTTCTAACAAGGGAATCCTGCCAACTGACCAAAAAAGAATGTAACATGACGCTCCGTCGTCTCCGCCCACGCCGACCTTTGCCCTCTGTCGGTCCAAGCTGGGGCTATCTATAGATATAGATGTCTTGCTCGTTGTCTCCCTTCACCTAAGACCTTCCTTCTATGTACAAAAAGTAAAGGATCTATAAAATAGTTTTAACATCATTGATAAAAAGAAAATCAGAATAACAACACAGATATTTACATTATGATACACATATGCCTACATAAGCCTTTATAAAGACATTTCGTCTCATGTAAAAATTCCTCAGCCGAAAAACGAGGATTTTAAAAAATTAAATAGGAATTGTATAGAACATTTTATTTATAGAAAGCAAAGGACATGCACGCGAAAGAAAGTATTGGCAATGAAAGGAGTAATATTAAATGTTAGGTCATATGGAATTTTTTAGATTACTGTTCTGTAAAAATTTAATGACCTCTTCGCACCAATTTTCCATGATATGGAAGCGTTAATACTTGAACAAGTAGAGCCAAAAGATTTGTGACCATCTAGTACAGGCCAATCCTCTCAGGTCATGCGGGGACAAGACGATAATTACATCAAGGACATCAACTTTTTCTTTGTAATATATCCTGATGTCCGCGCAATGCCTCGTGTCGTGATATCACGATTATATTATGAGAATTCGAAACTATTATAGACGCGTATGATTCTTTTAAAAATAAACAATTTTCTACTAACCTTACTGCAATGAAAAATTAATGGGAAGGCCTGTCTCATCAGTGGTGAACCCTTCCAGCGGTTTAGCCAGTTTAATCTATCATACCGCTGTTAATTTTCATTGCAGTAAGGGCAGTAGAAAATTGTTCAATTTTTAAAAGAGTCATACGCGTCTATAATAGTTTCGAATTCTCTTAAAAGATGGCGCGCTAGTGTATCCTATGATTATATTAGTTGTTTATTTTGACGACCTAGACGGTATTCTTGATTGTTTTTTGATAAAACTTCGTCCATTCGAATATTTTGCCAACAATTTTAGCTAAAAATCCTCAATTTTTAAAAATATATTCAGGTTCTGGACTTTATGAGGCTAATTAAAACAACGACTTCTGCCTCACTTACAATACTAATACCACCACTACCACAATTAACTACAACTATATGGCTAAGAGATATATCCACATATTTTAAAAATTTCTTGGGAAAAGCATAGGTGAAGCAAAAGATCATTATTTTTTTTTTATTAAAAAAAAATTGATAAATAAAAATATATATTTCATTCCTTCCTACATATAACATAAAGAAAACTATATATATTACTAGCCGAATGACCCGGGCAACGCCCGGGTTTTACCCGATTAAATGTTTTTATTTAAATACTATTCGTTACAATTATAAATTGGCGGCGTGGATGTCACTCTTGTGAAACGTCCCGCTCCAAACTTTGTGTCTGAGAAGCGATATTTTTATAGAAAGATGATCTGGCTTTTGTTTTCTGCTCGAATGAATGTTTTTCTGTTAGAATTTTGTTCCTGCGTACAAAATAATGAGCTGGTTTCACCCGTGGTCTCTGCTTTTTGGAATTTTTCCCGATATAATTTTGTATCTGATAATCTTACATGATACAGCAATATCGTCATCATCATTTTCTGACTAATCTATATATATAAAAATGAATGTATGTCTGTTTGTTTGTCCTTTATGCCTGACCAAACCACTCATTGGATCGCCATGAAACTTTGGGAAGTTATTTAGTATAGTACTGGGAAGGTTTCTAGCAAATAAAATTTTTGAAATAACTTTTCGCCTAGAAATAATCAAGATAAATATTCTAATTTATCTGTTATAATTCAACAATCTGCTCTAAATATTATCATGATGATACGATGATTTTGTAATGTAGAAAATTAGGAAAGACAAAATTCAGGATGACACGGCAATTTATTTGAGACAAGAATAATGATACAATTCAAAGGCAAGATACTATTCCTTTAACTTCCAATTACCGAGGGAACCAATTAATATTGATTTTATTCAACTTATCGAGTATTTTTCAAGGGACCGGGAAAAAATGTTCACTTTATCGAGAGATTCGTTAAACAAACCTTTACTCGGATAAAACCCGGGCGAAGCCGGGTACATCCATACAAGAATAATGATACAATTCCAAGGCAAGATACTATTCCTTTAACTTCCAATTACCGAGGGAACCAATTAATATTGATTTTATTCAACTTATCGAGTATTTTTCAAGGGACCGGGAAAAAAAATGTTCACTTTATCGAGAGATTCGTTAGACAAACTTTTACTCGGGTAAAACCCGGGCGAAGCCGGGTACGTCCGCTAGTAATATATAGTTTTAATAATTGATTTATATATTTTTTAAAATAGCCTATCGTCTTCCCCGTATTTTTTTACCTATGTATGGAAATTTTGGTTTGAATTAGTGAACTACTGCGAATTTGTATACCGGACATACAAACAGACAGACAAACAAACATACAAACATTCATTTTTATATATATAGAGATATATATATTTAAAATTATAAATTTTATTTGTCTCTTTCTCAATTTGTTATATATCAATATATTGAGAGAATTAAATTATTCGAATTTTCGCTACTATTGCTTAAATTGACTGATGTAATCCAACAACAATGTTTCTCTCGCTCAACACTGACTCTCTAAAATATTTCTAATATTTAATACCCTGAACTGTATGTGCAGGGCGTTGATAACAGCTCCCAGAAGCAACAGCACAATTCACAAATCCCTCAGGTCCCCTGGAGTGCTGTTTAAATGTCACCTGAGGCCCTATTTGAGGAATCTTACAAAAGACAATTGTGAAGAAGTATACTTGCAAAGATGTTAGTTACCATTAACTATTATAAATATATTTTTATATACAGCTAATTGTATTCTGGCCTAAGCTCGGGTTTTCCACATCACCAGCTAAAATGTTGTAAGATTTAGGTACTTACAGCTTGTATGAAGGCATGAGGACGTTGATGATTATATGATAATAATCTTTATTATCCATTTAGTAAGAAAAACAAAGTTATGGTAGCGAACACAATTTATAATATAGAGAAGAAGTAAACAAACAGTTGTGATGATGATTAGTCCAGTGTGGCGCTAGCTGTAGTCGTAGCATTCAGTTTCCAACAAATCCCCGGCTTGAATGTGGAGACATCACGAGGTTGTAGCGTAACTTCTCAAGTGTCGCCCTTGGTAGCGGCTTGGTCAGGATGTCCGCCTTCATGTCGCCAGTTGGGCAGTAGATCATTTTTATCACTGTCTTCTTCTGAAGATCCTTCAGGTGATGGATCTTGGTTGCGATGTGCTTGGTCCTAGAAGACACTTTTTCGGATGAACATATCTTGAGACATGATTGATTGTCTTGGTGGAAGTAGATTGGAGCTCTCTGTTCCAGTTCGAGATCCTTTAGCAAGTCGAGAAGCCATAACAGTTCTTGTGAGGCTTCAGCTGCGGAGATTAGTTCCGCTTCGGTGGATGAGAGAGATACGCAACCTTGTTTTCCAGTCATCCATGAGATGGGGTTTGATCCCAGTAGGAACAAGTTTCCGCTTAGTGATTTTCTGTTGGTGTTGTCGCTTGACCATGTGGCATCACTGTATGCTTCCAGTGTGGGAGGTTTTTGGTTAGATATGCGTAGCTCGAGTTCTTTAGTAGTTTTTAGATATCTTACGATTCTTTTTGCTGCATTCCAGTCACAATTTCTAGGATTCTGGTTTCTGCTGCTGAGTATGCAGACTGGAGCTGCGATATCTGGTCTGGATACTACGCTTAGGTACAATAGTGAGCCTATCAGTTGTTGGTATTGGACGTTGTTTGGTAGAGGTTTTACATCAGATATACCGGGGTATCCGCTTTCCATGGGAGTGAAAGTAGGTTTCGCTTCTTGGAGATTGTACCTTTCAACTAATTCTTGGATTTTATTCTTTTGGCTCAGAAGGAGTTCACCATCTCTGTTCCTTGAGATTTCTATACCAATGAATTGAGTGGGGTTTCCAAGGTTCTTTATTTCGAATTCTTTTTCGAGAGTTTTTGCAGTGTTTTGGATGATTATTTCGGAATCGCTTGCGAGGAGCATGTCATCCACATATAGAATCAAGTAGATGGAATGGTTTTCTTCATTCTTGGTGAATAGGCATGGGTCTACAATGCTCTGTTTGAAGTTATTTTTAATTAGAGTGCTTGCGATTTTTGTGTTCCAAGATCTTCCGGCTTGTTTTAGACCGTAAATTGCCTTCTTTAGTTTGCAGACTTCGTTTGTTTGTTTTGTATGGAGTCCTTCTGGGAGTTCCGTGTAGAGTTCTTTATCTAGGTCGCCGTGTAGGAACGCTGTCTTGACATCGAGGTGGTTCACTTGCATCCCTTTGTAGACTGATGCGGCTAGGAAGGCTCTAATTGTAGAATGCTTCACAATTGGTGCAAAGGTTTCTTCGTAGTCTCGGCCAAATTTCTGATTGAACCCTTTTGCTACGAGCCTGGCTTTGTACCGCTCTATTTCTCCTTTGGAATTGAGTTTCTGTTTATAGGTCCATTTACATCCTATGATCTTTTTGTCCTTAGGTAGAGGCGTTAGTTCCCATACATTGTTCTTCTCAAGAGAATTTAGTTCTTCGTTCATTGCTTGTAGCCATTTTTCTCTTTCTATTTTTGGTAATTGTAGGACTTCCGAGTAGCTGGTGGGTGTCTGAATGTCTTGAGCTTCAGTTTTGTACAGCATGTAGTCATTTCTTATGGGAGGTATTCCCCTTGTTGGTCTCGTGGATCTTCTTTGTGTGACCACTTGTGTTCCTGTGCTTGTACTGGGTTGAAAGTAATCCTCGGTTTCTGAGTCCTCAAGGTTTTCGGATTGTGTTCCTGGTTCCTGACTTTCCTCTGCATTTCCAATATGATAAGAGGAAGTTAGATCTGTACTTAGTACTTGTGGTGAAGTTGTTTTTGTGGAAGCGTGGTGAAACCCATTTTCTTTTTCTAGAAATTTTACGGATCTGCTGATTGTGATGTTGTCTGTGTCGTGCAGGATTCTGTATCCTTTGCTTCGATCATCGTATCCAAGAAAGATCCCTTCGATAACTTTGCTATCCAACTTGTTTCTTTTTATCTTGGGAATATAGGTGAAGGCTTTACATCCGAATCTTTTTAGATGCTTCAGACTGGGCTTCCTGTTGGTCCATAGTTCAAATGGAGTCTTGTCTGTAGCTTTCGAGGGTATTCAGTTGTGTAGGTAATTAGCTGTGGTAATCGCTTCCGCCCATAGAGACTGTGGGAGTCCTGAGTCAAACAACATGCATCTTGTCATCTCCATTAGTGATCGATTTTTCCTTTCTGCTACTCCATTCTGGGCTGGTGAGTAGGGGACTGTTAGCTGACGTTTGATTCCGCTTTGGTTCAGGAAATCTTCGACTTGTCGGTTTACGTACTCACGACCGTTGTCTGTCCGTATGGTTTGGATATTTTTTCCAAATTCCGTGTGTGCTGAGATGACGTAGTCTTTTATTTTTTCATAGACTTCGTTTTTCCTTTCAGGAGGTAGATCTTCGTGTATCTGCTGTAGTCATCAGTGAAGGTGATGAAGTATCTCTTACCGCTGAGAGAGTTAGTTGGTAATGGACCGCAGACATCACTGTGGACAAGTTGAAGCGTTTCAGTTGCTCTGTACTCTGTCTTCTTTGGAAATGGGGTTTCGGTGAGTTTTCCTTGAATGCACTGAACGCAGTCTGTGCTGTGCGAACAGTTATTTAGACTTAGTCCTCCTGCTAGGTTCTCATTTTGAATCTTCTTAATTGATTCTATATTTCTGTGTCCTAGTCTGTCGTGCCAGAGCATGAGGCAATTTTTGTTCTTGCAGTGGTTTTGTTTTGCTACATTTGCTTTGGATGTGCGAGTTTGGAGGTTGTCATCCAGGTGGAGTCGGTACATTCCATTGTCAAGTATACCATTCGCGAGGGCTGTGTTGTCTCTTTCGATGGTACACCAATCTCTTTGGAACGTCACATCCGTTGGAGGTGGCCGCACTCACTGACAGAAGGTTGTCTGTTAGTTCTGGGATGTAGAGAACTTTTGTGAGAAGTAAGGTGTCAGTCTTTCCTTGGGGTGTGATGACTTTGATTTCTCCTTGTCCTATCCCTTTGACCTGCAGCTTATTGCCATTAGCAACCACAACATTTTGTGTTTGTTCTCTGTTAAGTTCAGTGAAGAAGCTTTCATCGTAAGCCATATGAGATGTGGCTCCAGAGTCGACGAACCAGTTGTGTACACTTGCTTCTCGTTGAGTGCAATTGAGAGCTTTTGGGTTAGGTCCTTTTGTTGTTCTCTGATTTGTTGGTTGTTCTTGGGTGACACTCGACTGATTTGTGTACTTTGGTACGTTTCCTCTTCAGAAGTTTTCCTATTTGTACTCTTTGTTGCTGTTGTTTCGCTTTTGATAGTGCCAACATTCTTCTTTGGAGTGGTTTGGTTTGTGGCAGAAACAACAGAATTTCTTCTCTTTTTCTCTTCTTTGGCTTGAAGCTCTGTGGAGGCTTTTTAAGGCTTTTGATCCGTTGCTTTCGTCTTTCGAGCTTTCTACTCTGCGTGTGTGTTCATCAAGGAGTTTGTTCTTGGTAAATTCAAGCGTTAGCTCGTCATCAGGCCTTGATTCCAACATCGTGATTAGATTGGAGTAGCTCTTTGGAAGCGAGCAAAGCAGTATAGCCGTGATGTGAGAGTCCTTTAGTGTTTCGCCAATGGTTCGCAGTTTGTCAACTAGTTCCATCATGGTAGTGATGTGCTGTTGCATGTCTTTGTCTTCTTCGAGTTTTAAGCTGTATAGTTTCCTTAGCAAATAAATTTTTCCTGAGAGTGTTTTTCTTTCATAGATATTTTTAAGAGTGTCCCAGGTAGCTTTGGCTGTTAGTAGGTTTTTAACATGCACTATTTGTGAGTCGGCGATGCTTAGATTAATGATAGCTCTGGCTTTTGAGTCTTTCTTTTTCCATTCGATTTTAGGTTCATCTGGAATATTTTCGGTGACAACTTCCCAAAGATCTTCCTTTTGCAAGAGCATTTCAATTTTGAAAGACCACAGTGAGTAGTTATAGCCGTCGAGCTTATCTAGGGTTACATCGTGGCTCGGGAGTGACGCCATTTTTGCTAAGCCTTTTTTCTTTGTCTTAACTCGTTAGTTGAATTTCATGCAATATTCAGTCTCATAATCTAATTGTTGTAAGATTTAGGTACTTACAGCTTGTATGAAGGCATGAGGACGTTGATGATTATATGATAATAATCTTTATTATCCATTTAGTAAGAAAAACAAAGTTATAGTAGCGAACACATTTATAATGTAGAGAAGAAGGAAAACAAACTGTTGTGATGATGATTAGTCCAGTGTGGCGCTAGCTGTCGTAGCATTCAGTTTCCAACATAAAAAATCTTTTGGAAGATTAAACTGATTTCCTAACGCCTCTAATTGAATGTTATGGAATCAAAGCCACCACTCTACTGATGAGGGTCATAGCCAGAAACGATGCCATTAAGTAACCTTTTGTCTGGTGAACAATTAAATAAATCAAAAGACCCATCAGGGATATATTTTTAAATTTTTTTTATAAAGCCCTTATATATAAGCCCTTCGCCCTTCTATGGGAGTAATACACTAATTGTTAATTGAAAACAGAGCATTAATATCTTTTAGGGGTGAACAATAATAATTGATTTGATACATTTTTAAACAGGAGAGGTGCTTCTTTGCATATAATAAATATATATTTTTTTTCAAATGTAAGATTAGTTATAGATTCTGTAAAATACATCTTTATTTTTGATGTCTATGCTAATAATTTTAAGATCAATTCGCATATTATATTGATTTTAAAATTATTAACATAATTTTGCGAACTGATCAGACTCATTAATAAAACATTTTATTATTCAAATATATATTTATGGTAAACTTTCGTGTTTTCAAAATACAACTATGAAAATAAGTATATAAATATAAAAACTATATATAACTATTTTTTAAGTGTAGTTAAAAATTATTATTAATTTATTTATAATATTATATTAAATGTGCTGTCTTGTGTAAAAGTTTAAGAAGCTATCTCTGAAATATTAGGTTTATATTTCTTATCATCGTTTTCTTTGTTCTTTTGGTTTTCATTTGCACTTAGTTCGAAATTTATTCTGCTTATAATGTTGCTCTGCGCTCCAAGAACCTATGTTATAAATATCTATTAAGCCTGATTATTTTGTATTAAAAAACTTGGAAGTTCTCTGAAATACGTGAGAAATATTTTAATATACTTAAAGAGATGTTTTATAATGAAATTAAAAACTGTGTATGAGATTTAATATCCTTACAACTTTAAAAAAAGATGAAGAAATCGTTGAAAATGGATTATTTACGGCTAATATTTCAACTTTAGATTATTAACATATATATATATTTGAAAGGGGGACATATGTATATTATATATACCTACAATATATTTTTTAAAAATCGGTAAACATTTTCGAAATGTAAAACATTTTACTCATTTCTCTGGTAAAAAATAGGAGTAGCTTTACAAAGTAAAGTGCTTATAAGTTATTTATATATTGT
>CP092868.1:47582202-47707554 GCA_030710605.1 Cordylochernes scorpioides
TCATTCATGCAGAACACATGGCAACGGACGGATGATTCTTACATGTTCTTAAATGTCTTGTTACAACATGTTCACAACATGCACATTGATGTTTAACACTCTTACTGAAACAGCAAGCCTAGCCCACTTACATTGGATTCAGAAGTTAAGGATTTATAAACACTCATAGACAAAATTTAAGGAAAAACAAAGTCTTTGAGGAAGTCTTTTATGGAGACAGATAATTTTGTTCACACTTGGTTATCTCGTGTCTTCAATATAGGTCACTGTAATATATTTCATAGTTATTGTCTGAATCCCGATAAACATACTAAAAAGTACAACTTCCTTAAGTTTTGTTCATGAGTGTGTATATAGAGAAATATTATTAAAGAAAATTTCCATATGTGTGTGTATCACACATTGAGCTCGTAATATGTAAATATAAAGGAAAGTACAGATAGAAAAATATTAAACGTTTATGATGGGATTATGCAAATCATTATATGAAACAAATTTTACCAAGTTAATACATTTTGGTTCGATATGTTTTTATTCAGAAATCATTTTGTTCCAGAACTTTTTGAGATCAGTGTATTTCGACGTGTGGTTGTTTCGACTAGTAGTTGTATTATTTGTGATAGTTAAGTAGTAGTTAAAGTAATAGTGAAGTGTACTTACCACCAAAAATAATCTTCAGGCATCAATAGCGTCTTCGAACTGTTTGCTACCTTGGCATAGGTGGCGTTCAGATCCTGGACATGACACCAATTAGCCCAGCGAAATGTTTATCATACAGTAAAACCTCCCATGGCTGACCTTTCTAATGAAACGTGGTAAAGGGATGATAAACATTGGTTTAATGCACTTTCAAATGGAGAGGTCCATTTTCTGGTAAATGAAAACTATTCTCCCACAGTTTTGTGTTGCATATATATAAAGCCTTTAAAATAATTTATTTATCTAAAATAAAAAAATGCTGCTGAATCTGTGTGAGAAAAAGTTTCTGATCTTAAATACATGATGAAAACACATTAAACGCTGGACTTTGAAATCTTATATTCACGGTTTGGTGTTAAATTCAATGTGTTTTATTTCCGATTAGTTTTCATAATAGAATTGTATTTGGGACAGAAAATGTTTGGTTTGTGATTTATGCGATTTAATCTTTATTCTGGTAGATTTTCTATCGAGGACCGGCGCTGTACGACCAAAAATTTCTCACTCTCGAAATGAAGATGATCTCCATAAAAAGACCACAAGGTAATTCTAGTCAGTGTCCCATGGAAGGTAATCCTTCAAGTGGCCAGGTACCATGGAATCTAATCCCTCAAGTGGCCAGGTACCATGGAATCTAATCCCTCAAGTGACCAGGTACCATGGTAGGGTCAGCACAGATGAAGCGGCCGTCCTGGAAGGGGCGGTGGCAGGATTCCCAAGGCACGGGGACCTTGAAGCAGAAGTAGACGTAGAGGAGACAGTAGGACATCACGATGTGGTGGGAGGCGGCCAGGCTGATGGCGGACAGGACATGCAGGAATCCCACAGCTGGGACAACATGGGCCATCGAGTCAGTCAAACATCCTTTTCATTCGAAAGTCTGCTCGTTTATGAGGGAAGAGTTTATCTCGACAAGCTTTCAGGCGTAACAGCCCATCATCAGGTATCGCATCAACAGTTTTAATATCGTAGTTAAAGAGCTGTTACACCCGAAAGCATGTCGTAATAAATTGGAGCTCCATCTATTATTTCTTCCTGTGGTGAATCTGTATAAGACCGGTGGTCTTAATGAAGCTTAGTGTGTGTGTGCTTGTCTTGTGATAAAAAGAAACACTTCCCTCAGTGAATCATCTATTATTTATAATTTTACCGAAGGGATTATATTATTAACAGATACGTATGGTTAGACACCATCTTGTTTTTTTTTTTTTTTTTGCTTATCCCTAGTACACGTGGTACAGGCCATGATAATCATGGTGGGTAGTTAGCGACTGCTTATAATGTAAGCGCACCACATGTCTACACATGTGAAAAGCAGTTCGACTTTGCACTTACAAATGTGCCAGAGCCCCGTTTGGTTACTTGCACTCGCTGGTGGGGTTGGACTTTTGCAAGAATCGGGGGCCATTGGAGCATTTTTTTTTTAACAGAAAAAAGTGTCCAATGCGGGAATCGAACCATCTTGTGATATTGTCAAATAGTTGCTAGCAAATTTGTCACTACTTTCAACATTCGTCTACACTAGTTTCAGGTTTAAAGTATTCTTGAATAACCTATACATGGAGTGTCATATGATTGTCAGGGAATTGTAGTTCCAGAATTCCCCCCACTACAGAACATATTTATCAAATAGTAGTCTACAATAAAATATGTTTGAAGTAGCTCCCACATACATGACAATTACAATTATTATTTTATTTCCAAAGCGCTATATCCCTCAAGGGATACTTGCGCCAAACAAGGAGAAAAGTTTATTTGCATAAGTTATTTACATTATTCAACGCATGAAAACATTAGAGATCCAGATTTTGTAGAAAGTTTAGAATGTATTCATAAAATTAATTGAACTTTAAATATGATTTTTGATCGGAAATCAAATCGTTAAGTTCACAAACAACTAGTTCATTCTTCATTCTATAATCTTGAAATGCTGGGCAATCGATCAGTAGATGTATTGAGGTTTGTTCCTCAATACCACAAAAGCAACTTGAATCCTCCACTGCTTTTATTCTATTTAAAAAACTTTTGAAATTTCCGTGGTTTGTAACAAATTGAGTATTATAAAAATTTGGACGAAAGTTACACATAGATGACTCTCTATACACTCATAGACAAAACTTAAGAAAGTTGTACCTTCTAGCATGTATATGGGGATTCAGACAATAACTCTGAAAGATATTTCAGTGACCTTTATTGAAGATACCCGAGATAACCAAGTGTGAATAAAATTGCCTCTGGCTCCATAAAAAAAAACAGACGACCAGTGACATAAAAATAAGAAACTTCCTTAAGTTTAGTCCACGAATGTATTTTAAATTAATATTTTTATTCAATAAGGCAATCAGATAGTTAAATATGGTACTGGGATATACATAGGTGGATAAATTAAGATAAAAACATCTCCTGATCTTGTAACTCAAAGTTGCTAAGGGGTCGCCCGATATTCTAGAAAATAATAGAAATATCTCAACGATATTATAGTTTATTGTAAAGATAGAGGCTCTCTTCTCATCTCTCTGTCTGGCCGGCATTCATAGTTCTTGAAAATAAAGATACTTCGGCCAGTAAATCTTTTTATTACCTTGACGTTTGGTCAAAAATCTTTTGTCCTCGTCAGGAGCAAACAAAAATTAAAACCTTTGGCAAAGCGTTAGAAATCATTCTTATAAAGAATGATTTTTAACGCCTCATTCTAATAAAGAATGATTTTTAACGCCTCATTCTAATAAAGAATGATTTTTAACGCCTTGTCAAATGTTTTAATTTTTGTTTGTTCCTGACGAGGACAAAAGATTTTTGTCGAAACGTCGTGGTAATAGAAAGATTTACTGGCCGAAGTATCTTTATCTTCAAGGATTATAAAATTTATATTTATTCCGACCGATGACGCAAACCATCATCAACTTTAAATTGAATGATAAGGAGATTCTTTTTCTTAGTTCAATAGTAGTTTTAAACATCGAAATTACTTTTTCAAACACCTCATATTTGAAAAAAAGATAGTACGTAGCTGTAAGGAAGCCAGTACCTTTTAAAGTTCTACTCTTTGGTTTGATAAGGCCCTGTTTCAGCTTTTCATGAACGCACTTCCCAAGTTTTGTTTGACAATTTTACTTACGCTTTTGTTTTAAAATTTATAATTCACTTTAATTTGAAGGTTCTGAGTCAATTTTGGTTGGAATGGCGTATCATTAATTGGTTTAAAAGTTTTAATTTTCAACTATGGTTAAATGGTGTGTATTTCAACTTTGGTTTAAAGGTTTTAATTTTCAACTATGGTTTAGGGATCCTATTGTTCAATTTTAAACGTCTTATTTTCAACTATAAGTGTTCTATAATCATATATAATTTAAAGCTATGTAGATATGCAATTAGGTCTCTCTCTTTTGAGCGCCTCAATTATTTTATTCAAGCACAAAAAAAAAAAAAAGTTATTTTTGAAAATTTTAAATCGAAAGCATTTTTTATATATAAAGTAAAACGTCTCTTTAACGACCAATCCAGGTTAGCTACCATCATCATAAAATATTGTTTAAAATATGATACAGATTGAGTTTATTTATAGTAGGTCCTTGTGGTGTATAGGGTATCTCAGGGTGAGTGACCTTTTTTTTTTTGTTCAAAGCCTCTCCTTTAAAATTTTGTTTTATATAGTCCCCAATCTGACCACTGAAATTGTCGTCATTAATTTATTTTGAATAAATAGTCCTAAATACCAACGCGTCTGTTGTTAGTTTTAACAACAAAAACAACAACTTGTGCTTGTAAAAATGGCCCCAAACGATATATAAAAAGTATTGTGAATTATATCACAAATTATAGCTCCATTAAATATTAAATGTATTCATTGAAGACTAAAAAATATATTTATGGCGTTTATATTTAGATTTTTTTTTTCTTTTTATTTAAGCGTGTTTTTGTTTATTTAAAGAGATTATCTTCAACGTTTGAATGGTGGCGCCATCTATTGGATATTTAAAGAACTATTTATGATTTTGATAGGTTTTTATTTTTTATTATTTTTTTAAATAAGCAAACAAAAATGATAATGTTTTTTAAAAAATGTTTTTAAAATAATACGTTGAAAATATAGTTTTAGTAAAAAGAAAGAAATTTATAATTATAAATAATTATTTTTTGATGAAAAATAATAAACAAACATTTTATTTCATGATCTTCTCCGCCATCTATGAATAATATTTTGAACTATTTTGGATTTTTAATTTTGCAAATCACAGACATCCACACTAGAGTATCTAAATTTAAATTTTTATAACACCAAAATATTTTTATTACAAATTATTAAATTTGAAAAAACAAATAATTTATTTTTTCAATGTATAATCATTCTAGCTTTATGTTAAACGCATTTTAAATTGTTTTTAAATATTAACCAGTCTCACTTCAGAAATAAAAATATTATTTATTTTACTCATTCTGTTTCTTGAGTTTACTCTTCATAATTTTGTATTTATACAGGGTGTACCAGGTAAATTGGGACTAACTTTGACAGTCCATAAAACAAAAACTACTTGAGATTAAAAACTTGTTTTTTTTTTCATTACGTAGCCATATTCATGTAAAATGCAACAGTACATGTGTGCGCAGTGTAGTGATGAAGAGTAACCGAGAATTTGAAAATCGAGCTGCCATCATCGTTGCTCTGCGCGCCGGAATGAGCCCCAAAGAGATAGTGGATTTTCTTAAGTTGCCCAAAACCACTATTTATCGTGTCAAGAAGCAGTTTGATGAGGCCGACAGTAACAAAGAGGGGATAGCTACAAGGAAAAAGCACTCGCGTCGATCGGACAGGGTAAGAGGCGAAGTATTTGTCAAAAATGTCAAGGAGAAGATTGATGGAAACCCTGGGAAGAGCATGAGGGCCATAGCCAAGGAAATGGACGTTGGCTCTATGACAATTGTCAGAACTATCCATGAGGACCTTGGTCTCAAGTCTTATGTCCTTCGGAAAGGTCAGTTGCTGACTGAGAATATGAAGAATAACAGAAAAGGAAAGGCTGCTGCCCTCCTCAATAACCTGAAACACGACTCTTTTGGCATGCTAAGGTTCTTCTCTGACGAAAAGAACTTTGACGTGGACCAAAAGGTAAATCCCAGGAATGATCGCTGGATCTGTAAAGACCCCTCAGAGATACCTGTCGTGATGCACACGAAATTTCCTGCCTCCGTAATGGTCCTTGGCGTTATCAGCAGTGAAGGTGATGTCATGCCTCCCCATTTCTTTGAGAAGGGCCTTAGGATGAACGCTGACACCTACATCAATGTTCTGGAGACCGTTGTGAAGCCTTGGATGGACATGGTGGCCGCAGGAAGGAAGTATGTCTTCCAACAGGACTCAGCTCCAGCCCATAAGGCAAAAAAGACACAATCGTGGCTGACACTTAACGTCCCTAGTCACTGGGGTCCTGATATTTGGCCCCCTAATTCTCCAGATTGCAATCCCCTCGACTACTATGTATGGGGCGTTGTTGAGAGAGATGTCAACAAAGCTCCTCATACCACCATCCAGTCTGTCAAGAAAGCAGTTCACACGGTGATGACCCAAATGGACAAGGTCATCGTCGCCAAGGCCTGTGCTTCATTCCGCACTCGCCTCGAGACTGTTGTAGCTAATAATGGAAACTACATTGAATAAATAAAAACTATATCCTTTTATCTACTACTGTGTCAAATTTCATTCGGATATTTTAATTTTTACTTGCAAAAAATTTCAGTTAAAATACCATTGTTGAAATTCCCAATTTACCTGGTACACCCTGTATATGTGTGTACAGATCACCACCACCATTATATTATGTGCTGGGGTGATAAACCTAAATGCCTTGTTTTAGTGCATTTCAAAGGGAGAGGTGCCATTTTTAGCATATATATCTTATATATTGTTGCACCAGGCTGCGGTTTGGTAGGTTCTTCAGTCTTGATTCTCTCCTCAGACGCGTCTTGCATCTTTCCAGAACGTGTCTCAACCATCCTACAAGGTTAAACCAGTCAATAATAAGACAACTATATATTTAGGTAGCACCTAGAATATCTCTTTATTTATCATATCAAAGTTTAAAGCAGGTGGGGTATTTTAGTGTATCAAAATACAAATGTTTTATAGTGCATAATATTTTATAGTAATTATCTGTTTTATAAAGATAAATAAATATATAATTTAAATTTTAAATATATTCAAAATAATATTATAAATAATTTTTAAAATACACGCATTAATCATGATGCAACAATATGTACCTAAAGTGACACCTCTCCCTTTAATTATACAACAGAACGATGCACTGTTTACTAATGATGATAAGAAATAAGCCACAATACCAGTTTTAGCAAATTCAGACAACAAGCCAACAACCAGTATACCATAGTTTTGGACTATGGCCCTCATCAGTACAGGGACGGCTTCGATATCGTAACATCCTAAGAGAGAGGTTATGAAATCGGTCGAATTTACCAAACAGGTGTTTAAGCTGTCGAGATCCAATTTTCAGGCTAAAATACAACATAATTCAAGTACGTGAAATTATTCTTTTTTAAATAAAAGAGCAGTAGAAAATTGGAAATATCTTACATCGGCTGATAGGGAAGCATCGAGTGAGGGGGTTCTTGAGGACCTGGCACATCTGTCCCACGGTCACCTCCAGCAGATAGATGGCGAACACGATCAGGAATAAGACAGCCGTGTAGACCCATAGGAAGGTACCTGGACAATATCGCTTAAAACATGGTCGGAATTTGTACCGCTCCTAATACAAGTTCCATTTTGTTCTCTCTCTCTCTCTCTCTCTCATGAATGCAACCGTCATCTAGGAAAGTAAGGTCATTTCGCAATAAGTTTATTATGAAATAACTAGACGAATGGCCCGGGCAACGCCCGGGGTTTACCCGAGTGCGAATATATTTTAAACACATTGTCTTGGGTGGTCGCTATAGACAGGGTGGTCTGTATAGACAGGTGTATGTATCACACTGCTGATAACAGGGTTGCCTAAAGTGACCGCTATAGACAGGGTGGTCTGTATAGACAGGTGGATGTATCACACAGCTGATAACAGGGTTGTCTAGGGTGGTCGCCATAGACAGGGTGGTCTGTATAGACAGGTGAATGTAACACACTGATGATAACAGGGTTGCCTAGAGTGACCGCTATAGACAGGGTGGTCTGTATAGACAGGTGGATGTATCACACAGCTGATAACAGGGTTGTCTAGAGTGGCCGCTATAGACAGGTGTATGTATCACACAGCCGATAACAGGGTTGTCTAGGGTGGCCGCTATAGACAGGGTGGTCTGTATAGACAGGTGTATGTATCACACTGCTGATAACAGGGTTGTCTAGAGTGGTCGCTATAGACAGGGTGGTCTGTATAGACAGGTGGATGTATCACACAGCTGTAGAGTGGTCGCTATAGACAGGGTGGTCTGTATAGACAGGTGTATGTATCACACTGCTGATAACAGGGTTGCCTAAAGTGACCGCTATAGACAGGGTGGTCTGTATAGACAGGTGGATGTATCACACAGCTGATAACAGGGTTGTCTAGGGTGGTCGCCATAGACAGGGTGGTCTGTATAGACAGGTGAATGTAACACACTGATGATAACAGGGTTGCCTAGAGTGACCGCTATAGACAGGGTGGTCTGTATAGACAGGTGGATGTATCACACAGCTGATAACAGGGTTGTCTAGAGTGGCCGCTATAGACAGGTGTATGTTTCACACAGCTGATAACAGGGTTTTCTAGAATGGCCGCTATATACAGGTGGTCTGTATAGACAGGTGGATGTATCACACAGCTGATAACAGGGTTGTCTAGAGTGGTCGCTATAGACAGGGTGGTCTGTATAGACAGGTGGATGTATCACACAGCTGATAACAGGGTTGTCTAGAGTGGTCGCTATAGACAGGGTGGTCTGTATAGACAGGTGGATGTATCACACAGCTGATAACAGAGTTGTCTAGAGTGGTCGCTATAGACAGGGTGGTCTGTATAGACAGGTGTATGTATCACACTGCTGATAACAGGGTTGCCTAAAGTGACCGCTATAGACAGGGTGGTCTGTATAGACAGGTGGGTGTAACACACTGCTGATAACAGGGTTGTCTAGAATGGCCGCTATAGACAGGTGTATGTATCACACAGCTGATAACAGGGTTGTCTAGAGGGGGGCGGGCAGGGAGGTCACGTGTTTGCTGGCAGCCAATGGGCGCGCATTCTATCCGTGAGCTTCAGACAAACAGACAAACAAACAGACAGAATAAGGCAAATATATAAGTAGATGATTTATATATATATATATATCTTTCTTTCTTCTTATATATAAAGGTCAATGTCTGTTTCGCGATAAACTCAAAAACTACTGGACCAATTGGTACCAAATTTTGCATGTCGCTTTTTATAAACCCGAGGAAAATTTTCGGCTACATTTTGATTAGTATTTTTGGCTATTTTTTTTTTTCCATTTGAAGAACTTTTTTTTTTTACGCGGAGTAAATGCGAGGCAAAGTAACAACACCAGGCCAATTAAGCGACCAATGAGTGTTCTACATTTTTTTTTCAAGTTGCTTGCGTACTTTTTTTAAGTATCTTTTTATATAAGTGTTACTTTTTTCTTACAAAAGTATTGAGAGAGAAATTTATATTACTAAGTTACGGTAAGTGCACACAATGCAATAAAAAAAAAACATTACAAAATTAGCGTTACTGTATGTAAATAATGGCTTTCGTATTTTTTAATAATTTTTGTTGTTGCCTTTTTTTATCTATTTAGAAAATTCGTTTAAAATGCAGTAGCAGTCATTAGCAAACACATATGTTTGCCTAATTTCCATTTAATATAAACGCGCATGATTCTTTTCCAAATTAAATAATTTTCTACTGCCCTTGCTACAATGAAAAATTAATGAGAAGACCCCTGGCTCATCAGTGGTGAACCCTCCCAGAGGTTTCGCCAGTTTAATCTACCATACCGCTGTTATATTGCATTTTTCGGTTTTCTTTTTATAGTGATACTGATGCTAGAATCTTGGAATGGGTATTTTAGATGAACTATGGACATAAGCTTTGAGGACATCAGGATTACATACAATTATAAATATATAATATGCTTCGAGCAATCGCTCTTCCGCAAACATCAAATTGTGTCTTTTATTAGAGCAAATATAATATGATACAGTAGCGCGCCATCTGTTATGAGAATTGGTAACTACGCGTCTATAATAGTTTCTAATTATCATAACAGAGGGCGCGCTACTGTATCATATTGTAGCGAAGTATTTATTATTTTACACTTGTATTAACAGAGTATCGTTTTTTATGTTTATATTTTACTACTCTGTAAACTTCCCTCATTCCTTTTGTTTATCCTTCATAGTTTGTTCTTATAAACAATACTTAAAGTTGCACCGCATAAGTTTCTTTTTTTATGAAAAATCAATATTTTATTTCAAAGAGAAATATCTAGTATTTCTAACTTTTTTGAATGACGTATGAAAGGGTGAAAATATGAAGCGTAATGGTCTATATATAATTGGATGACGTATGAAAGGATGAAAATATGAAGAGTGATGGCGAACGGAAAAATAAAAGTGTCCAGGGGCGGGAATCGAACCCACATCTTCTGCTTACCGGGCTTGTGGGTTCGATTCCCGCCCCTGGACACTTTTATTTTTCCGTTCGCCATCACTCTTCATATTTTCATCCTTTCATACGTCATCCAATTATATATAGACCATTACGCTTCATATTTTCACCCTTTCATACGTCATTCAAAAAAGTTAGAAATACTAGATATTTCTCTTTGAAATAAAATATTGATTTTTCATAAAAAAAAAGAAACTTATGCGGCTTTAAGTATTGTTTATAATCATACGCCGCAGTCCTTTATAATAGTTTGTTCTTGCCTTGAATAAGTTCTAGTCCTCCCGCCTTCTTCCTGCCTCCTGACCCCGCGGACCCAATCCGGCCTAACCTGCCTCTTCCCTAATGGAGATCCTGTCCCTAGCCTCTCTAGCCTGGTCATAGTGGTTTTATATATTCCGCTTTACGCGGCCATCGGGGCTCAAAAATCATTTATTTTGGTTAGCAGCCCCGTAAATAAAGATATTTACGAAATTTTTGTCTTCCCTAATTTTCCACGTGTTAATATTACTGTGTGTTATTCCTGTATATACCCTCTTTTACTCGGAGAAACTCGGAGGACCGAAAGGTTTTAATAAAGCTTTTTGTTGTTGTATACACGTTGTTTTATAATAATGATTTTTAACCGCGAGCTTTCGATCTCTCCTTTTCAACAGGCTAAACTTAATATTGTTACGTAGAAAGAAAAGCACATTCCAGATTGGAGAGAAAATGTTCTAGAACGTTTGAGAATAATGTAGAAAAATCGGAAAACAACTGATTAGCCAATCTATAGCGATTGCGCAAGGCTTGGTGCTGGCGGCTTTCTGATTGGCTGACCAACCATGACCGTTCTGGAAAGATCTACTCCGGGATATATAGGGAGGAGAAACTCATGCTGGGGAGAAGAAAGATAAGAAGAAAAAGTATAAGAATGAAGCTACGTGGTGGACTCCAAGCAAGCTGCTGTCTCAAGAGGTCAGACTGCTGCTTACTACCGACGCCGGTGTACTTCCTGGAAGATTCTAAAAGGTTCTACGAACTTCTGTCTCCTGTTCTGCTCCTGTTTTCCCTCACCGTGCTGCAGTTGGTGAGTTTGTAACTGCTGTTTTCTTTATTGTTGTTTTATTTTTGGATTCTTCTGTAATTATTTATCGATTAGGCTTAAATAAAGTCCTAAAGATCTTTTGTACCCACGGAAGTTATTCTTTGTCAACCAACAACGCAACAATATTATGGGTGAACGTCGTTCTATAGGTTTCTCGCGCTATTGTTGTACCCGGGGTTATAATGGATAATATCGTTAAATGGGACTTCAATCAATTAATCCCTTTATTAAGACCCTTATATACCTATTCAGGAAATATATACATTAAAGGAATATTTATTAGGATATTATATACATAGGTATTGTTTCCTCTCTCTCTCTGCTCTCGTTTTTATATGGAAATTCTACCAATCCGGAGTAATCATCAAACAATAGAGCTATATTGTCTTTATAAAGGAAATGTTTGTTTGTATGTGCATTAGTGTTTTTAAGACTTACTTTTTAAAGTTTGCTCTTTTTTGCTTTTATAAAAAGTAATTAATTATGTGTGCACTAGCATGTTCAGTGATTCGCTAACCATGACGTATACACAAAGGAACGTGTGGCCATTGGACATGTGTCGGACCTGGAGGCTGCTGTTGGGTGCTGCGCTGCCTGGAGTATAGGAGCTCCATCTATTATTTCTTCCTGTGGTAAATCTGTATAAGACCAGTGGTTCCAAGTTCCAAATAACTTTATTAGGTGCCGCTCAAAAAGAGCAACCTATATCATCATATTTACAATATACTGTGGGGGATGTACAGGGTTTGTTCATTTACAATTATAATTTATATTGATGTCGTTGGGTCCTCAGGTCCATGGGGATATTGTTCTTGAGAAGGTTTTGTCTGGCTTGTTTGATATTCAAGGTGGGTTTATTTTTCCTTTTTCCCACTTTTCGTCATTCTGGCTTGCCGGTGGTCTTAATAAAGCTTTGTGTATGTGTGTAATTAATTATGTGTGTTAATATTTATTGTAATTTTATAGACAAACTTAAACAATATGTAAATAAGATAGTAGTGTTTCGGCTGCAGTACCTCCGCCATTCTCAAAGAGAACATGAGGGAAACGCCACCAGTTGCCCAGTCCAATGACCACTGCGATGCTAGTGAGGATGTACTCGTGGCGGCCGCCCCAGTGATGGAAGGACGTGGCGCTGGCAGGAGACAGAGCCTCCAGGCTCTCCTGTACCACACATCTTGGCTTTCAAACCATTTCGCCAGGTTAATTCTCCAGACATATTTTATAGTTCTAATACATTATTGGACGATTCTACTTATATATGCTACACTGAAAGATCTGCTTTTCACATGTATAGACATGTGGTGCACTTACAGTAAAAGCAGTCGCCTACTTCTACCCACCATGATTATCATGGCCTGTACCACGTGTACTAGGGATAAGCAAAAAAAAAAAAAAACACTGAAAGATGGAATCTTATTTATGGTATTTAAGGCAAATTATGAACAATAGCTTTCAGGACAGTAGAATTACATATCAAATTTTGATTGCAGTAAGGACAGTAGAAAACTTTTAAAGCGTATATAATTTGAAAATAAAAATCCGTGCTTAGTGGTTCAATTCCTTGTATATTTAGAAATCTACTTGAACATGAAACACAGAGAGAGGGAGATCATTGTTCAGAAGAATTGCAGCGTTTCAGCAATCTTACAGTTGAGGTGTTTTAACGACCAGATCATGTAGCAAACACAACTACCATCTATATGTTAGAAATAAAACTATCATGCACATTTTTTTTCTTTTTCAAATAAAACAAAGTTCCTGCTGTTGTGATGAAAAATATTGGGAGGGCCTGGCTCATCAGTGTGAACTCTCCCAGTACCTTAAAGAAAGCTGAATTTCAAACGTCAACAGGTTGGGATAGAGTATCTTCTTTTTTAAAAAAGGCTAAGAGCGTTCTTTTCAGAATGATAGGAGAATGACTTTGCAGAATTTTCGACATACAGTTAAACCTGTCTATAGCGCCCCCTCTTGGGACTCACCAAAATAGGTGGGGGGGAACTCCGCCTTTGCCGGTCCCAAGTCCGAATGAAAAAGGAGAAGGGGGAGCAGTAACAAGCTCACTAAAAAAACCTGGGTTCAGCTGGTCCGGCTGAGAGTACCATGTAAGGGCTCCTAATCCAGGGATACAGGATGTACTCCATGTTAGGAGCAGCTGCACATGGTGTCTGTTCCTTATGTCAGAGGCGACCATTTCTTTTGGAGCTAAGTCGGCCTGCCAGAGTAGTGCTCCTAGTCTTAATGACAAAGGCAGATGCATTATACTTCACCCAGTCATGATGGTTGTCAAACAGACACCATCAAGGGTCACAACTTGATACCCTAATATGATTGAGTGGAGATAAGAAAGAAGAGAAACCAAAATAGGGTGTTATAGAGAGGGGGCGCTATAGACAGGTTTAACTGTATTTGAATGCTTCAGTAGGTACAGCATGTCACCATGTGTGAGCGGAAACATTTGTGTCTGAAGCATCAATTCTTCTGAAGGTAATTTCAATTATTCCACAATGCTGCAGCGGTGAGATACTGACTTCGGCAGTTACCTTCTACTCTGATAGATTACTTCCAGTTGGTCACATATTGGGAGAGATGTATCTAATCTGGAAACTCTTATTTCTATATCATATAGCTGTAGACGTTTTATAGTAAAATAATTCTGGGATGTCTCGGAATTAGTTCCCGTGTTTACTGACCCTAATCATGCGGAAAGTGTTTAGAAGCCAATATGATTTTTTAAAATTATTATCGCTACACGTGGTACAAGCCATGATAATCATGGTGGGTAGAAGTTGGCGACTGCTTTTTACTGTAAGTGCACTACATGTCTACACATGTGAAAAGCAGTTCGACTTTTACACTAACAAATGTGCCCCGTTTGGTTACTTGCACTAGCTGGTGGGGTTGGACTTTTGTAAGAATCGGGGGGCCATAAAATAGATAAGGTCAGGTTCAGGCTATAGTTAATAAACATGGGAACTAGTCCCGAAAACTCCCAGAATCCATTCATGTTGAAACTACTTCATATTCCAATGACTTCAGTACTAATACCTACCTCCATTCGGGAATTTATAGATGGAGATATTGAGAGATAGAAATGAGAGAGGAATCTAGCTTTTTAAAATCTAGCATAAAACTTGATTTTAACCACGAGCTCTAGTTTCCCTGGTTATTTTTCTATATAAACATTATTATAATAATTAGCATTCTAAATGATGAGAGTTATTATAATATATTCGTTAACAAATTCTAATTTTGTTTTAGATTCGTGCTTTAGATGTTGTACTAAATTCGAAAAATCACGTGAGAGAACGCCTTTGCGACCTCAGAACAATTTTTAACGCCTTGCCAAATGCTTTATTTTTATGTACTTCTCCTGACGAAGACAAAAACATTTTGTCGAAACGTTGAGAAAATAAAAAAACCTCCAACTGGCCGAAGTGCCTATTTTTCATATAAATATGACTGCTGGCCAGGCAGGCTCTATCTTTACGATAAATTCTAATAGATTAATGATATATTTCAAATTTATCAAAATACTTAACGAAATTGTACACCAAGTTGGACTTTGATATGCGTTGATAGTTTTGATTCAACATCTAAAAATAATAAATCAATACAGCTATAAAATGATTGCCTTCAGATAAATTCCATATTGGATTTTGGCATCATCATCCTTATATATATAGTTTATATTAAAAAAAAAGAAACGATACTCTCTCCAGATACGTGAAAAGAATGCACCACATCTATTGACCACCTCCAAAATCACTGTGCACTTTTGCATTTACAGTAGAACCTCCCTTTAGCGGACACCCCGCTAGCGGACACCTCTCTACAAAGGACAGTTTTCATTTGCAAAATTACCATTTTTACAATTTATCAACTCTCTGGTAAGAAGACACCTCTCTCTAAAGGACACTTTGGCTGTGCAATAAGGTGTTGTCCTTTACAGATAGGTAGTTCTACTGTATTGACAAGATGTCAATAAAATTATTGTCTCCACAATCAAGCAGATTCGAGACAAAGTCAAAACACCAGGTTTGACATGTTTACCTGAAGACCATGGTTTCAGGCTATGGACCTAGAACGGCTTTGAAGGATTGATGAGGGCCATAGTCCAAAACCATGGTCTCCAGGTGGATATATATCCCGAAAATGGCTTTGTTACTGACTCGAGTCTGTTTGATTGCCGAGATGATCAATAGATGGCGGATAGTTCGTTTTTTTTTAAATTTAGAATAAAATCCTTTTTTTAGACATTTTAGATTATAAAGTAAATGTCTAAAGATGAATCTTTTATTAAATGTTTTCGAGCTTTCAGGATAACGCCCTTCTACAGGAAAATTGATACAAATTATAATGTACATATAACTTGCCATAGCATAGTTAAGTTCATTTTGTATCAATTTTCCTTTAGAAGGGCGTTAACCTGAAAGCTCGAAAAACGTTTAATAAAAGATACTCATCCTTAGACGTTCACTTCTTTATTATCTAAAAGGATCGTGTTTTTTTTTTTTCATCTTTTTTGACGGGAGAGAGAGGTGACAGCTCAATTTATAGATCAACATTCCCTCGGTAAAATACTCATCCATATTTCTGCTATAGAACTTGCATCTAAACACCTCTTTGGCAAATTCTGATGATTTCATGATTCCATTATGAATATTTTGTCATCATAGCTCCCCTACTGAACTGATGAGGGTATTAAGCCTCGAACATGTGGACATCCAGGTGGACTTTTGCCAAAGACAGTATTTTGGCTTTGTCACTGACTTGAGCCTGCTTCATTACGGTGAAGGTCAAAGTATAGTCCATAGTGTTTTTTTTTTTTTTTTTGACAGGAGATATATTTCTTTTTTTTATGATCAATTTATACCTCCCCGTGGCAAAATGACCACCTAGATGGCTTTATTAAATCTTCTATTACAATTTACTCCCATTTTTGCAAGAACGACTGAAAAGTTTATGTGGATAAAAGAGCATTCTTTCAGAGAATATTGTTGAATATTATAATATATTTCCGGTTCAAAATCACTTTATTAGGTACCGCTCAACAAGAGCAACCTAGTTTATGATAATTGAAACAATGAATAATATGTGAGTTATTCACATATTAAACAAAATTTCAACGCGAGATTCAATCCCGGTTCATGACTGTCGGGAATCGAGGGTGTTACCCACTCGTCCACCGACTTTTATTTGTTATAATATATTTATTACACAAAATTATAGATTCAAGATTTTGGCAAACAAGACCCGGGTTCTTAACCGAAACTGAAGCCTTTTAAAAACTTTTATTTAACTTGCTTCTCCATTTTCTGTCTTTCCAAAATCTTGTAATCAACATTCAGCATACTTACAGGGCACGTAGAAGTCTGAATTTTGGTACACAGAAAGTTGCCGAAATTTCAGAAATCTCAATGGTCGGGAATAGACATTTTCCTTTCAAATTTTGTGATCAATTTCAAAAAACTTACAGAGTACCTAGAAGGCTGAAATTTGGTTTACTTGTTCACACCTGATAACAATACAAGTTGAAAAAATTAACGACTGCTGGGTATAGTCGACAGTGGATTAACTTCCATTTAAAGTTGATGATCAACTTTTGATATACTTACAGAGAGCATCTAGAAGTCTGAAATTTGGGACACCTGTTTTAAACCTGATTGTTTGAATGATGATGATTCAAAGTTGACAAAATTTCAGACTTCTATGAAGGAGATGGTCGGAAATAATCTAGTTTCTATATATTTATTTCAAATTTGAGATCAATGTTTAATAAATATATTTCCTGAGCACTAGTTTAAACTAGTTATAGCGATGTAAGCTCTAAGAACCTCCATTCAGAGACTTCCAACGGCAGTTAGCTTCTGTTTATTTATAGCTTGAAGCAGCCTTTGTTGTTCTTACATTTTCCCCCTGTTGGTATCACCTATCCTTTCTTTCATGTATATCGTCTTTTGGATAGTGAGTTCTGAATTAAGCTACGATTTGTATCGTGACTAAATTTGGGACATGTTGATTTTATATTACTTTTCCCTGCAGTCAAAAAGAAATAAAATACCAATTCTCACATTTACAAACGCACACACAGTAGAGAGAGAATATGGTCTTACAAGCTACTAACCGAAGTGTATGATTTTCGTAACGCACAGTAGAGTTTTACAGTTTTTTTTTAAATAGTACTTATAGTTTATTGCAGCGTTGGTAAGGAGCGGACCGGGGTTACACAGGTATACGAATAGATCACCAGACACAAGCACACAGAGAACGCTCTTTAAGTGTCTCCACACAACCCCTGGAAGCCTCCTCGCAATACCTATGAACCCCCCTTATGTACAAACATGGCCACATTCGCCCAATCAAAAACTGTAAAACTTTACTGTTCGTGCTTTTTTTTTGATTGGACGAATGTGGCCATGTTTGTACATAATAGGGGTTCATAGATATTGGGAGGAGGCTTCCAGGGGTTGTTGTGTGGAGACACTTAAAGCGTTCTCTGTGTGCTTGTGTCTGGTGATCTCCTCGCATACCTGTGTAACCCCGGTCCGCTCCTTACCAACGCTGCAATAAAATATCAATATTGTTTTTTTTATAACCAATCGTGTCGTTTTTTTAAATTTACGTCCTTCCTTTTTTGTTGTACTTTTGAGTATAGGCGTTTCTGTGTGTTTAGTCACTTTTACTCTAGGCCAGGGGTCGGTAAACTGCGGCTCGTGAGCCACATACGGCTCTTTGGATGTGAAGCTGGGGCTCTTTATATAGTTCCATACACAAATATATATTTATGCGAGTACTATTCATTGTTGCCAAGAAAACATTTAGTGGCTCTTTAAAAACTTTGAAATTTTGTAAATAGAAATTTTTGACTCTTCTGACTCAAAAGTTTCCCGAACCCTGCTTTAGTCCCTAGTACCTTTTTTGTATGTGTATGTGTGTGTGTGTATCCCGTTAAAGTAACTCCTGTCAGGATAACGTCGCTTAATAGAAACCTAAATCTCTTATTCTCTAGTATAACTCTAGTATAGGAGTAGTATATCTCGGTGTCTACTATAGGTGGTGGTTGAATTAATTCTCCTGTAGAAGAGGGGCATTAAAGCTCGAGGGGTCGAGCAACGAAACTACAAGAAACTTTTCCCTGTATATTTCCATCTCATCAAATATACCATATGGATACCTAGTGGACATGGCATCTGCCAGGTAAGCGGAACATCCCATCCCTGGACACTTTTATTTTTCCGTTTATCATTACTCTTCACAATTCATCCTATCATACTTCATCCCTAAGGTTAGAAATAATCGTTCTTTCTCCTTAAAATAAATTTCGATTTTTCGTTTAAAAGAAACATTCGCGGTATAATTGCAATTTTCGTTCTAATACCATATGTTTACAATACCTCTCTTGGCTATTTAAATATTATATGTATAAATATATCTTTAGTAAATTAAATTTTATTGCCATCTATCGTTAATATTTTACACAAATAAATTTACTGGCAATGCGTTTCTTTTTTAAATATCATCAAATATTATCTCTACAGACCTTACTGCAATGATATAAGTTATTGAATGTCCTTTAAGAAATGGCTCTTGATAATTTGGGTCATTGTAATTACTTTAAAAGATCACTTTGTGGTGATTTTTTAAAGAAATGATTACTTTAAAATTCATTTGGTGAATTCGGGAAAAGTCTTTAGCAACTTTTAAAAATGTCTCGGTTACTTTAAGAAATCCCTTTGGTAACTTTGGGGAAAGATCTTATCTCCATTCAATCATATTAGGCTACCTAGCTTGTAGAGCTTTAGACTTTTGATGGTATCTGCTGGGGATGAGTAGAGCTCATCAATGGATGAGTCAATACAGTCAATGATGTGGTCTGGGGTTGCAGGTTGAGAAGCGCTACGGCCGATGCAGCATAGCGGGGAGATTTGACAACCTTCATGACTGGGTGAGGTAGAATGCGTCTGCCTTTGTCATTAAGACTGAGACCACTACTCAGTGGCAGGCCGACTTAGCTCCAAAAGAAATGGCCCGCTTCTGACATTAGGAACAAACGCCATTATGCAGCCGCTCCTAACATGGAGTACAAACGCTGCTCATCCTGTATCCCTGGATTAGGAGCCCTTACAAGGTACTATTAGCTGGGCTAGCTGAACCCAGGTTTTTTAGTGAGCTTGTTACTGCTCCCTCTCCTCCTTTTTCATCCGGGCTTGGGACCGGCAAAGGTGGAGTTGCCAACGTTTTGGCTGAAATTAAGAAATTCCTTTGGATTATTTAAAAATATGTGTTTTGTTACATTAAGTAATGTCTCCGATTGACTTTAAGAGAGAGCTACCTTTCATGACTATATGAAATACTTTGGTGTGATTATAATAAACATATTTGGCGATCTCAAGTTTGGCGATTTGAAATGTCTTCACGGGGTGACGATTGGCATTCTTCCAAAAGAGTCGAACGTTCAGTTAGATTCGCCACACTGCTACTGCTGAGTTGTCACCACTGTGCGGCGCTGCTGTCGGCAGCGAGATGTGGTGGTGTCAGCTTGTGCTGGTGTTGTTGGGTGTCGGTGGCGTGTCGTGTAGTCTGGTTGATGTCAGACATCCCGTCGTCTTGACGGTCCCTGGGACCACGGGAGCGGCCTTCGGCTTCCGTGTGGCCCTCCACTACATCGACGAGGAACCTTGGTGAGTTACAACTAGCGGTAGTTAACTGTCTCCACTATCTTCTCCTTGCAGGTAGTACGCTACTTCGAGAATGATCCTTGTAGAACTGTCAGGTCGTTGGTCGCATCATTTTATTGTATCTATACTCTCTGCTTAGTAATAAATGAAATACGCCCTGTGTGCATCAACTATACATTTCTCTTTACACTTAACTAAGTGAAAATTCGAAACTATTATAGACGCGTATGATTCTTTTTTTTTTTTGTTTAATTAAACAATTTCTACTACCCTTACTGCAATGGAAAAAGTAATGGGAGGACCTGGCTCATCAGTTTCCATTGCAGTAAGGACAGTAGAAACTGTTTAATTAAACAAAAATAATAATCATACGCGTCTATAATAGTTTCGAATTTTCATAACAGATGGCGCGCTAATGCAATCATAACTTAACTAAGTCTACATTAATCTTGTTGATAGGACGGGTTGGCCTCTTTGTAGTGTCTACATGTTTGATCTACATTTATGTTAGCTTGGCTGATGTACATGTCCCGTGTCACGCATATAACCCCATCTACACTATACTTTCCTATCTACTGTAGAACTTTGTAAAACTTGGCTATTCTGCGGCCTCAGTCAAAAGCAGAAAAGCCATATACAATAGAACCTCCCTGTAAATAACCCCTAATTTCAGAGCCAAAGTGTACTTTAGAGAGAGCTGTCCTCTTACCGGAGAGCTACCAATTAGTGAAAAATGGTAATTTTGACAACAAAAAAAACTTTCCTTTGTAGAGAGGTGTCTTCTCATGAAGGTTCTACTGTATAGAGTAAATTAAAAAACAAAATAAATTTAGGATAAGTGTGCACCAGGTAACGTAAGAAGTGAAAGCGATATAACAAAGAATCACTTTAGCATTTTATATTTACTCTACTGGGATAATGTTTGGAGAGATCTTGTGAAGAGTGATCTTTTAGGATTCATGATATCATGATTGTTTTTATTAGAGCAGGCGGAATACTCCGGAATTTTATACTTGGGGCCACCATCCCCAAGTAAATGCTAGCTGAAGAAGGCATTTTAATATTAATAGTATGCAAAATATCGAAATCTTCCGTCCCAAAGCCATAAATAAAATTCAAGTATGAAAACTAATCCGAACTACGACCTATCATATTTAGCACCACATTTTCTTTAAGACCAATAATATGAAGCCTTAAATTCATTTTTTTTTAAATTTTATTATTTAAGATCAAAAAAACATTTCTTTGAATTAGGTAGCTTGGTAAGCAGTGTATACCAGTATATGTATACCGCGCGTATTACCTTAAACGTACATGTACACTCATGGAGAAAACTTAAGGAAGTTGTACCTTTTAGCATGTATATCGGGACAATAACTCAGAATGATATTTGATACACAGTGAATTATATTGAAGACATACGAGATAACAAAGTATGAACAAAAATGCCTCTGTCTTCTTCAAAAACACAGACGACCGGCGATATCAAAGAAGTCCACTTCCTTAAGTTTTTTACATGTTTGTAGGTTTTATAGAAAAACAATAGAGAAATGTGTTGTATGGACAGTACTTAATTCAGTCAGGGTTTTAAAAAAAATGTCTGATATAAAATATGTCTTAAAAGTAGTGAGAAAAACTAAATTGTAGAAAAAAAAACGGAAATATTAATTAGCACAAAGTATATACAATTTTTTATATTATATACAACCAAAGTATCATTTATTTTGCCAATATTTCAGTTGGCTGAACGCCAACCTTTATCAAGGTATTATAACATATTAATGTGTGTCAACAACAAACTCAGCGCCACATAACGTCAACAGAATTAAGTTTTGTTAAATTAATTCTGTTGACGTTATGTGGCGCTGAGTTTGTTGTTGACACACATTGATATGCTATAATACCTTGATAAAGGTTGGCGTTCAGCCAACTGAAATATTGGTAAAATAAATGATATTTTGATCCGATATATGCCTTTTTAATTAAAGATTTATTTATGGATTGTTCTATTTTCAAAACAACCAAACTCCATTTTATCCCCTTCAAAATAAGACGAGGGTCAAAATCTATATTAATAAAATGGAAATTTCATAAGTGTTGTTCGCTAAAAACTTTCGTTACAATGCATCAATTTCGACCAAATTTTCAACATTTATGTGAAACGAGATGGAGCAGGTTTTGCTTAACATCAAAATATTTTTCCTAACATTAACATGCGTAACTTCGCTGTTATCGATTAAATACAAAAAAAAAAAATCAACAGAGTTAATTTTATTTATATATAAATACAAAAAAAAAATTCAACAGAGTTAATTTTATTTATATATAAATACAAAAAAAAAAATTCAACAGAGTTAATTTTTTTACATACTAGCTAATAATCTCAATCTAAAAAAATATTCAAAACAAGCAATTTTAAGATAACACCATATGTAAAACAGTCGGCCAAGAAAACAACAACGATATTACATCTTTCTCACATATTCACACACAATCTTGATTAATAATTAAAACTAATCTTTAACATTGTTTATTATACTTCATAATATATAATATTCGTTAGGCAAACTTTCACTCGGATAAAACCCGGGCGAAGCCGGGTACACATCCGCTAGTTGTATATAAAATACTGTCGATTGACCTACTTTAGTTCGATAGCTTTAGCTGCTTTAACCTGTTTTAAAGTTGAAAACTCTTTTCCCTTTAGCTGTTTTTTAAAATTATTTCCAAACAAAAAACGTTACAATATCTCTAGTAAGGAGGAGATAGATGTGGAAAGACTGTTGCGTCTTTTTTTTTTTTTTGGCAATAATTTTATTGAAAAAATAGTACAAATGTGATATTGTACTGGGATGAGGTGCATAAATTATGAAAAATATATCTCCTTATCGTGTAACTGAAAGTTGCTGATGGCTTGCGCCATCTATCGGAATGAATATCAACTATTCTCGTTGATTTTTAATTATTCCAGAATTGGCCAAATACCCATTCTTGATTAATCAAGAAAAGCTAACCACGGACGCGTTAAGGTACAGCTTGCACCACGCTGATGAGGGCCAACAGCCCGAATGGCCAATTCTGGAATAATTAAAAATCAACGAGAATAGTTGATATTCATTCCGATAGATGGCGCAAGCCATCAGCAACTTTCAGTTGCACGATAAGGAGATGCCTTTTTCTTAATAAATTTATTGAAGTAACGCGAGGAAAGTATTGCCGTGATAAATAAATAAAAAAAGTTCCTTGTGCGCCAAAGTTTTGATCTTTTGCAATTTTGTGAAAAAACGATCCTATACATCATACTTTATTTTATTTATTTATTACAAAACACACGCTATATCCTATGTGGATTCTCTGTAGGAATACTGATAAACTGTTTGTAGCTCTCTGGAACAACAGTGAATCAATCTCTTGGCATTATTAGATGTTATCGCATGACCTTGAGTTTGGACTTGTCATTCTTGGCGATTTCCTTCACTAGAGAGACTTAGGTCTTCGCCATTCTGTGCTTTGTCTCAGGATCGTCTGCCTGTATCCATCTTCTGTCAGTTCGTTGGCAGCTTTTTACCAACAAAAGGCAACACTTTATTTCATATAAACTAGTTTTTGAAACACTTTTTCGGCCATTACAATTTCCCTACATATTGTGGCGAAGAAATAATTTATTATTTAATTTAATTATTCAATGAAAATATTTTTTAAAAAAGATTTCTATTATTTTATATTTGTAAAATCATCATATAGGTTGACTAGCTTGTTTGCTCGATATTCTCTAGCTGTAGATAGTTTGGTTAATAATTGTCGACTAGTCGTACTGACGTCATCAATAAATACTTTTATATCTTCAGATATACAAAGACTTGATTTCTACGCTACAATATTTTATATACTTTTTTTAATATAATATTTTTGCAAATTTGGTAAAAAACGAAATCTAAAAGTACAAAATTTTTGTTAAAGATATTTATTTTGATCAAAACCTTTATTATTTGGAGATATAGAGTCATGTTCTCCCTACCCTTGTGATGCACCTTGTACATATAAAACACTGTAGGGAAAATTCGTGGTTTTTTTCCAATACCGCAGCTTTCAAAAGCAAATCAGAGTTAAGAAGGGAATTTTGATCTCCTTTTTTTTACTCGATTCGATTATAAATTATTTAATCTATTGGGTTGTGGTTTATAAAACTATATAGGTGTTGAAAAGGAGTAAGACATATGGGACCATTAAAGAATATTTCTAATCAAAACTCGTTGACAAAAGTCGGTCAAAAACAGCCGCTCGAGGTATCCAGGATGCTGCTGCTATCTACCGAGTTGCACAACGGAGAGCAATGATGTAAAATCCCGCGGCAAACGAGAAACAAGATTCTTTTTATTCGACTCCTGCAGAATTATCACTACACTTCCGTTTCCTTTTTGCCTAGGTGGAATGGTTCTCCTTGAACTTCGTGCAACAACCTAGCCTACCTCTCCTTAGTGACTCGAGCAAAAATGCTATTGGGGGATTTTCTATAAGGTAGACAAAACAGTAACTGAAATCTTAAGTGCATCTATGCGTAAAGTCTATTCCATCTTCCATCTTTGTCTATTCCATCCTTGTCAAAGGGAGTGCCAACCTTATGTTTTTTACCCATTCCATTATTGTCAAAGAGAGTGCTAACCGTATATGTGTGTTGTGCCCATTCCATCCTTGTCAAAGGGAGTGATAACCTTAGGTTTTTACCCATTCCATCCTTGTCAAAGGAAGTGCTAACCGTTATATGTGTGTTGTGCCCATTCCATTCTTGTCAAAGAGAGTGCTAACCGTATATGTGTGTTGTGCCCATTCCATTCTTGTCGAAGAGAGTGCTGACCGTATATGTGTGTTGTGCCCATTCCATCTTTGTCAAAGGAAGTGCTAACCGTATATGTGTGTTGTGCCCATTCCATTCTTTTCAAAGAGAGTGCTGACCGTATATGTGTGTTGTGCCCATTCCATCCTTGCCAAAGGGAGTGCTAACCGTATATGTGTGTTGTGCCCATTCCATCCTTGTCAAAGGGAGTGATAACCTTAGGTTTTTTACCCATTCCATCCTTGTCAAAGGAAGTGCTAACCGTATATGTGTGTTGTGCCCATTCAATTCTTGTCAAAGAGAGTGCTGACCGTATATGTGTGTTGTGCCCATTCCATCCTTGTCAAAAGGAGTGATAACCTTAGGTTTTTTACCCATTCCATCCTTGGCAAAGGAAGTGCTAACCGTTATATGTGTGTTGTGCCCATTCCATTCTTGTCAAAGAGAGTGCTGACCGTATATTGTGTTGTGCCCATTCCATCCTTGTCAAAGAGAGTGCTGACCGTATATTGTGTTGTGTCCATTCCATCCTTGTCAAAGGGAGTGATAACCTTAGGTTTTTTACCCATTCCATCCTTGTCAAAGGAAATGCTAACCGTTATATGTGTGTTGTGCCCATTCCATCCTTGTCAAAGGAAGTGCTAACCGTTATATGTGTGTTGTGCCCATTCCATCCTTGTCAAAGAGAGTGCTGACCGTATATGTGTGTTGTGCCCATTCCATTCTTGTCAAAGAGAGTGCTGACCGTATATGTGTGTTGTGCCCATTCCATCCTTGTCAAAGAGAGTGCTGACCGTATATGTGTGTTATGCCCATTTCATCCTTGTCAAAGGGAGTGATAACCTTAGGTTTTTTACCCATTCCATCCTTGTCAAAGGAAGTGCTAACCGTTATATGTGTGTTGTGCCCATTCCATTCTTGTCAAAGAGAGTGCTAACCGTATATGTGTGTTGTGCCCATTCCATTCTTGTCAAAGAGAGTGCTGACCGTATATGTGTGTTGTGCCCTTTCCATCCTTGTCAAAGAGAGTGCTGACCGTATATGTGTGTTGTGCCCATTCCATCCTTGTCAAAGGGAGTACAAACAATATATGTGTTGTGCCCATTCCATCTTTGTCAAAGGGAGTGTCAACCTTATGTTTTTTACCCATTCCATCCTTGTCAAAGAGAGTGCTGACCTTATATGGTCATGTTTCGCACTTTTAAAATGTAAAGTACCATTTAGAACATTCCCTGTATATAATAAATAAAAGTTATGACAACGGAACAAGCGCCAATAGATGTCTGGGACAACTCAATGAGGATGATATCAGGACAAGGAAAAGCGCGACTAAATTGACGACCTTGTCCAGTAATGACCAAAAAAAAGTATAAATTCATCTGCCACCCATTTACCGCCATTATTTGATAAATTATTTCTGTCTCTCTAGTTCCAAATAACTTTATTAGGTGCCACCGCTCAAAAAGAGCAACCTAGATCATCATATTTACAATATACTGTGGGGGATGTACAGGGGTTCATTTACAATTATAATTTATAATGATGTCGTTGGGTCCTCAGGTCCTTGGGGATATTGTTCTTGAGAAGGTTTTTTTTCTGGCTTGCTTGATATTCAAGGTGGGTTTGTTTTTCCTTTTCCCCACTTTTCGTCATTCTGGCTTAATTGATGGAGAATTTGTCTAGGTTTTAAATTTCTTATTTTCCTTTTTCCGCATTTGTAGTTTGTGGTTTCCTTGAAGGTGGGGTTTTCTAACTTTTCTGTCTCTCTAAATTTATCCCACATCTCTACATTTATATATGGAGAAGGAAATGGGACCTAATGGAGATCGTTTAAACGACTTGAGGAATAAACAACAACACTTATATATTCATAGACATTTTTACAAAATTAATGTTGTCTACACTAACATGTTTTTTTCGGGAAAAAGGCGAAAAATGATAGAAAAGTACGTTATTGTGGAGTATATATTTTAGATTAATATTGATAATTTTGTGTAATTACTTTTCATATTTAGATCGATTATCCTTTTAATTTCCATCATAACTATATCTCGATATGGTAAAAAAAGGTATGCGCATATTACAAGTTTACTTTTTTTTCTAAATAAAAAAATAATATAAATATAATCGCTTTTCCACTTTTTCACAGCTAGTCGACCTAAGGAAATGTTATAAAACACGTTATGATAACAGAATATATTTCACCATTCTGTTGAAAGGGAAAATCCAACAATCAGTGTGGCCGATTGTGATTGCATCACTGTCATCCAATCATCTGTCTTTATTTATTCAGAAGACCTCTATCTTTGCTGATAAGTTAGTTTCAAGTTTTAGGACTGAGCATCTTTTGATATATATATATGTCCTCATTTTAATTATCGATTTTTAGATTGAAATTAAGATTGAGTTTAATCAAAGATTAAAATTATTTTGTATTCTCTCAAAGATTTTAAAAACAATTTTAATTAAATTTAATTAAGAATCTCTTTATTTTTAAAAATAGATTATAATATTATATATTGTAGTGTGCATTGAATTTATTTTTTAACAATATGTTTGCATTTTTTCTTCTACATTGTCTTATCTTTTACATCGGCTTAATCAAATCTAACTGAAATCTACTAAGGTCGTTAAGTGGCTCTGTCATTAAGCGAACATATTAGTGTACCTACTTAATGAGGCAATGTATATTTACATTGTTGTGTATAATTTATGTGCTATAGAGCGTATGTATACTCGTGGACAAAATTTAAGGAAGTGGAAAGTCTTTGGTGTTGTATGTCGTCTGCTTTTTGAAGGAGATAGAGGTTGTTCACACTTGGTTATCTCGCGTTGTCTTCAATAAAAGTCACTGTATATCAAATATCTTTCAGGGTTATTGTCTTAATCTCGATATACATGCTAAAAGGTACGAATTCCTTAAGTGATGTACATGAGTGTGTGTATGTGTGATTTGTAACGTGGAGATAATTTTTAGTGTAAGATCCTATCGGATCATATTTATTTCACCAGTTTGCTAAAACATTTTCTGATCATGCAATCTTCTATTACTATGCTGAATACTTATCCAATATATGGTTCAAGTCATCAGCAACCTTCAGTGTTCCACACAATAAGAAAAAAAAAGTTTTTCATAAATTTATCAAACTGAAGGGTACAATCTACGGTACCTCGAATGTGTATAGAGCTTAATTTTCCACAAGAACTAATCTATACAGCTAGATGGATGAATGGCTTGGCTAATACACAGGTTTTCTCCAAGTGCATTATTATGCGAATTCGCGAATATAGAATGTCAGTTAGATCTAGGCCTTATTGAAGTTTTAACTTAATGACGTTTTATTTGTGTTTAAATTAGTATCATCATCATTTTTCCAGACTGGCAGAAAGACAGAACTATGCTAAGATAATGCCCGGGATTTCTCCATGTGTACCTATCTAGAACAATAGCTAGTGTTCTCTCTCTCTCTCTCTCTAAGCCTCAGTTAAGTTTTTAAAATCTTATTAATGATTTTTTATGAACATCCATATTCATTTATGATCACTGTAACGGCATCTGGCATGCCTACAATATATATAGTGTCGCGTTCCCTATTTTAGACCTACGAGAACGGAGCATGTAGGGAGTGACTTAATACAATTTCCTTATTAAAATTTGCGAGCATAACCTTGCGACAACAATGTCAACACCATCCTTTGGAATGTATGTTGTGCCTAAAAAAAAAATTTTCTTTATTAAAACTGCAAGTGTAACATTTGACAACAACCCCCCTACCACTGTCGCGTTCCCTATTTTAGACCTACGAGAACGGAGCATGTAGGCAGTGACTTAATAAAAGTCTTTTATAAAGAAATCTGTAAGTGTAACGTTTGACAGCTTGGACCTCTACCACAATAGGCAAAGCGTTTGATATAGAGATAAGCAATGTAGCACTTGAGCATAAGAACTATAATTGGAAGAATGGAATATCAGATAATATACAAAGTACAGAAGGACTTTAGAGATGCAACTTCAAGTGAGACTTCCAACCACACCAGGCGTGGGCGGAATTCCTAAAAAAAGGGGGGGGGGGCCAGCGTCAGGGAGTCCCGATGGTGGATCCTTCTTGGAATGTATGGGAGCATCGGATATCGCGCGGGAAAAATAACGATGTCTCAAGAATGTGTGGGGTCCAATGTCCATTCTTCCCCCCCTTGCTTCTTCCTCCATGAAAGAGAAAATGGCGGACCCTTCATTTGCCTCCCTCGTTGTTTCAACCATTCCTCTAAAAGAATCGCCTTCTAACGATTTAGCCACCTACTGAAGACGCTGGTAGCTACTTCATAGAGGAAATTATAGCAACAGATCTCTATATTTCTACAGATGAATTAAAAAATAGATTTATACACAAGGGATATAGTGTGGGAAGTTTAGGACAGATGTGTAAAGACACTCCCCATTAAATTAGGGCTCACGTGTAATTAGGAAGAAAGGAGGGAAATATCGAATTATTCCTGTTCCTTCACTACGTTAAAATGATTTGTGAAATGATGGTCGGCTCTGTCATCAAGACATAGCAATAGCAATAGATTATAGCAATAGATCTCTATGATTTCTACAGGTCAATTGCGGATAGATTCATATTAAGGCATCCCCTTTTCTTTTTATAACCCAAATGACACAGACAGTAGTCATACATATAGATCTATTTGCATCACACCTTACCCTCCTAACTGCTTAACAATAGCCTGAAGAATTAGAAAATATGGTATAGGGATATATTATAGAAACATACCTGACATAAGCGCAATAGTCAGAAATCAGAATAAAAAGATACAATAGCCATAACTCTGCTCCATGGCTAATTCAAATTTCATAAGTTACATATTTTATTATATAATAATTTAACCTTAGTTTAGAAATATGTAAATAGCCTGTACTTAGCATATAACAAATGGTTAAGATATTTGAATTATTTTGCTATCTGGATATATGTAGAAGGAACCCTACTTGTGAAGATTATATCTGAAGACTAACAAATAAGATTTAAAGACAAGCAAACTATACACTTAATAGTGGACGGCTCTCCCATCATAAAGATAGACGCTGGAATGGAACTGCCATCCATTTTACCGCCCCTACAGTCCAACGGACCATGACACACCCATCTCTTTGTGTCCCGTCCTTTGAGATCATCCAACGATTTTGGAAAATCTCAGAAAGATGAACATGTTACTATTAGAGACTAAAATCCTGAATATAGAAGACCAAATTAATATTTCTATTGAAGTACAGTAAGTTAAAATCAATATTTCAAAGAAGATATCATAAGTACCAGGTTCAGACTTCTAGTAGAAAATCTGATTAAACGTGCGGATATCATTTGATTCCCAAATTTATATTAAAGGTTCAATAGAGTGCAACAAGTAAGTTACCATCTGGATACATGTGAAGGACCCCCGTTTTATAGAGATTATTCCGGAATCTAACAGATAGGTTATAAGAGACAAACATACTATAGACTTATGCTATTGTCATTAATAATCGTAATATATCTAAAACCTGGGTCTTCAATAAAGCCGTAAAGAGAACAACCTAATGAGTTTTAAGACAACATGTATCATATTAATTTTAAATCAATGAACAATATAAAGTAGACATGATGCAGCACACTGAAACACAGACACTTACAACGATGTATATGACCGGCAATTTATGGAGACCTAATTATTAGCAACATTCCCTTCAAATAGATAAGAAACATACAACATTTCATTTATACAGTGGGAGTAACATCATAGGGCAAAAGAATGGAGTATGTAGGAGAGAGAACAAGAAATTACTCTCATACGATATGTATCGGATATTTATTTGAACTATTCATATTTTTGGGGACATTTTTATGCTGGCGGGACATACTATTTACATAATAATGTAGGTAGGGTGACTTAAGGTTACTATTTCCTCTCTATAGATTGGAGAACATAGGGCTCCTTCCCTTCTAACGGGGCAAGACACGAAAATACAAACATTCTATCTTGTATTTAAAGCCCTTTTAGGGCCCATTCTGAATCTAAATAGGGGGCTAAGCCATAATGGCGGGGCTTACCTTCTTTCGGAAAGCGGCGGCACGGACTGGTCTCCTCTACGTCCCAGGCTCGTCTGGATAAATTCTCTACTGTCACTGAGCGGCTCTCTCTGTCTGTCTCTTTTTTGTCAAAAACGGGCCCTTTTTATCCTAGGCTTTCTTCATTTCCATTCGTTGATCATGCCAAAGCTTATTATTGGCTGGCATTTTGATTCGTCAAGAGCAAACACCCACGTGATCAATGGGCATCTTCATTCGTCGGACAAAACACGCACGTCCCCCATGACCACGCCCCCCCAATTTCCCGTGTTGCCGCGCGAGAAAGAAAATCGTATATTGGATAAAACAAATTAATCCCTAAAAATTAATTCCTTTAGGAATTAATTAATATATATATATATATATATCCCGAGTATATAAAAATTATTAATTTACATGTTTATATGACACATTGTCTTTCTTAGGTCACCTACTACCAAAAGGAGATGAGGGGAATATATATATACATATGGTACAGCAATATATGTACATATGGTACAGCGGTTCTCAGCACGGATGTCTCTGGATGTCACCCGTCGTGTCTTCACTCTGCCACCAGGTTTCTGCTTTTTGGCATGGAAGTCTGGTGTCTTCAGGTGTCTGTCTTTGTACATCCTTCCAAGAGAGGCCCTGTGTCAGGGAAGGGGGCCTTTAGAGCATCGTCGGCCATCGTTGGGAGTTCTCCATCTAGGCAACAAACACTTCGGCGAGACACTGCGTATATATATGTTTATATGATGTAAATGAATGTTTACATCTTTGTTGGGTTTTGTTTAATGGAAAAACTGACCCAACAATTCCTCCCCCACCAGAGTGAAAGAATGCGTTTATTCCAATTCATATCTGTTTATAGTCTATGAGAAATATGAAGCCGGGGGAAATGCATTCTTTTATGATATCAGCAAGCAATCACTGACACTCGGACAAAGGAGGAATATACGGGCCATGAACCTGGAACATGTTAGCTCAATGTAAGTACTGGAGGAAATTCTACTCTACCATTTAATGAGCAATGTACTAAGCCCACCCTTTCGCTGTCTGTGACCCGGGGGGGTCTTGGCCCAGATGTGAGTGAAGTCCACATGTTCTCAGCCATGGTCCTCATGGTGGAGGTGTGGGATGGTCTAAACATCAATTCTATACAAACAAACTATTAGTACCTCCTAGATAAACATAATTATTAAGGGCGCCAAGGAATTGTGTGTGTTAATATAGATATGTACAATTCCTAAAACATATCCAAAAAAAAAAAAAACTTTATTGACTCTATAAGATATATACATGACAGCAAAGGAATGACTATACATGGTTACCATGGTAATGGTAATATAAAAAAGAATACTAAAATTGCATCTCCTATCAATGACACTAATAACAGGGCAAAACAGAAACGTGGCAAGTGAATATACACATTAAATTTGCACGGATATTATGTATGTCAAAGTGGGGCAATGCAGATATACGCGGAGAAAAAAAAAATTAAGATGGATGTTTACTATAGGTATGAACGGAATGGTTTGATATACATATATATAGGATATACTATGGTGAACAGATGAATCTATAAATTGTGATTAGAATCCTCATTCGGTACATTTGTCTGAAGATGGTAACAATGCCGTTACCAAAATGTCACACACAGTAATTATTCGTTAATTCTACATACACAAATATACATGAATACAATAAAGGAATGATATATGCTATATAGTAATATTGAATATATAATGATAATAAAACGGATAGATGTGCACTGAGGGTCTAGGACATTTCACTAGTATTTCAAATTCTACTTGGAATATCTTAAAATTGTTCTTATCAACTCGTCATTGGGAGTGTTTTGTCTGGTATGTTCCCCGCTTCTCTTAAATCAGGGAAGAATATATATATGAAGGGGATCATGATAGCCAATACGTTCCCAAACCAGGTTATTTCTAAGTCACCTTATCGTGATGACAATCTAACCTATCTTTGTTCTTTACCTGAACATGTAGTTAACCCCTATTATACATTGTTTAGATGATCTATAGAATGTGTACTCATACCTTCTACCCTCAACTCGAGTTCTTAACACCTCTCTGAAAATATTCTATTCTATGTCTACAATAAAATAAGACTAGCTCATTGCTCTAGGCCTTTTCACGGCCGAATCGATCTTTCCAAAAAAAAAAAATTCTTCCTTCTTAGGTCTGAAAGCTACACTGGCTTGTTCTGGTGATCTGCCTCAGAAGTTCATTTAAAAGTCCTACTAATTTAAAATTTACCTTATCTTATGATGAGTTACTCTCGTAACAAAAAGAAAATTTCTACTTATTAACTGATATTTAGACCTAAATTCGTTCTAACTAAACGTATGGTAGACTGATAGTCTTTAGTTAGGTGATTAACTTTTGCTAGCCTGGGGCGATATAAACGCAAAGAATCTGGACAGTCCATCTGTCACTTTGCTAACTGGTACCTAAAAATCTGTAGACGGAATCGCGTCGTCTAATCATAACTTGTCTTTTACACGCTCTCTCATTGTTAACTCTCATTAGAAACCCCCTTTAGACTGTGACCTAAAATCAAGGAGTTATAGGGACTGATTTACCCAGCACATGTTTCGAAGTTTCTGTCTATCGGGGATTGGTTCCAAGCTGCGCAATTTATAGAGGAGCTTCAACGCGCCGAACCTTCTCAACCTGCCGTCTGAACCACCCTCATCTCAGTCACGCTCAAAGCGTCGTAAATTACGATGTCAGATCGTTTACCCGAGGTTTTCGTCGCTTTACACTTAGTCTGCGACGTCGGCAACTGAATCCCCCCACCTAGCACAAAGTTCACCTGATACCTCTCCGTTCCCTCTAATGAGGAGAAGTTTGGTGGGTTTTCTGGTCTGATCATAACCTCCCACAACCTTCCAGTCTGAGAATCGAGATATGATCATTATCTACGACTCTTAGAATTCAAGTTGATATGATGAAATGGGGTGATTGATTACCCTAATAATAGAAATCAAATTTATACTCCCATTGGAGGAGACCTAACAAAATGGAGCGAATTCCTTTCCTAATAGTAGAGTTGTACAGTCCTGTGAGGCCATCCGGTCCTAACAAATAAAGAAATCAAAATCAAAATTGAGCCTAATAAATTCCTTAATCCTATCCTAATGTATTTTGGGCTCACAATATACTAGTTTTTAACCTTCTCATCATTTATTACACTTCACATTCATACAACAAAAAAAAAAATTCAGTCACTGTGGGCATTCATTCTAAAGTTAAAAACTGCTATAGACGCCAAAACACTCAATAATCTCTATCAAATAAACCCTAACAATTTCTAAATTCCAGGACTAATGTGAAATCAAATAAAGTTTTCTAATTAAAACAAAGTGGGGACTAAAGCCCTATTGACTTAAATAAATGCCTCATACAAACCCTACATAAAAGTTATCTATACGTAGATAAACATTATTTATATTTAAACAGATAAATAAATCAAACTATGATGATTGTCAACAATTGTATTCTGAAATCTAACCTACCACTCTAACTGTGCGTCTAACAGTTTGAAAATCTTCTTATCTTGACACTTGGTGTCTAGACAAACGAATCATCAAAACTAGCACTTAAATGGAGCGAGCTGAACTTCAAGCATTTACCTCATTGCCGAAATATGATAGTTCTACAAGTGTTTTGCCAACGCTGCTTCCCGTATAGGATCATTAGCATTCTTCTTTCCCTGCTATTCAGCTAAACTCTTTCTTTGGACTTATAGGGCATTCAGTACCCAGCTCGTTCTGGAGTTTAACAACAGAGATGACTTGCTATCCTATTACATCAATTCTTAGACTGTAATTGCCTCACACACTCTCATTAGAAATTCTCTTTGGACTGTATAACTGGACCCAGGGATTTACAGGGAGTCAAGTTTTACCCAACGCAAGCTCCAAGTCATTCCATAGAGAATATGTTACAAGCACAGCAATTGTCTGGTGCGTCTAAGCCCCTTAATTGTTTTTAAAGCTGAACCACTGTTCAAAACCTGCAATAAAAAAATCGAAACAAAATACACTGTTGAACTCTCAACTTAATTCACCACTTGCTATTAATACAGAATAGCTTCTCAAAAAAAAAAAAAACTGAAATTTCTTTACGACCACAATCTAGGGCCTTTAACTCACATTCTAACACTTCATACTATGATCAAAATTTAACTAACTTAGTACACATTCTATAGGTTCAAATCAATGGCAACCTGGGCATGATTTACAATCAGTGGGTCTCTTGACCCTGGTTGAACGACGTATTCCAGGGCCGTCAACATTGCCACCAATTGCCCTATTTACTACCTCAGGCGGGTTCCTTAAGGTTGCTGTCTCTCGTGGTTCCACTGGTTCTACAGTTCTATGGGAATATATGGGATACGTTGGATGTACCCAGTGATCCTCATCATCAGTGATACTATCTATTTGTTCTTGTGTGTTTCCGTCCCCCGTAGGGTAAGTCTTTACTGGGGCATGATAGGCCTTCATTCTGTCTATGTGAATCTTGTCCAAGTGCGCCGTCTCCAACTCCTTCAAAAGATAAACAGTGTCGCCTGTCCTTTGTAGTACCTCATAAGGTCCTCTATACCTTGGCTCAAATTTGTGACGTCCTTTCGTCTCATGCATTCTCTTCACCAAAGCTAGATCCCCAGTCTCAAAGGTCCTTAATTCTCTAGCTTCAAACTCAGCCCTGGCTTCTTGTTGCTCCTTCAAGTAAGTCTGCCTCACCACCTCTCTCGCCCTTTCAACCTCCTCCACCAATTCCCGCTCATAGAAGGCCGCCATCTCGGTAATTGAATCCTCGCATACAGGATTAAGCTCCCCTTCCTGGAAAGGTTGTGGGAGCCTCAGCTCATGTCCGAAGACCAGTTTCGCTGGAGTAAATCCAGTACTAGAGTGTACAGTGGTCCTGATAGCTAAGGCTACCATTGGTAAGGTGGTATCCCAATTGTTCCCCGCTGTACACCTGCGTAGAGATTCTATTACCGTCCTATTGAGCCTTTCTACGGCGCCATTACTCTGAGGTCTCCAGGCCGTGGTATTTACTGCACCAACCCCCATAGCCTTGCAGACTCCCTTGAATACGCAACTCATGAATGCTGATCCTCGGTCAGAGAGTATCGTTTTTGGTACCCCAAAGGTAGTGATTATCCTTTCCAACAAGGCCCTAATCACTGTATTGGCACACTGGTCCTTAGTAGGAATCAGGATTGGGAACTTAGTGAAAAGATCCACAATGGTCATAATGCTAGAATAACCCCGTGGGGTTATTTCTAAGGGTCCTATGAAGTCTAGAGCTAGGTGCTCAAAGGGTTTTTCGGGTCTAAAGTGGGGAGCACTAGCGGCTTTGTCTACGCCTTGATTCGATAGCTGGCAGCTCTCGCATCTGCGTATATATTTCCGGACTTGTGTCCTCATGCCAGGCCAGTAATAGTCACCTTTCAGCCTTCTCATAACCTTTCTAACTCCGAAATGACCTCCAGTAGCGATGTCATGATGATAGCTGATCACTGTTTCCCTAAAACCTGTAGGAACCACCTTCACCCAGGTACCCCTTTCATTCTTTGTAACGAGGTATTTGTCTAGTAACCTATATTCCCGGCCATTATACCTCTCCGTGCTATTTGGTTTTAATTTCGTTAACTTATCTATTACTGGGGCCCATCCTTTCTCTTGAAGTAAACCTTCCCATATCTGATTACTATTTAATAAGGGGGGCCGACGGTCTCTTACCACCGTGGCCACTACCCTCCTATCTTGTGGTAGGTTTGGATCATCCTCGCACGGGAATCTACTAAGGAAGTCGGCTATCGTGTTTTCCTTCCCCGGGACATAAATGAATGTAACGTTGAAGTCTTGGATGATCTCTGCCCACCTAGACAGTCGGGCGTTCTTATAATCAGACCCCTTATTATAAGTAATCGGTTTATGGTCAGTATGTACTTCTACTCTACCGCCCGCCAGGAGGTGTTTAAAGTGTTGTAGGGACAACACTACTGCATAAGCCTCCTTTTCTATTGTGGAATAGCGGATCTCAGGACCAGTCAGTCTCTTGCTATAATAAGCAATTGGCCTCACTGTCCCATTGACCTCCTGTTGGAGGCAAGCGCCTACCGCTATCCCACTGGCGTCAGTGTTCAGGATGAAAGGAACCCCAATTGTTGGGTGAATTAGTAGTGGCTCGCTGGTTAATATTCCCTTCACCGTCTCAAAGGCTGACTGCTCTATCACACCCCAAGCAAATCTATGTCCCTTCCTTAATAGGTTGCTCAGTGGAGCCAGGACCTCACCTGCGTTGGGAATAAAGCGTCGGTAGTAGTTCACTGTACCCAATAGACTTCTGACTGCCTTGATGTTATGAGGTCGTTTCAAATTCCGGAGAGCGGCGACATTATCCCACATGGGTTTGATCCCATGTTGGTCGATTACATGACCCAGGTACTCTACTGAGTCCCTGAAGAGATAGCTCTTCCCGTATTTGGCCTTCAAACCGAACTTACTCAGGCGTTCGAGTACAGCGGCGAGGTCCGCTACATGCTGCTCGTGAGAGTCGCTGTAGACAATGACGTCATCGATGTACAGGCGAACGCATTTGAACAACAAGTCACCCAGGACCAAGTTCATGGCCCACTGGAAGACCTGTGCTGAGTTTTTAGCTCCCTGTGGCAAACGTGTGAATCGATATCTCCCCCAGGGCAGAGAGAAGGTAAAATAATCTCTGTCGCTCTCTGGGATGTGGATCTGGAAGAATCCGGAAGTCAGATCTAATGTGCTGAAGACCTTTGCACCTGCAAATGCGCGCAGATTGTCTTCGACACGGGGTATCGGGAACGGGAAGAATTCAGTTGCCTCATTGATCATACGTAGATCCATGGTGATGCGAACACTACCATCAGTTTTGGCAACCGGGAATAGAGGGGAATTCCACAGAGAGGTGCTCCCTTCTACTATCCCTACTTCCTCCAGCTCGTCCACTAACGCTTTCACCTTTGAGACTAGTTTGTTCGGGATTGCATATTGCCTCCTATATACTGGTTTGCTAGTCAGCATCCTCAGTCTAGGGGCTGTGATGGTGGAGCCATTCCCCATATCTTTTATATCATTGCAGAAGCAATGACTGAAGGCCCTGAAAATATCGTGGCCCGTGTGGATCTCGTTTAGTGGTATCCTGGGTGGTTGGGGAGACATTTCTATGGTTTGTAGTGAGGAGAGGAAGGCCGACTTGGTCGGATCCTCCTTCCTTTCGTAGTCGGACCTAATACTACCGTCGTAGCTAAGGTGTAGTTTTAGAGCTCGGAAGCCTGGTAATCCGAGTATGCCATCAATTCCTATTTCCCCCATGCGACAATACTCGAAGGTCGTTCTTACTTCCCTAATGGGCTTACCGTTCACCACTGCCCCTATTTCTAACACCTCACTCCCTAATGACCTTAAAGATTTTCCTGATATACCTTTAAGGTAAGTAGGCTTGTCTAGTCCCTCAGTGCATAAATTTAGATTGTCAATATTTACAATGTTGGCCTCTGAGCCTGAATCTAGGATAAATTTTAAACAGTTCTCGCCCAGAGACCTTCCTTTATTCAAAATATATACATTTATGGCAGGTAAACTGGCCGCAAATCCCCCTCCTGCCTTGAGGCAAGCCGGACCTAGTTTTTTCTCTGCTTCTGCTGGCAGTCCCGGATGAGATGCCCTGGCTCGCCGCACCCGTAGCACTTGGGGGGGCGGTCTCCCTGCACCCTGCTTCTTGTAGTCCACCCCAGAGTTCTCCTCCCTTTCACCGTTGGGTTCCCTCCTTTGTTGTCTAGGCGGGGATGGATTCCGTTGTTGTCTGGGTGGTTGTTGTGCTGGTCTCCTCTGCCAGTTCCTGAAGGGGGCTCCCCTCCTGTTATCCTGGGAGTTGTCGCCGTAATCCCTTCTCCCTGCGGGGTGTGATGGCCACATTCCTCCCCCGCTATTTGTACTATTGGCACTCCTTCTTTGTCCTCTAAGGGCTGCATTTTCTATTTCAAGTGCCTCCATTTTCTTCTCCAGGTCGGCCAATTTGTTGCCCATGTCACCCAGCCTCTGGCCGTTCCTGTCGGCGCTGGAGCGCTGCGCCTCCCTGTAGTCTTCCTCCCTCTGTTCCAGCCACTGTAGTTTGCTTACTAGGGTTTCCCAGGGTTCGCCTTGGTATAGATGAGCCTTCTCCCACAGGCTGGGGCAGAGTCCGTCGATGAAAACCTCCGCGATTTCCGAGGTGCCTATCTTCAGGCCATCCGACTCTGCTCCCGCTGCAAGGTCGCTCACCCGTGCGGCGAAGTCTCGTACTTTTCTCTCCGGCCCCTTGTCTACATGAGAAGAACTGGCTTCTCATCTCCCTTGTAGAGACCCTCTTTCGGAACCTCCCCTCTAGGCTCTCCTTCAATTCTTCATATCCGAGGCGGATTTGTTGAGATTGTAGAGCAAACTCTCTCGCAGCCCCCCGGAGGTGGTTGTCCAACAGGATTCTCTTCCTGGCGTCGTCTAGGGCCTTCAGGTCGTAGACAAGTTCAAAGTCCTTTATGAACTTTGTGAAGGGGACTATGCCCTTCCCTTCAAACTTCTCCAGGTTGTACAGCATGGAGGGCAGCTGGGCTTGGCTAGTTGCGGCATTCTCTTCATCGGCAGGCATGGTCCTCAGTTGTTGGATCTACAGGAACTAGGTATTAGTCATTCACCCTGGTTGTAACTGTAGTATCAGGACCCATAGGGGCGGGCGGAGTAGGGAACACAAAACAGAAAGAAAAGGGGGGGGGGGGGTCCTTTCTTAATCATGTTCCTAAACACTATGGGGTTCACGTTTCAAAGGAAACTGGTATTCAATAACATAGAAACCATACATGTAAGTATGTAGTGATGTGAACGCAACCATCGCGTTGTGTAAAATGGAGATTCTAAAAAGGAAACCCGAGTGATGTGAACGCAGACATCGCGTTGTGAAAATGAAGGTTCTATAAAAGAAACCTGAGTGACGTGAACGCAGACATCACGTTGTGAAAAAAATGATTCTTATAAAAGAAACCCTAGTGATGTGAACGCAAACCATTGCGTTGTGATATTTGAAGGTTCTATAAAAGAAATCCAAGTAATGTTAACGCAAACATCGCGAAAAAAATATGATTCCTATAAGAGAAACCCTAGTGATGTGAACGCAAACCATTGCGTTGTGATATTTGAAGGTTCTATAAAAGAAATCCAAGTAATGTTAACGCAAACATCGCGAAAAAAAATATATGATTCCTATAAGAGAAACCCCAGTGATGTGAACGCAGACATCGCGTTGTGAAAAATGAAGGTTCTATAAAAGAAACCTGAGTGACGTGAACGCAGACATCGCGTTGTGAAAAAAATGATTCTTATAAAAGAAACCCTAGTGATGTGAACGCAGGCATCGCGTTGTGAGAAATTTGAAGGTTCTATAAAAGAACGAAATTGGAGCATAAAAAAAAAACAAAGTAAAAACTAAAGTTTTCCTAAATCATATCCTGACAGGATTGCGAAAGCTCTTCAAAACGATGTGTTGTATTACAACAAGGTTGTGACACAACTCATAAAGATGACAAACTATCATTAAAAATAAGGTTGTGAGAAAAAAAAAAACTCCTTTTTAACTGTGGACCAACATCAAGACACTGTTGTGAAAGCTCTCTTCAACAATGAGCTACACTGAAACGAGGTTGTGAAAAGGTTGTTACAAATGACACTCTAACATTTAAAACAAGGTTGTGAAAAAAAAATCCTATTAACTGTGGACTAACATTAAGACGGGTTGTGAGACGATATACTGCACAAAAAAAAACAAGGTTGGGACAATTAGCACACAAACACTAAAACAGGGTGTTAAAGTTCCTTTCAACTGTCACTCAGCACTAGAACAAACGTTATGGTTTAAAAAAAAAGAAATAAAAGGAAGAACTGCAAACCATTTAAAGTTCGCTATGGCACTTAAGACAAAATTTTGTTAACAAAAAAATTGAAATCTTAAGGTTCATTACAATACTAAAAGGGAGAAAACAAACTCGTAGCTAGAAAAAAATAAAAGAAAGCTGGAAAGAAAGTGTTATTAATAAATGAGAGGGAGAAAAAAAACTAAGTAACTCCTAAATATCATATTTCAGCATTAAGGCCAAGATTGCAGTCAACAAAAAATGTTTCTTAACAGGAGAATACATATTTGTTATTTAATATAGCCCAATATTAAAACTAATTTAAACCTACGCGGGTAAATTAGTGTATACAGTTGCCTAGATTTAGGTAAAGCAGCTTACACAAACTGCTCAGTGTGTTTTAACATCCTCAATTTTTACAAGCTAAACCAGACCCTCTCACGTCCGGTCATTATCTCCCAAAAGGGAGGCAGGGGGCCCACGGTTTCTATCGTTAATTGCCTCAGCTGCAAATCTTTTATCACCCCCGCACGAGGCCTTTTTAGGAAATTGGCCGTCGTGGTGCCTTTCCCCTCTGGGACATACTCGAATGGCGCGTCTAAGACCTGGAAGATCTCTGGCACATTGTTTACAACTTACAAACTATGAATACACAATTGTAGAATATCTGGGAACCTATCCTACCAATTTACTTGATCTCATAACACGTGTACGAGTCCATTGCCACTTAGAGACTGTTATCAGAAGCCTTTCTTTTGTATTTATACAGTATGAGGTGCAGTGATTGGAAGTTCTAATTCCATGGGTTCATCCCTCTTACAATCTGCTGGTACTGAATAAAATGCGGTTATAATATCATTGTCTACGGGATAACAGTTGCATTTTTGAGCTGGGAGATGACAAAGTTTCGCCCTTTAGGACATCTATTTTAACTGAGTTTTCTGTTGGGTTATAATGTAATACTGTGAATCTTGCAGGGGAATTACTTTTGTTGGACTTTGTTGCATACCATGGGTTTTGTTTGTTACTGGGTCAGAGAACTCATATTATTCTTTATTACTGTCAGACTGGTAATTACATTCCTGGCTCATGAGATATAGGTGTGCAGCGGGTATAATTCACTGTGGAAATACATGTGGACATCTAAGGATTTACAGGAGTATATATGATATGGAGAGGAAACCTCAGCTCAATCTAAGCACATTTTGTTCTGGAATTAGCGCTAATTTCTAGATGGACTTCACTGCTCCATCTATTGTCCAGGCGTAGCACCTTATGTGTGTCAAATTTAGGGAAACGTCATCTCGTCCTAGATCTTCTTCCTCGTCATGCTGGCACATCTTCAATGACAATTTCCATGTGGTGCACACACCCTTTTTGGCGATCTATCGGCATCCAGTGATCTTAACTTGGCAGAAAACGACGTCAAAGGGGACCGCCCTTCCTCGCGCATCTAGCCTTCTAACCAATCACGACGCCGCCTCACGCCTATAGGCTCCGAATTGCATTCAACGTAATATCCTTGCTCGGGTGTCCCGGCTTCATTCTCCCTCCTTCACAGCCTTCAGGTGATATTACTTCGCGCTGGAGATCCTCATTTCGCTAACCTCCTCATTATATATATTAGTATCAAATCGAGCCTCGATAAACTCTCCTGTCCCTTATACCCCCAAATATTAGATAGATCCTGTCTCTAACACAGTTGGCTTTTGCTGCCTTGTCATTTACTTAAGGCTGTCCACGCATGCCTCGGGATATCTCATCTGTCTTGCAGACACAAGCTCCAGTCATCTCTCTTTTCTTTGAATATATTTAAAGATTATCCCAGGTAGTTGTCATAAGTTGATAAATACTTCCACAGTGATTAAAAGTACTCGCGCAAATTGGTCGCTATATCTATCCCTTGAAATTCTGCCATTGGAGTATTAAGAACCAGATTTCTATTCATTACTGATTTCAAATTAAAAGAAAAGGTTTACGAAGAGATGGTGGTCAAAACTTCTCTCTTCACGGGTGCGCTACACTGGATCTCCCATTCTAATTCTGCCTTAAGGCTCGTGTGTCTGTCACTCTCCCAATCCACTATGTGCTGTATAAATAAAATAGAATAACTATCTCCAGGCATATTAGTTCTAATTCTGGACGCACAGACTAGTATGACCTGGCAGGAAGCGCTATTAAAGTAAAGTTAATAAATTGTAGCCAGTAATAATTATCAGGACTCACTTCTGCTGTGAGAGAGATTATATCAGGGCTGTGATGAGAGGAAATTCTAAGTCATTTCAGTAGACTACTGTAAGACACGGGTTACTGTCCTAGATTTTGATCCATGGCAACCCAACCGCATTTCTCATACTGTATAAAACAATTTAGAAAAAAAAAATTGTAATCAATGGTGCTCGCAACAGAATCCAAAATTGATTGAAACACAGAACATTATAAATAATGTCCAGCAAGCAGGATGCCCAACCACCTTTATATTAATAAAAAGAAAACTTTCCACAAAAGTGTAACAATCAATAACCCAATAAATAAAACCACAAGTATCTATAGGGCGATATGTTACACTACATACTCACAAATATCTATAACTATAGTCAATTACCTAAGGAACTTTGGCATCCAAGCATATTACTGTAATTCACCTAATACAGTCTCCACCATTAAAATCAACTATCTAAAATAATCCTAATATCATAAAAACTCACTAACCAAACAGACATAAAAGACAATATATTCCATAGGGTGAAACAACTGCTAAGCCAAGTACGTGGTGGAGACAGGAAGGAGAGACATCAATAGAATATATGAACATAGACGCAACATTATTAAATAAGACAATAGATCTCTAATTCTTCCTACACTGTAAAGAAACAAGTCACACTTTCGCTCTAGGAGAAGCATAGAATACATTACAATAATATAAACAGTAAATATCAAAGACTTATAATTGATCCTTCAGTTATTCAGAAAACACAATAACGTTAATAGAAAATAGATTTGCCCGAAGCATATAACACAATATATCCTAGTACCAACTAGCAATATCAATAATAATATAATGAACTTGTATGTAATAGCCAATAACCGTTATAAAACTAACTTAAATAATAGAATTCCTAACTTATAAGATAATTCATAGAATATAGCAAACAATAGTAGAATATGTAAATACCTTAACCAGTTAAAAAGAGTGTATCTTAAGTAAACAAATAATATGCTAAAACATCCTAATATATATATATATACATATATGTATATAGAATCATAATAGTTTTAGCAGCAGGCGGCATTATATTTTCTCGATATATTGTATATGTTTCTCCTGCAGAAGGGCTGACAAGCCCGAAAGCTTGAGAAGACCTGAATAAAAGATACTCATCCCCATAAACGTTCTACTTTGATATCAGAAATCAGTGATATTATTAAGGCTTTGTCACAAGCAATGTGAATCGTAAATGACAGCGACGAGTGTTGTGGTAGACATCGCCTCAACTTAACTTTTATTGCCCGATAAAATACCAGCGAAACGGAAAGCATAAGTTAAAATTCACGATTTAAATCGTATCAGTAGGTGCGGTTAGAATACTGAAAGGACGCTATGAATAGCTCTTAAAATTAACGGAAAATCACAAGGTGACAACATGACATTCCTTAAGTAAGACAACTCGAAATTTTTGTAAGTCACTTTAGATATAGACTCTTAACTCAGGGTGTGAATTACTTCACCAATTTTATTAATTAAATAATTAAATATTATGGCTTTTCATTAGGTATATATTTCTAAAGTATTCAAGATGAAATATATACTAAATTCGTGCCCCGCGGCGGGCGCCACTGTCGCGTTCCCTATTTTAGACCTACGAGAACGGAGCATGTAGGGAGTGACTTAATACAATTTCCTTATTAAAATTTGCGAGCATAACCTTGCGACAACAATGTCAACACCATCCTTTGGAATGTATGTTGTGCCTAAAAAAAAAATTTTCTTTATTAAAACTGCAAGTGTAACATTTGACAACAACCCCCCTACCACTGTCGCGTTCCCTATTTTAGACCTACGAGAACGGAGCATGTAGGCAGTGACTTAATAAAAGTCTTTTATAAAGAAATCTGTAAGTGTAACGTTTGACAGCTTGGACCTCTACCACAATAGGCAAAGCGTTTGATATAGAGATAAGCAATGTAGCACTTGAGCATAAGAACTATAATTGGAAGAATGGAATATCAGATAATATACAAAGTACAGAAGGACTTTAGAGATGCAACTTCAAGTGAGACTTCCAACCACACCAGGCGTGGGCGGAATTCCTAAAAAAGGGGGGGGGGGGGGGCCAGCGTCAGGGAGTCCCGATGGTGGATCCTTCTTGGAATGTATGGGAGCATCGGATATCGCGCGGGAAAAATAACGATGTCTCAAGAATGTGTGGGGTCCAATGTCCATTCTTCCCCCCCTTGCTTCTTCCTCCATGAAAGAGAAAATGGCGGACCCTTCATTTGCCTCCCTCGTTGTTTCAACCATTCCTCTAAAAGAATCGCCTTCTAACGATTTAGCCACCTACTGAAGACGCTGGTAGCTACTTCATAGAGGAAATTATAGCAACAGATCTCTATATTTCTACAGATGAATTAAAAAATAGATTTATACACAAGGGATATAGTGTGGGAAGTTTAGGACAGATGTGTAAAGACACTCCCCATTAAATTAGGGCTCACGTGTAATTAGGAAGAAAGGAGGGAAATATCGAATTATTCCTGTTCCTTCACTACGTTAAAATGATTTGTGAAATGATGGTCGGCTCTGTCATCAAGACATAGCAATAGCAATAGATTATAGCAATAGATCTCTATGATTTCTACAGGTCAATTGCGGATAGATTCATATTAAGGCATCCCCTTTTCTTTTTATAACCCAAATGACACAGACAGTAGTCATACATATAGATCTATTTGCATCACACCTTACCCTCCTAACTGCTTAACAATAGCCTGAAGAATTAGAAAATATGGTATAGGGATATATTATAGAAACATACCTGACATAAGCGCAATAGTCAGAAATCAGAATAAAAAGATACAATAGCCATAACTCTGCTCCATGGCTAATTCAAATTTCATAAGTTACATATTTTATTATATAATAATTTAACCTTAGTTTAGAAATATGTAAATAGCCTGTACTTAGCATATAACAAATGGTTAAGATATTTGAATTATTTTGCTATCTGGATATATGTAGAAGGAACCCTACTTGTGAAGATTATATCTGAAGACTAACAAATAAGATTTAAAGACAAGCAAACTATACACTTAATAGTGGACGGCTCTCCCATCATAAAGATAGACGCTGGAATGGAACTGCCATCCATTTTACCGCCCCTACAGTCCAACGGACCATGACACACCCATCTCTTTGTGTCCCGTCCTTTGAGATCATCCAACGATTTTGGAAAATCTCAGAAAGATGAACATGTTACTATTAGAGACTAAAATCCTGAATATAGAAGACCAAATTAATATTTCTATTGAAGTACAGTAAGTTAAAAATCAATATTTCAAAGAAGATATCATAAGTACCAGGTTCAGACTTCTAGTAGAAAATCTGATTAAACGTGCGGATATCATTTGATTCCCAAATTTATATTAAAGGTTCAATAGAGTGCAACAAGTAAGTTACCATCTGGATACATGTGAAGGACCCCGTTTTATAGAGATTATTCCGGAATCTAACAGATAGGTTATAAGAGACAAACATACTATAGACTTATGCTATTGTCATTAATAATCGTAATATATCTAAAACCTGGGTCTTCAATAAAGCCGTAAAGAGAACAACCTAATGAGTTTTAAGACAACATGTATCATATTAATTTTAAATCAATGAACAATATAAAGTAGACATGATGCAGCACACTGAAACACAGACACTTACAACGATGTATATGACCGGCAATTTATGGAGACCTAATTATTAGCAACATTCCCTTCAAATAGATAAGAAACATACAACATTTCATTTATACAGTGGGAGTAACATCATAGGGCAAAAGAATGGAGTATGTATGAGAGAGAACAAGAAATTACTCTCATACGATATGTATCGGATATTTATTTGAACTATTCATATTTTTGGGGACATTTTTATGCTGGCGGGACATACTATTTACATAATAATGTAGGTAGGGTGACTTAAGGTTACTATTTCCTCTCTATAGATTGGAGAACATAGGGCTCCTTCCCTTCTAACGGGGCAAGACACGAAAATACAAACATTCTATCTTGTATTTAAAGCCCTTTTAGGGCCCATTCTGAATCTAAATAGGGGGCTAAGCCATAATGGCGGGGCTTACCTTCTTTCGGAAAGCGACGGCACGGACTGGTCTCCTCTACGTCCCAGGCTCGTCTGGATAAATTCTCTACTGTCACTGAGCGGCTCTCTCTGTCTGTCTCTTTTTTGTCAAAAACGGGCCCTTTTTATCCTAGGCTTTCTTCATTTCCATTCGTTGATCATGCCAAAGCTTATTATTGGCTGGCATTTTGATTCGTCAAGAGCAAACACCCACGTGATCAATGGGCATCTTCATTCGTCGGACAAAACACGCACGTCCCCCATGACCACGCCCCCCCAATTTCCCGTGTTGCCGCGCGAGAAAGAAAATCGTATATTGAATAAAACAAATTAATCCCTAAAAATTAATTCCTTTAGGAATTAATTAATATATATATATATATATCCCGAGTATATAAAAATTATTAATTTACATGTTTATATGACACATTGTCTTTCTTAGGTCACCTACTACCAAAAGGAGATGAGGGGAATATATATATACATATGGTACAGCAATATATGCACATATGGTACAGCGGTTCTCAGCACGGATGTCTCTGGATGTCACCCGTCGTGTCTTCCCTCTGCCACCAGGTTTCTGCTTTTTGGCATGGAAGTCTGGTGTCTTCAGGTGTCTGTCTTTGTACATCCTTCCAAGAGAGGCCCTGTGTCAGGGAAGGGGGCCTTTAGAGCATCGTCGGCCATCGTTGGGAGTTCTCCATCTAGGCAACAAACACTTCGGCGAGACACTGCGTATATATATGTTTATATGATGTAAATGAATGTTTACATCTTTGTTGGGTTTTGTTTAATGGAAAAACTGACCCAACAATTGTAAATTATCAGTGAGCACATCACTGATGGTACTCTGTGGAGTTGCCTTTTTGACTTATTGTAATATATATCGACATGTAAACTTATGTCGGGGGTTAGCCTAAAAGGAAATAAAGACTTTTCTTTTTAAAACTTCCAGATACTTCTTGCTGATTAACGTCAACTAACAAACTCGAGGACGTTACAATCACCATTATTTACTTCAGACATGCGCTAACTTGAAGTTATTAAATTCCTGGATAATTAAATTCTTGATAGTGTTCTTGACGTCCGCTATCTCCAGTGTTATCTTGCCGTGAAGCCCAATGGACTTGTTCTCACCATTACGATTTTGCATCATTGACGAAAAGACCGAATGTCTTTCTCTTTTTGAAACGGTTGTTCACGAGCTAAATTCGCATCTTCGTAGTGTTTCCAAATTGGACTGTTGAGTTTTTCTCTGAGACCCTGTCCCAGACAAACTCACCAACAGTCCACTTTGGCGACGCTACAAAGACGCGCATCTAACTCCTAAATAACTATTTGAAAAAGAAAGACGTTCGGCCCTCTCGAAATATTACGTTTATTTTTTAAATAAAGATTTTTTTCGATATTAAATCTATAATATGTCTCGGTATTGAGCATATTTAATCTATGGATTGCCTACTATTGATAGGTGCACTATATTCCTTAACTGCAATATATAAATTTACAAGGTCCTTGAGTACGGGTCTCTCCTCCTGTCTATGGTAGACATTTCCTAAGCATTTATTGAAGGCTCTTTATTTAATAAAATGATTATGTTCACACTCCTATATATAAGAACTATGGGCCAAATTCGCACCAGAGAATTTGAGAACGCGTTTTTCAAAAGGAATCCGCCTTTCCCATCAGTATTGTCGCATTTTTCCTTTTTGTTATTTGATTAATCCATTCTTTGTCATATATGAATATTGATAGTTTGGTGATACGCCTGAAGAACTTAGGTGAGATCTTCTAAGAAACATTGTCCTAGATGAGCAGCTAATATTTGCATACGCATGCACAAAAGTCTTTATTAAGACATATAGTCTTATATAAGGTTTCTCCACGAAGTCTGCAAAGGAAAAGTATAAAAGGATAAAAGCTATTTACATTTAATAATAATGATTCAGACTATATATATATATAAACACTTAAACCTGTCTATAGCACGCCTCTAAATAGCGCCTTCCGCTCTATAGCGCTCGATTTTAAATACGTAGTACGATGCGATTTACATTAAAAGTGACCTGTCTATAGCACCCCCTCTCTATAGCCCCTTATTTTGATGAGTCCCAAGAGGGGGCGCTATAGACAGGTTTAACTGTATATATAGAAAAACCTAATTAATACAAATCATTAATAAAAAAGAAAATCAGAATAAAAACACAGATATTTACATTATGATACACACATGCCTACATAAGCCTTAATAAAGACATTTCGTCTCATGTGAAAATTTCTCAACCGAAAAACGAGAATTTAAAAAAATTAAATAGGAATTGTATACAACATTTATTCATAGAAAGCAAAGGATATGCACGCGGAAGAAAATATTCGCAATGAAAGGAAAAATATTAAATGTTAGGTCTCTTGGAATTTTTTAGATTACTGTTCTGTAAAAATTTAATGACCTCTTCGCACCAGTCTTCCATGATATGGAAGCGTTAATACTTGAACAAGAAGAACCAAAAGATGTGTGACCATCTAGTACAGGCCAATCCTCTCAGGTCATGCGGGGACAAGACGATAATTACATCAAGGACATCAACTTTTTCTTTGTAATATATCCTGATGTCCGCGCAATGTCTCGTGTCCTGATATCCCGATTACATTATGAGAATTCTAAACTATTATAGACGCGTATGATTCTTTTAAAAAATAAACAATTTTCTACTGCCCTTACTGCAATGAAAAATTAATGGGAGGGTCTGGCTCATTAGTGGTGAACCCTCCCAGCGGTTTAGCCAGTTTAATCTATCATATTGCTGTTAATTTTTTATTGCAGTAAGGGCAGTAGAAAATTGTTTAATTTTTAAAAGAGTCATACGCGTCTATAATAGTTTCGAATTCTCATAACAGATGGCACGCTAGTGTATCATATGATTATATTATAGATGGAAAATTTTCCGGGAGGAAATTGATCCATAGAAGCATAAGGCGCCTCTCCGGTCAATGGCGTCAGTTTTTGACATTTATTTTGACGGGAGAGGCGCCCTATGCTTCTATGGATGATTATATTAGTTGTTTATTTTTGACGACCTAGATGGTATTTTTGGTTATTTTTTTATAACACTTCGTCCATTTGAATATTTTTGCCAACAATTTTAGCGAAGAATCCTCAATTAAAAAAAATAATAATATATATATTCTGGACTTTATGGGGCTAATTAGAACAACAACTCCTGCATCACTTACAATACTAATACCACCACTACTACAATTAACTACAACTTTATGGCCAAGAGATATATTCCCATATTTGTAAAAATTTACTTGGGAAAAGCACAGGTGAAGCAAGAGATCATTATTTTTTTTTTATTAAAAAAATCGATAAATAAAAATATATATCTCATTCCTTCCTACACATAACATAAAGAAAACTATATATACATTATATTTAAAATTATAAATTTATTTGTCTCTTTCTCAATTTGTTATATATCAATACTAGCTGAATGACCCGGGGCAACGCCCGTGTTTTACCCGATTGAATGTTTTTATTCAAATACTATTTGTTACAATTATAAATTGGAGCCGTGGATGTCACTCTTGTGAAACGTCCCGCTCCAAACTTTACATGTACATTAGGTCAGCTGGTATTACCCCTCATTTTCACCGCTAGAGGCGCGAGCGAATTGACTTTTTGTAAATATACATAATTATAAAGATAGAAGCTTCTATAGAAGATAATGATCATAATGATGATGCGCGCGCATCCGTGACAGCGATGAGGAATTGAGGAAAGACGGTCGTGACTATATATGTTGATAATAAAATAATAATAATATAATAATAATAATAATTATTATTATTATCATTAGATAATGATAATGATCATAATGATGATGCGCGCGCATCCGTGACAGAGATGAGGAATTGTTGAGGAAAGACGGTCGTGACTATATATGTTGATAATAAAATAACAATAATAATATAATAATAATAATTATTATTATTATCATTAGATAATGATCATAATGATGATGCGCGCGCATCCGTGACAGAGATGAGGAATTGTTGAGGAAAGACGGTCGTGACTATATATGTTGATCTTGGGAGAATTGAAATAATTTGAATTTTCGCTACTATTGCTTGAATTGACTGATGTATCCAACAACAATGTTTCTCTCGTACAACACTGACTCTCTAAAATATTTCTAATATTTAATATCCTGAACTGTATGTGCAGGGCGTTGATAACAGCTCCCAGAAGCAACAGCACAATTCACAAATCCCTCAGGTCTCCTGGAGTGCTGTTTAAATGTCACCTGAGGCCCTATTTGAGGAATCTTACAAAAGACAATTGTGAAGAAGTATACTTGCAAAGATGTTAGTTACCATTAAACTATTATAAATATATTTTTATATACAGCTAATTGTATTCTGGCCTAAGCTCGGGTTTTCCACATCACCAGCTAAAACAACTTTTGGAAGATTAAACTGATTTCCTAACGCCTATAATTGAATGTTATGAAATCAAAGCCACCACTCTACTGATGAGCGCCATAGCCAGAAACGATGCCATTAAGTAACCTTTTGTCGGGTGAACAATTAAATAAATCGAAAAGACCCATCAGGAATAATTTTTTAAAATTTTTTATAAAGCCCTTATATATAAGCTTTTCGCCCTTCGTGGGAGTAATACACTAATTGTTAATTGAGAACAGAGCATTAATATCTTTTAGGGGTGAACAATAATAATTGATTTCATACATTTTTAAACAGGAGAGGTGCTTCTTTGCATATAATAAATATATATATTTTTTCCAATGTAAGATTAGTTATAGATTCTGTAAAATACATGTTTATTTTTGATGTGTATGCTAATAATTTTAAGATCAATTGGCATATTATATTGATTTTAAAATTATTAACATAATTTTGCGAACTGATCAGACTCATTAATAAAACATTTTATTATTCAAATATATATTTATGGTAAACTTTCGTGTTTTCAAAATACAACTATGAAAATAAGTATATAAATATAAAAACAATATATAACTATTTTTAAGTGTAATTAAAAATTATTATTAATTTATTTATAATATTATATTAAATGTGCTGTCTTGTGTAAAAGTTTAAGAAGCTATCTCTGAAATATTAGGTTTATATTTATTATCATCGTTTTCTTTGTTCTTTTGGTTTTCGTTTGCACTTAGTTCGAAATTTATGCTGCTTATAATGGTGCTCTGCGCTCCATGAACCTGGGTTATAAATATAATTAAGTCTGAATATTTTGTATTAAAAAACTTGGAAGTTCTCTGAAATACGTAAGAAATATTTTAATATACTTAATGAGATGTTTTATAATGAAATTAAAAACTTTATTTAGCTTGCTCCGTGATATTTGGCAACCCAACTGCCATCTAAAAAGCATATGTGCTCGTGGTCAGGAGATTCCTTTTTTATTTTTAGTATTTATTATATTTTGTGCTAAAAGCTGGGGCCACTGTTGTAACAGTTTAAAAATCAAATTTATAAAATTATTTTTATCCTCATTTTTAAAAAATATGAATCTATGATGGCAAATGCCTATTGTTTAGCAATATTGCACTGAAATTGTATATTGTGCTTCATACCCTGCACACCATAGAGAGCTAGGTTTTGTATGCTGGTGTAATGAATTGAAAGAAATGTTGGCATAAGAGTTTTTTTTATGAGTTTTAGAAGTAGTTTATTAAAAATATATTTGATAAAGCACAATTTGTGAATTATAGATTATAGTTACAAGAAAATAAGATCTAATCCAATTAGTAGTGTGTGACTTTCGTTAACAGCATTGTTACCATCATCAGACAAAATTAAAAAAAAAAAAAGTTTTTATTTTTATGTCTGATGATGGTAACAACACTGTTACTGAAACGTCACACACTATTAATTTGTTTGTTTTTTTATTCTTATGTCTGATGATGGTAACAACACTGATACTGAAACGTCACACACTATTAATTTAATTGGATTTGGTCATATTTTCTTTAGCTATTCTGATAAATGATAAGCCATCTTTCACTGCTCAGTTACCCCTTGTTGTCCTTTGTTTTCCATGTCTCTAACTGAGTGGGTGTCTGGACAGACCTCAATTATGACCAACGGACTGATCCCATAGACAAGGAATTATTCCAGGAGCTACAAGATGACATGTGGCTTGGGATATCCCTGTCTACAGAGACGGAAGACAAGAAAAAAGGCCAAGTTGCTGTAAGTGTTGTACAATTTTACAAGAAACTTTCACATACTTTAGCTTTAGAAGCATTAAAATATTAATTAAGGGTGTAACAGTTTGATGGTAAAAAACTGTCTCTTTCAACTGTTGTATTTGAAACCTAAAATATATATATTTTTTTTCAATTGCTCAAGTAGCCTTTGATTCTTGTACAAATCCAATCTTGCTAATGAGTGCAAGTAATCATTACAGTAGAACTACCTCTCTGTAAAGGACAACATCTAGCTACAGAGCCAAAGTGTCTTTTATGGAGCGGTGGCTTCTTACCGGAGAATTGGTAATTAGTAAAAATGATAGTTTTTGACAATGAAAAACTGTCCTTTGTATAGAGGTTTCCTCAAGTAGGAGTGTCCTCTTATACAGGTTCTACTGCAAAATCCCAATTACAAAAAAAAATAAATTAAGTCCACTTTTCAGCAATGAAGTTACTCTTAATATCGAGAAGTAGATAAATGAAGAGTGCCTATAATGGGAAGTTTATTGTAGTGTTCCCTTTTCTACTTACACTATGGTTTAATCTTTTACCACCCTCCTAAAGAGTGTCGTGTACAGTAAAAATATCAGATAGCCCTGAAAATGTGGACAGACCTTTACATCTCCACCAGAAATCTAACAAAGATTTGCTGCTATCCCGATTGCTTCAAAACATCAAACATGGATTTACCTCAGCTATATTTACATTCAGGCAGATTATGCAAAGGTATTGGAAGAAGACCTAATCTGCCTTTCATTGCCAAGGTGAATACCAAACCATGGACCACCTTCTCTTCACTTGCCCAGAGATCACCAACCTAAGTAAAGCATTCCTAGAGAATCTCTCAAGAAAGAAATCTGTCTGGTGCCACCTCATGAATTAGACTGCCACTGGCATTGTAAATAAAACCAAGAATACTTAGGTGTCAGCCCGGGTAGTTGGTGACTTCTGTACGTGGCTCCAGGAACCTACTGGGTTAACTAAATAAATAATACTAAATATACTAATAAAACTAATTAACTAACTAAATAAATAATAATAACTATGGTGTTATACTGCATTCAAATGTTACTATAATTGATTTTCTTCTTCTTTATCGCCACTCAATCATATTAGGGTCTGGGTGAAGTGGAATGCATCTGCCTTTGTCATTAAGACTGGGAGCACTACTCAATGGCAGGCCGACTTAGCTCCAATAGAAATGGCCGCCTCTGACATGAGGAACAGACGCCATGTGCAGCTGCTCCGAGCCGGCAAAGGCGGAGTTGATCATTGATAACCTCCTACATTACCTCTATATCAGGAAATGCACACAGCAAAATGATAGTAACTTATTCACATACACTCTGACCATCCGGTCAAAACCTAATAAATCATTTATCAATGAATTAATATTATATTACATATATTATATACACTTATGTTAATATTTTGTAACTATCCTATCTAATAAAAGAAACCTTATTGATGAAAGTGAACTTAATTATTTTGCAATCAAAATTGGCGATTTTTCACAAACCATAAATGACCTAAATTATTAGTAGTTATAATTGATTATATTTAAAATACCCCTAAAACATCTCTCTAATTTGTACCTAAAATTTGAACTTATGTTGGTATATTACTAATAATTAAATCTAATTTTTTAATATTCGCAGTAAGAGTTAATTATTGAGCCTAGCAAATCTTTTCCAATAAAAAAGTAGATGTATAATGTAAAAATAGTTGATTCTACATACATGCTACATAACTTCAGAAACAGGGATTGAATTTAACAAATCTGTAGTAACACCTTCACTGATACTGTTTATCAGTATGAAGAAAGGTCAATAAATGATCCATAATATATATATTGTGAGAGATGGGGTATATTTTCCTTCTCAGTCAAAATTCTCATCCATTTATTAGGACTGTGGAAAAGTAAAAATTAGTTGAAACCAGTAATCTCAATCAACAAATATTGTCACGTAGAAAAATGAGGGAAGACAAACATAAGATGACAAGACATTTTGATTCGCCTTATTTACATCAAATAAAAGGGAGGCAAGGAGACAAATTTGCTGAGTAACACAATCACTATTCTGTGGATAAATTAATTAATATTCTGCTACAACATGTATTCACAACTTTCTCAATATCCCACATTGAAAACATTAATGGGCTAATTTTGTTCTCCTCTCAGCATGTTCTGTTTGATCTGTGTTGACTGCCCTCATCAGCATTACATCTTTCCTACTCTTTGTTAGTGGTCAAGTTGAGTTCCACTTTTGGTGACTATATGGGCAAATATTTTAACATTTCTTTTTTTTTTTAATCTGATGTCCATATAGTTTTCTCAACAGTGCTTGATACAGAAATGGTTTGCTAATGTCTTCTTCCATCTATGTCATTGGTTAAATAAATTTGTCTCTTCCAAAGCTCTCCCAAGAACAAGAGAGTGTCCTTCTGCATCACTGGAATGAAGTCGAAAACTTATCCTGGCTTTCATTCTGTACCCTTTTGTTTTAGCCACCCCATTAGGATGTTGCCTTCCCTCTATCAGTTTCCACTCTTAGATAGTATAAAACATATATTCTGTGAGCATACAAGTTTCCTACTAGTACTTGAAAATTAGAACTATTTAGCACCAAATTTTCCTCTTTACAAGAAAAATAACTTTCCACTGACCTTAATGTGTTGGAAAACAAAAGGGGAGTGTGGCTCATATGTGCTGAATCCTCAAAGAGGTTTCATCAGTTTAATCCACCAGACCACTCTGATATTGTATTGGACTGTTCTGCTTATATATTCTTTGGGAATTCTTGGTATAACTATTTAAGGAAACATAAGCTTTGAGGACAGTAGAATTATATGCAATGCATACAATTACATGTAGCGAGCAATGCTCTTCCGCAAAGATTCATCTATCTTTGGTCTTCACCAGTCCATGTGATGTACCAGGTGTGCTCCCACCTGTGGAAGAACACCATCCATTCCAATACCTACTACACCAACGGCCTCTGCTACCTCCTGAAGAACAACCTCCAGAGGACCTCTGGCATTGACAAGCTCCTCCCCTACAAGAAGAGTGGTGGGTAGAGATATATGCTGGAATTATATACCAGACTAGAATTGTCTATACCTTGAAAACATGCCGAGAGAGAGAAACAACCTCAGACATAGATTAGACCACAACATAGCATGTGGATGGACTTTTGATGTTGATTCTTTTGTAGACTTGGGTAGGTTTTTACAGTAGAAAAGACAATATAGGCATTGAATTAAAAAGAAACCTCTTAGGTGGTACCTTAGTTGGCCATTGAATAAATTGACTGAATTTTGATTACAAAATTAGGACCTTATCACACTGATGAAAAAACCTAAATTGGTAGAGAAAAGCAGCACCTGCTAATAAGGGTGTTGTCATCCTACAATATACAAAACAATTCATATGTCATTATAAAGCTACTTAGTCATATCTATGGTCCCTTTGTGACCTACAAGCTGGTACTTCTTGTAAATATATTTTTATCAAATATTGTCTGTATGTTGCCCTAATGAATATATATTGTGTGTTCTTAGATGACTTCATAAAAAATGATTATTTTCACTATGCTTTTGCCCAAGCAGGATTCTCTAGTGCTTTTTCTAAGGTGAGTTTGTGTATTGCCTACTTTGTACTTTTATCATGTAATATCTTATACAAAGGTCAGCCATCATGGGTTTGTGATCAAAGTCATCTATATCAGCTGAATTACTGATCAAATCTATGAACCCCCACACACCCTTGGTTTAAGCTAGTTTTCCTTCTAGATGTCAATTGTCAGTTCTGACTAAGGATCCTGCCTATTGTCTTTAGGCAGACAAAACCCCCACCATGTCATAGTATCATCATTGGGTTTATTTGCTATTTTATAGAATCAATGGTGCCCTATATTGTCCCCTCATACCCTACTAATACTACAACTGTTGTTCCGTGATTACATGTTCAACAAATATCTACACAAGTTTATATTGCAGCTTACTCCATGTCACTTCTACCACTCTCTCCTGACTACATCATGTACATCTCCAATACAGAGGTTGGCTGTCATGGAACACCACTCTGTGCTGAGCAACCCTCACTCATCAACAAAACTTAAGGAAGTGGAAAGTCTTTGATGTTGCCGGCCATCCTTTTTTTTTTTAAGGAGACAGAGCCCATTTACTTCACTCTTGGTTATCTCGTATGTATATATCTGTAATAAAGGTCACTGTGTATCAAATATCTTTCAGAGTTATTTTCTAAATCCTGATATATAGGCTAAAAGGTACAACTTACATAGTTTTGTCCATGAGTGTAATTCCCAATCCTTCCCTGATCTTCCTCTCTCTATAATCTTCACAAGGTATAGTCCAGTATGGTCCATAGACAATCTCACCATGATCTTTGGAGTACATGTCCTGTGTTGCATTTCCTTTAGATTATACTTCATCTAGAAGGCTATAATCTCCATTGAATCTTCCCCAAACTTGTTTGACTATTACTCCTATCTATCCATATATTTGATATTGAGAATTCTTCTAGCACACCAGATGTGTTGAAGAGTTTATTTTCAGCTTTAGTTCTATGGTACAAGCTTCACATTCATGCAGGAAACTTTGTACTTTTAACTTTAAACTGAAGCCTTTACTTAAGCTGAGGGAAGCAATGTTATGTTGTTGTAGTTTCTTATCCCCTTGTGCAAAGATTACATAAATTCATGAGTCCATACTCCTAGAGTATTTTATGATAAGCAGCAGCCTCTCCCAAAGGTCCTGTTTAGTGCATCTAATGCAAGCCAAAATGTGTTCTGGAGCTGCTGGTGCCAAGATACATTTCGGCCAAATGGGGTAGATTTTGTTATTATTTTCTATCTTCAATGGCTTGAGATGGCCTGCTCTAAATCTTGTTAGCAATGTTGTAAATTACTTATATCTCAAATCCAGAATTACTATAGTCAATTGTATTTGACATTTTTTACTAGCAATGTTGCTATTCTAACCTCAAACCTAGTTTTGCTCTTTGAATCTTGAACTCTTTCCAGATTTTGATGTTTTCTTGGCCAATTCCAACCAACATTTTCTGACAAATCACTATAATAGATGTATAGCATTTTATATGACGTTGTTACAATTTCATTTATTGGAATAAATATAAACTAAAGGGGTCGATATAATTTTTATTTTACTCTTGATTCATCAAGAGAAAAAAGGTTTTAGGTCAATGTTATGGAATAAAAATAAATATATACTTAGTTGATGTATTTATTTTTATAAATGAAGCAAGCTATCATCAGCTATGTTCAGTTGTACAATTGGAAGATTTCCCCCAAAATTGGATCACCTAATCTGGTAGAGTCTTCCCTTCTCTCTTTGTTTCATTTTCTCCTGGAATTGCCAGGCTATAGAGAAGGACTCTCATGCTGTAAATTCCTGTCAGAGTCAATAGAAGAAATGTTTAGACACTCTTGTTTATGTGAAGGATGTTTTAGGGAAACAAAAGTCTCTACCTCGGGACTCCCGGTTACCAAAACTGGACTGGTAAGTTGGCCTCCCTCTTACTTGTCTTTTTCACCTCACACTTTCTTCATTAATCCTAGAGATGGCTATTGTGCCAACTCACTTGCATCCCAGTATTTTCTCCATTGTAAAAAAATAAATAATCTATGAAAAGTTCCACTTTAATATTTGAAGCTCTTATTCTATATACAGTTACGAGCGTCATTCTTCATCGGTCTCTGTCACCGTTTGCTTTTTTTTTGGAATGGCGCCCTCCTATTGGTTGGCTACGGTCACGCCACCTTTGCCCCCCCCCCCTCCCATCATGCCTCCCCCACTCGCTCTTTCGTTTTTGTAACTATTGGTTTGGAGCGGGTCACTCTTTAAATAAATGCATATATTAGTTAATAACTAAATGGAATCCTCTCTTTCCTTTTCCCAGTATGAGACACCTACGGAAGCCAACAGTACATAGACAGATAAAGCACATAGGCTATAGTTATTAACTAATATATGCATTTATTAAAGGCACCAAACTTATAATTGTAACAAATAGTATTTGAATAAAAACATTCAATCGGGTAAAACACGGGCGTTGCCCGGGTCATTCGGCTAGTTGATTATAAAAATAATAGTTACATATCATCCCATATAATATGATCCTTAATTGTACTCTATTGTTGTGTCACAATGTGTATTGTAACCTGACACTATTTTTTTCTAATTATCTCTTCCAGAAGATGATGAAAAAGATGTGGAGAGAGAGAATGCCTCTCTCTTGTTGTAATCAAATAACTGTTACTTGAGCTACCAAGACCAAATCAGAATTGTACCAGCAAGATAAGAGTTGATTGTGTGCAAACTTCTAAAACAAGATCGTTTAGATATTCAATTATTAAATTAGAGGACCACTCGACTAACCCAAGAAGTTAAGACCAAGCATCTCTGATGGCCAGCACCATCTTAAATAGGCCATTTTATCACTCAGGACACCTCAAGATTTCATCCATGAACAGTATAATGTTTGGCTCTATTGATAAAGCACAATTTGGATTGTAGATTATAATAAAATAAAATAAGACCTAATCCAAATAATTTATTATCCTAATAAATTATTTGGATTAGGTTTTATTTTCTTTTATTGTTTGTCTCAATTGTTTATATAAAGTAGAACCTCTCCCTGTGAAAGCCAACACCTAGTTGCAGAGCTAAGGTGTTCTTTAGAGAAAGGTTTTCTCATACTGGAGAGTTGCTATGAGTAAAAATGGTACAATTTGGTGTTGAAAACTGTCTGGTGTAGAGAGGTGTCCTTTCATGGAGTCTAAGGTGTTAATTTTTTTAATCATTATAATGGTTTTTAAAAAAAAAGCTTTTGAGAGAAAATATAAGATATAAAGTATGTACTGAGAAGGTATATATATATGTGGTATTATAAAGTGGGAAGAGAAATAATCACAAGTTGAAAGAGGGACCTAGACAACCAGGAGATGGAGATGGGACTGGCACAACTGGTTGGCTGTTCGTGTCGCACACCAATCCCCAACTGTCTTAAAAGTCCCGAGGTGTTAACTGACAAACCCCAGTGGTCGCCCCTTGGAATGTTGCTGGAATTTCAAGTGACCGGACTTTACCCTCCCGTCTCTCTCTGGGTTGTCTGTAGGTTGGCTTTGTTATTCCTGGAAGAGTATATATTATGACATATATATATATATATATATATATATATATATATATGGCATAAATTTGCAGGAGAATGGTATTCATATATCAAAAGTGGCACCTTTTCCTTTAAAAATGTATTAGAATAATTCATTTAAGTGTATATATCACCCCAGTACACATCACATGTAATGATGTTGACATGTTGTATTCTAGCCTGAAAATCCACCTTCCCACTTCACCAGCTTAAACTCCTTTTTGCCAATTTGACTGATTTCCTCTCGTAAGATGTTATGAAATCAAGGTCGCCCCCGTACTGATGAGAGCCCAAAACCATGGTATACTGGTTTACTTTTTGTCTCAATTTGCCAAAACAGACTTTGTAGTTCATTCTCTCTTCTTCTTAGTGGCCTAAGAGATACCTACTTGGAATATTTCATACAGGAGAACTAAAACCTAGTGGGAAATAATGGGGAAATATAATTATATGGAAGAAATCTGGTAGTTTTTGGGAAGAAAGATGTATAAAAGAACTGATCCAAACTAGAAGTTAAAGATGGATATGCCATTTCTTCCACTCAGGATGCAATAAATAGGAAAATTCTAGGAAAAGACAATGAGTTGTATTCTTACATGACCATCCACTAGAGGAGGTCTAGGCTATACAGGCCTAGAATAGGTGTGGCATATGTGAAAAATATCAAAGAAGGAAAAACAATAGATGTTATTCTTAACTCGAATCACTATTTATTAGGAGTATAAAAAGGTTCGTTTGTTTTTTTTTCGAAACTTGGAGCTTTATTGTGTGAAATTGGTGAGACCTTCAATGTTCAAAGTATTGTCCGTCGCTAGCCACTACTTTTTCCCATCTTTCTGGCAATTGATGGATCCTATCGTGCAAAAAGACCGGCTCTTTGGCCACTATCCATTCATTGATCCATTTTTTTTACTTCATCGTAGTTGGAGAAGTGCTGGTCAGCCAGACCATGTTGCATTGATCCGAAGAGATAATATTCGGGAGGAGCAATGTCTAGGCTATATGGCGGGTGGGGTAAGACTTCTTATTTGAGCGATTCTAAGTACGTTTTAACTGGTTCTGCAGCATGTGGCCGAGCATTATCATATTTCAAAATAACTTTGTCGTGTCTATTGCCGTATTGCACCGTTTTTCTCGCAATGCTCGGCTCAAGCGCATCAATTGTCTTCAGCAGACCTCCCCTGTGATACTTTTGTTTGGTTGTAGCAGCTCATAATATACCACTCCTAACTGGTCCCACCAAATACACAGCATAATCTCCTCACCATCAATATTGGGCTTGGCCATCAATGATAAGGCATGGCCAGGGTATCCATACATTGCCCGATGTTTTGGATAATCGTAATGGACACACTTTTCATCATCAGTTACAATTCGATGCAAAAAAAAAAACCTCTTTCTTTTTTGACGTTGGAGAAGTTGTTCACACGTGAAAAAACGGCGTTCGAAGTCTCTTGGCTTCAGTTCATACGACACCCAATTTCCGACCTTTCGGATAATTCCTATTTCTTTTAAGCGATAAAAAATGGCTGGTTGAGTGACTCCAAGTGTTTTTCTGAGTTCCTTTTGCATTTGTGTTGGATTTTCATCGAGCCTTGCATATAATTATTCACCCTCAAACTTTGTGGCCCTCTGGGTCTTTCTTTGTCTTCCAAATAAAAATTACAACTTTTAAACAGCGCAAACCACTTATAACACGTTCAATCAGCTAGAGCATGGTCATCATAAACTACGATGACTCTCAGCTGCTTTTTTCTTCATATTGAAGTAATGAATTAAAACTTTCCGCAAAAACACATTATTTGGTGAAGAGTTGGCATTTTAGGAGCAAACATAAACTAGGTTGTTTAAACTTCAAAGAAATAATGATTACTGAAAAAGGAAGCCTTATGATGACAATTCAAAATAATGGTGTTGCCATTTTTATCAAAACTGCACAAACTTATTTATACTCCCAATTTATTCACTACTGAGAGATGACCATTATTTGTTAAAACACTTCATGATTTATAATGCACAAGTGGATGTGTCCCCCGCATACATTGATACAGGGTGAAACAGCTGCTATAATGTTGTTGTGGGGGTTTAAAGGAGGAGTGGGTGGCTATTCCTACGCCATGAAGGGATCCTACATCCCTCTCTACAGTCCCCAGTCCAGTGAGAACTGCTACACAGGTAACGACTCCCTCCGTCATCACTTGAATTTATAGTTAAACCACATGCTCCAACAAAATCACACTCTCAAGCCAGGTTTATAGTAATTCATCCTTTTAAACTCTCCAATTTTGGGCACAGATTTGTCAGAGCAGTTATCAAAAATATACATAGAAGTCTTAGGAAGGGTAAGACTGTAGTTGGACAGTAGTGTATTTATTTGATCTTATGTTTACACACCACTTCTCTCTGTAGGAATCTCTAAAATAACTGCTATCTACAATGATAGGTACAATAGAAACACAAGATAATAAGACCAGATTCAAATAAATATACAGTAAAACCCTTCTATAGTGAACCCCAATGGGACAGAGCTTTTGGTTCACTATAGCCACGGTTCACTATAGCCACGGTTTGGCCATTTTTTTTACTTTTCAAAATTTTTAGACAGTATAATTAAAGGACAGCCATACACACTGGAAGAGGCTTCCTCTTAATAGTGGTCACTTTGTTTTAATTCCCTTAATTGACCAATTTCCTTACATTAATACTGAATAATAATAGAAATCATTAGATGATAAGTTCTTCTTATCATTAACATACATGTACCTCTATGTCTAATTTAAAAATCAAGACAAATCCTAGGCAAAGTTTTATTAAATATGTATTCAAAGATATAAAATGATTTTTTAAAACATCATTATCACATTATATAATACATTGTTTACTTGGAAAAATGGCTCTAACACCTTGTTGTTTCAAAGCATTCTTCAAGCATTGCACCATTCAAATAAAGTTGGTGTTTTTCTTCCATTTCATTTTCCCACATATTCTTCTAGGTCTAGATTTCGTTTTTTTTTAAACCTGTCATGCAAAACATTGCTGACTTTAAAATCACCATAGTTAATGGCATAAAAATAGTTTTTGTTTGATCACGGGACCATTTATTTGGATTTTTTTTTTTAAGCCCTAAAACGTACGATTGCGATCGCGGTAAAAGTTGAGGTTGATTCCTCTTTGTAGCAATTTTTAATAGCTTTATATTTTATCTTTTATAATAGAAAAGTTATATTATCTTATTTTAATATGTTCTTAACATTTTGCCTGTGTTGTTTCACTTTGAAAAGTTCTGAAAATGGCCTTTTTTTTTAAAAAGAAATAACGCTTTTGTTTTTAAAATGCTTTTGTTTTCTTCATTTTGGAAGCCATTTGCATTTTTTATATTTCAAATTTAATGGATGCAAATATATTCTATTTAATAAAAAGTAATTTGTGTTAAAATTTATACAACATACAGCAAAAATAAAGTGCAAAAATCAAAACAAACAATGCCGCTAAATTTATTGTTTTGAAATCGCGATCCGCGAGCTGAAACATGCTCAAACTTTTGTTGTTTTATTATTATTTTTTAATTACATTTCTAAGTTCGTTATAAGTATAATATTTTAAATAGATTTTATTATTTTGGGACCGAAAATAGGTTCGTTATAGGGGTAGTTCGTTATTCTAAAAATCGCAAAGTTTGTTATAACGATGGTATTTTCAATGGAATGAAATTGGGAATCGGCGTGGGTTCGTTATAAGGGAAGGTTCGTTATATCCAGGGTTCGTATTAGCGGGGTTTTACTGTATATAGTCTGTTACATTTCAGTAACAACTATGTGACCCAAACATCACACGCTATTTATTTATTTGGATTTGATCTTATCACCTTGTGTCTTTCTATCTACAATATGTATAGAAGTCAGCCAGGACTATGTGAAGTGAGTAATGGTCAATGACTTGCCCTCTAAATACAGTCCCTACAGTGGAGTGAGGTGGCTGCAGGTTACTCCCTCACTGCCCTGGGCACCAGCAGGAGAGGCCAGCTGGTGGCTACTGGCTCCCCCAGGAATGCCCAGGAGAAAGGAAAGGTCAGTTCTCTGGTCTACTTTATCCTAACTCTGTCATTGTGGTTCTGTTGGTGCCCCAGGTTTATGTTATGTACCCTTCCCCTAACTTCATGGTGAGGGAGGAACTCAACGGAGAACAGGTACGTTCAAGTCACTTTTCTCTTCAGAATGAACTGTATCACAACCTAGAAATAATATTTTCACCTTTCTTTTCAAACATTCATTAGACTAATCTATTTTTTCTAGCAAATTTTCATGAAAAGAACATAAGCCTTTAGTTACTTGATTTTTATAGCTGAAATAAATATTTTTAATTAATAAAAGGGCATCAGATCATACAACTGTTGATGTTCTGCAATATAAAACAGAATAGATATTAATTAAATGTTGATTTATCTAGAATTTATAAACTTTTTTCTGGATAAGCTTTGACAATTGTACAATCAGGGGTTACCATAACTTCATCACTTTAACTGGTCTCTTATGTTCTATTTCACATTATTTTTCATAGTTTGAAAATACTTTTGTGTGAATTAACTACTCAGGGTTATCTCCTGCTGTGGTGTTGATAATACACTAGAACATGTGATGACACTCCCGCTAGCAGACACCTATGCCAAATGCCAAAATTACCACTTTTACCCATTGCTGCTCTCTGGTAAAAGGACACCTCTCTCTAAATGCCACTTTGGTGTTGTCCTTTAGAGAAAGGTGGTTCTACTGTATAAGACCACAGCTGGTGTGTACCATGAGAGACTTTAGTCATGGACATACCCCTGGTCTCTCCTGGATGTGGTCAGTCTGTCATTGGAGGTTATATTACTTTGGTTCCAAGTCATGGTTGAATTCACAAAGGTAGTTCTACTGTATAAGACCACAGCTGGTGTGTACCATGAGAGACTTTAGTCATGGACATACCCCTGGTCTCTCCTGGATGTCTCTCATTGGAGGTTGGATTACTTTGGTTCCAAGTCATGGTTGAATTCACAAAGGTGGTTCTACTGTATAAGACCACAGCTGGTGTGGACCATGGGAGACCATAGTCATGGACATACCCCTGGTCTCTCCTGGATGTCTCTCATTGGAGGTTGGATTACTTTGGTTCCAAGTCATGGTTGAATTCACAAAGGTGGTTCTACTGTATAAGACCACAGCTGGTGTGGACCATGGGAGACCATAGTCATGGACATACCCCTGGTCTCGCCTGGATGTCTCTCATTGGAGGTTGTATTCCAAGTCATGGTTGAATTCACAAAGGTGGTTCTACTGTATAAGACCACAGCTGGTGTGTACCATGGGAAACCATAGTCATGGACATACCCCTGGTCTCTCCTGGATTTGGTCAGTCTCTCATTGGAGGTTGGATTACTTTGGTTCCAAGTCATGGTTGAATTCACAAAGGTAGTTTTACTGTATAAGACCACAGCTGGTGTGTACCATGAGAGACCATAGTCATGGACATACCCCTGGTCTCTCCTGGATGTCTCTCATTGGAGGTTGTATTACTTTGGTTCCAAGTCATGGTTGAATTCACAAAGGTGGTTCTACTGTATAAGACCACAGCTGGTGTGTACCATGGGAGACTGTCATGGACATACCCCTGGTCTCTCCTGGATGTCTCTCATTGGAGGTTGGATTACTTTGGTTCCAAGTCATGGTTGAATTCACAAAGGTGGTTCTACTGTATAAGACCACAGCCGGTGTGGACCATGGGAGACCATAGTCATTGTTGGAGTTTATTATTATTGTTTTATTATTTTGATCTGTGTAAATGGTTTTATTATATTTGACTAGGAGTGCCTGGTCACGTGTGTGAATTTATTGTATATATAGTGTGGTTGAAAATAAAATAAATGTTAGTGTTAAGTTGAGCTTTTGTGAGACTGGTGATTTCACAATAGTTAGAGCTCGGAAAGCCCGCTTCATTTAGGACAAGACCTCGGCGCTTACTATACCTCTAGGCGGAAGAGTAAAAGGAAGGAAACCAGCCAGAAGAAGATCGGCTAACATTTTGGTCCCTCGAGCCGGATTTAGGCTAAGGTAAAGTTAAAGAGGTTAAAGAAGTTGAAGAAGCCTAAAGAGGTTAAAGGAATTGAAGAAGATAAAGATTAAGAAGAACTCACTCTTGATTAGAAGTTAAAGTTTTAAAATTCGGAAATTCAATTTGTCAATACTAACATAATCAAGAAAAGAAGGCCTATCCAAATTTAGGCAAGATCATAACAAAAGAAGAAGTTATGTAAATAAGGTTTTAAGAAAGTTTTGCAAATTGGATTAAAAAGATAAGGCCGAGGTATAGTGCGTTAAGTTACATCAAGTTAAGATCAAAAGGCAAGTTTAGAATGAAGCGGGCATTAAAAAGTAGAGCCGTTCAAAGAACGATTATTTCCAAGTTGATCAAAGGGCAGAAGCGGAGTTGGATGAAGAAACTCCTTCTGAGGATGTGATAAGAACGAGCTATACACGCATCAAAAATAATATAGCAGATCTTCGGGAAGAAGATGAGTTGATCTGGAGGTTGATGCTAGAAGATAAGGAGAATGATGGCAGGGTGCTAGAGGAGGAGAGGGATACAGTGATCCATTATTATGAGAAGTGGATAGATCTTGAAATTAAGACAAATCACTTCCTCAGCTCTCTGATGAAGGATACGGAAGCCCTCCATGGTGCTAGTTCGAAAAAGGGCACGCTGCCTGGAACGGGAGTTTGCCGACTGCCCAAATTGGATATGAGGATCTACGATGGAAGCAGTTTAGAAGTCGGGATGAGTGAGAAGCCAAGGGTTGTAGGAGTTACCTTGATGAAGGGAGTTGATCCAGCTTCTATTAAGGAAAATGCTGGGATTGTGGTATCATCCGAGCAAATGGTAGAAGAGACATCCAAGCAGATTGCCGTTGAAGAAAGTAAAAAGGCTCAAGTAGTAAAAGGGCATTTTGCTGAAGACGGTGAAAAGGCTCAAGTCAAGAAGAAGTCTGTTGTAGAAGTTGACGAAAGTCATAGGGCTGAAGTTGAGAAAGAATCCGTTGAAGCAGATGAAGAGAAAGGGCTGGATGTGGAACAAGGAATGGATTCAAAGAACACTGAAAAGGTGAAGCTGCTATATGCAGAACAAGGTACTGATTCAAAAATGGCAGAAAAGCTAGATGCAGAACAAGGCACTGATTCAAAGGTAGCAGAAAAGCTAGATGCAGAACAAGGTACCGATTCAAATGTGTCGGAAAAGCAAGACGCAGATTTAGAGAATGGGAAAGACTCAGAAGCTGAAACCAAGGACAATGAAGTAGGGGATTCTAAAGCTGCAATTGAGGCTTATGAATCGGTGAGCAATTCTAAAGCGGTAGCTGAGGGCGCTGATCAAGTGGAGATTTCAGATGGTGAGACTGAGTCCATTGATGATATTGAGGAAAGAGTTGTCAGAGTTCCATCAGCGAGGAAATTGGTGGAAGCAGGACAAACTGGAGATGCGGAATTTAAAGTAAAGGGATGCTATTTTCCCGATCGCCCTGTATTTGAGTGTGGGTCCAAAACAACGCCTAAACGGCCAGTATTTGACGACGCTTCCTGTCGAGGACGCAACAGACTCTCGTTGAAACGATATTTGAAGAGGAGACCCAGTCTGCTGAAAAGAATCCCTGAAATAAGGATGGAACTTCTGGAGAATAAATTCGGAGTTTTGGCCGACCTGAGAAGATACTTCCGGTTGATGGCCATTAAGAACAATGATTGGGACTACCTCAGATTTCTTTGGAAGAAAAAGATGGACAACTGATGGTTTTTGGGCGGGAAATCGTTGTAGACGATTTTAGTTGAGTGCCCGGTACCTCAAAATCCTGAAGAAAAGGACATAGTTGAATGATGATGCAAAGGTTGGAGAAAGTAAAACTCTTTCTAAACAGGGTTGTACCATCCAGATCACCTATGTGAAGAGAGAACCAATAGAAAAAGGTTCAATTGGCAAATATCTTCCAAACAATAAAATGCAACTTGTATCGAAGGAAACTGTTTCTGGAGCTGTGGTAACTCCAATATTATATACTCCGGCCAGTTCTCCAAAGGGGCAAGTGCCTACTCCAGCGAAATGTCTTAATTTAGGAGACAAGTCTCCAGAAAAGTATGGTGAAAGTGCTAAACTGGAGAGGATTGCGAATCCGGTAGATTATAGGACTATTATATTGAGTGGTTTGAGATCTCTAAAGAAGATTTCGGAATCCTATGACTGCTCTGAGCCTGCAGACGATGCCTTAGCATCAGATCCTGATTCTTCAAAAGGTAAAGCTCAAGGTTCTCAAGAGGTTCCAGAAATTTCAGTGGAAGATTCTGACGAAAAGTCTGCAATGGAAGATTCTCAACCTTCAGAGCCTCTTGATGTGGAGGGTTCTGGAGTGGGGGCTTCAAGCGATGTAGAGGTAAGAGCTCAAACAAAGAGCCCTAAAGCCATATCTTCCAAAATACTTTGCATGAAGAAAGAAGAATCCAGCATAGACTTGGAAGAGAAAGACACTGGAAGAAACGAACCCTCTCCGGCCTCAATCACCTTCAAAGCCCTAGAAACCACAGATTCTAAAGAAATTGATCTGACAATTTTGGACAACATTGCGAGAGAACATTGCGCATAAGGGATTGCATTTGAACAGTCCAATGTTATAAGGGCATTGGGTTTGGGATGGATCCAAGGTGAAGACTGTTTCTTATATGAAGTTCAGTCTTTGGAAAGGACATCGGCGACTACCACGAGCGAAATGCTTTCCTTCATCGCCAAGTTATAAGATCCCTTAAGATGGTTGGCACCTGTCCTTGTAACAGGAAAAGTAATGGTTCAAAGGTTGTGGATAACGGGATTACATTGGGATGATCCGATGGATGAGTCATTGATTGAAACATGGACTAGTTTTCATGGGAAGTTTGAGAATACCCCGATGGTTGGGTCTCGGAGGGAATACCCAGGGGGTACTATTGCATGGATTTGGTAATGACTCTGAAGACGCCTATGCGGCAGCTGTTTACATGGGAATTCCCACTGATGATGGAGTCAGTGTAAGACTGTTGGCATCAAAGACTAAGTTGGCTCCCATGTGGAAGATGTCAATTCCACGCTTAGAATTGTGCGCGCTCTTCTGCTGACCAAACTAGTTAAAATATATAATGGAAGAATTGAATATCAAAATGGAAAATGATACCTGTTGGTCCGATTCTACCATAGTCTAGAGTTGGTTAAGAACTATGTCTGGAAATCTCCCCACTTTCATCGGCAATCGTGTCGCGGAGATTCAGAGTTGTCCACAGGTCAGGGAGTGGCGCTATGTTCCCACAGGAGATAATCCAGCGGATATTGCCAGGCGAGGAATTCTGGGGTCCGAGCTGAAACAGTCTTCCATCTGGTGGACAGGACCTACCTGGTTATCAGCGGAATCAACAGAATGGCCCAGAAAGCTTCCTGTGTTTGAGAACCAAAGTCAAACTGAGCTCCTGAGTGTTCATGCCATCAGTGAAACACCTTTCTTGGTGGCTATCGGAGAGATGAGCTCGACCTTTGATGGATATATCCGAAAAGTGGCTTGGATATTGCGTTGTTGCCATAACTGCCGCTACAGTGCGGAGCAATATAAGTCGCACTTAACCCCAGCCGAACTGAGAAATGCTCATAGGAGAATACTTCAAGCAATTCAGTGCCGGCATTTCAGGGAAGAAATAAGAAGTTTGACCACTTTAGGATCGGTGAAGCGCACGGGCAAAATTTATGGTTTAGCACCGTTCCTCGACGATCAAGGAATCATTAGAGTCGGCGGTAGATTGAAATGGGCTCCATCTATGACATATGAATGAAAACATCCTGCACTATTGTCTTCATCAGGAAAGGTGGCTCAGATGATTGTTCAAGTGGTTCATATGCGGACTTTGCACGGAAGTGTGCACCTGATGCTGTCCACATTGAGACAGAAGTATTGGATGCTGAGAGCAAAGATCAGGTGAAGAGATGCATTCGAGAGTGCGTGACATGTTGTCGATACAATCGCGTCACTCAAGGTCAGCTAATGAGCGATTTACCCAAGGAGAGATTAACACCGGGTAAACCCTTCTCAATAAGTGGTGTGGATTATGCTGGACCTGTGAACCTTCGAATGTCCAAGGGTAGAGGTCGAAAGACGGAAAAGGGATACATCTGTCTATTTGTGTGCTTTGTGACCCGAGCCGTACATCTTGAATTGGTCACAGATGCCTCTACACCCACCTTCATGTCGGCCTTCAAGCGATTTGTAGCGTGAAGAGGGCATTGCACTCGGCTATATAGTGATCGGGGAACAAGTTTTGTAGGAGCTGCACGACAGTCACGTTCACGTTTCTATCTGGCTCAGGATCAATTAAAAGAACTGGCTGCTGTGTTAGCTAATGATGGAATTTGATGTGACCCATCAACTCGGGGAGGAATGTTAGAGTTTATTATTATTATTTTAATGTAACTCTGTGTATATATGTTTGTATTATATTTGACTAGGAGTGCCTGGTCACGTTTGTGAATTTATTGTATATATAGTGTGGTTGAAAATAAAATAAATGTTAGTGTTAAGTTGAGCTTTTGTGAGACTGGTGATTTCACAATAGTTAGAGCTCGGAAAGCCCGCTTCATTAGGACAAGACCTCGGCGCTTACTATACCTCTAGGCGGAAGAGTAAAAGGAAGGAAACCAGCCAGAAGAAGATCGGCTAACAGTCATGGATATACCCCTGGTCTCTCCTGGATGTCTCTCATTGGAGGTTGTATTACTTTGGTTCCAAGTCATGGTTGAATTCACAAAGGTAGTTCTACTGTATAAGACCACAGCTGGTGTGTACCATGGAAGACTGTCATGGACATACCCCTGGTCTCTCCTGGATGTCTCTCATTGGAGGTTGTATTACTTTGGTTCCAAGTCATGGTTGAATTTACAAAGGTAGTTCTACTGTATAAGACCACAGCTGGTGTGTACCATGGAAGACTGTCATGGACATACCCCTGGTCTCTCCTGGATGTCTCTCATTGGAGGTTGTATTACTTTGGTTCCAAGTCATGGTTGAATTCACAAAGGTAGTTCTACTGTATAAGACCACAGCTGGTGTGTACCATGGAAGACTGTCATGGACATACCCCTGGTCTCTCCTGGATGTCTCTCATTGGAGTTTGGATTACTTTGGTTGCAAGTCATGGTTGAATTCACAAAGGTAGTTCTACTGTATAAGACCACAGCTGGTGTGTACCATGAGAGACTTTAGTCATGGACATACCCCTGGTCTCTCCTGGATGTCTCTCATTGGAGGTTGGATTACTTTGGTTCCAAGTCATGGTTGAATTCACAAAGGGGGTTCCAATCTATCAGATGGGTTGTAGGCGGTTTGACTGTATGTATGAAATAGCTAAGTAAACTCAATTTGTGCCATGATGCTGCCTGAGTAGATTCATGCTGGATACCAGAAATGTTACACATTTTACCATGGTCCCCAGTGGGAAGAGGTAAAAATGGTTCTGGTGCCACCGTGTCACACAGGAATAAGTAGACCCGATTGGTTCAAAGTAGAACTGAGCCTAGTAGAGGTAGGTTGACAATTGTTCGAGCAAGGTCAGCATTGTTCCCGACTCAATCTCCCGCCACAAACTGATCTGACTTTGAAAAAATAGCAATATAATTGTTGAAAATTTTATCCATGTTGTTACAGTTGAACCTCGTTACAACTTGGGACTGTTGTTATAACAAAGTTGTTGTTGTTAGTTAAAATCATTGAACTTAAAACTTGGGAATTTTACAATCCTGATGTTATAATAAGATTGCTGTTATAAAGATGGCAGTTATAGCAATGATCATACTCATTATACATTGTATATAACCTTTGTCTAACTCCCTATTAGCCAGTGTCCTGAAGATCAGTGGTATTCCAGATGGGGGAGTACTTTGGAGCCACAGTGGAAGGAGTAGATCTCAACAATGACGGCAGCTTTGACCTGCTGGTGGGCTCCCCCCTCTATTCCCTTGGTGGTGGGGATGAGGGGAAGGTGACCGTCTTCCTCAATGTCAACAATGTGAGTCCCCACGACCTTCACACTTGATTTACATTATGTATAGTTTGTTACTCCACAACTATGGGAACCATATACGAGGTGTGTTCAAAAAGTATCGCGACTTTTGTTTTTTCAAAAATTATTTATTTATTCATGAATAACTATTTTGTCCCCTTCAAAGTAATCCCCATGAGATATTATACACTTGTGCCAACGGTTTTTCCAATCTTCGAAGCACTTCAAAAAATCATTTTTAAAAATCTTTTTCAGCTCCTCCTTCGATGCCGTCTTTATCTCGTCAAGCGTAGCGTAACGTCGTCCTTTCATGGGCCTCTTCAGTTTAGGGAACAAGAAAAAGTCACAGGGGGCCAGATCTGGGGAATACGGTGGCTGCGGCATCATTAGTGTGTTGTTTTTGGCCAAAAAGTCGCGCACAAGCAACGATGTGTGAGCAGGGGCGTTATCGTGGTGCAAAAGCCAATTTTTATTCTTCCACAAATCCGGGAGTTTCTGGCGGATTGCTTCGCGCAAATTGCGCATAACTTGCAGGTAATATTCCTTATTGACCGTTCTACCCTGTGGCAAGAACTCATGATGCACCACACCCCTGCAATTGAAGAAAACTGTCAGCAAAACTTTCACATTCGACCGAACTTGTCACGCTTTTTTCGGTCTTGGTTCGTGCGGCAGCTTCCATTGAGATGATTGAGCTTTGGTTTCCACGTCATAACCATAAACCCACGCTTCGTCACCAGTTATGACCCTCTGGAGCAAATTTGGGTCGTCGCGGACAGAGTCCAACATCTCATTAGCAATGTTCATGCGATGCTGTTTTTGGTCGCAATTGAGCAATTTTGGTACGAATTTCGCGGCGACCCGTCGCATGCCCAAATCATTGATAAAAATCGAATGGCACGAGCCAATCGATATGTTTAGGTCCTCAGCAACTTCTCTAACGGTGATTCTCGACGATTGGCCAAAATCATTTTCTCCACTTCATTAATTTTTTCGTCTGTTGTTGAAGTGCTCGGGCGTCCGGCACGCTCTTCGTCGTTCACATCTTCTCGGCCTTCTGAGAACATTTTGTACCACCGATAAACGTTGCTTCGGTCCAAGGTAGCTTCTCGGTGTGCCACAGTCAACATTCGGAATGCATCCGTGCACTTAATTTCGTTTTTCACACAAAATTTGATACAGGTTCTTTGATCCATTTTTTTTTTAATAGGTAAAAATCGAAGACGATCCAAAACACCTGCAAGCAAAGCAGCCGTCAACAATTAAGTGAACATTCAAAATGGCCGAGCTTGTCAGCATAAGTGAGAGACATGAATACCAACATAAAGCCACAAAAAGATCGAAATTCGAATATACGTAACCCGCGAAAATTCAAAATTCGCGATACTTTTTGAACACACCTCGTATATACACCAAGTAGTGTAATTGGAATCATGCAAAAATAACTTCCTAACATCAACTAAGAGAGTGTTGAAATGGCCCTTATACTGGTAGAGAACAGAGCCAACACATGTTTCTTCTTGGTAGTTCACCCCAACTGACTCAACCAATTTGTTGAAAGTCTTCAATACATCCTTATGTGTGAGAATGCTTAGTGCTGATGAGAGATCTCAGTTTTCTCTAAGTCATCTAATTCAATCATTTAACTAAGCAAATTTGTGGTCATCACATTATGCCAAAGGTCATACATACCTGCTAATTCTTTAACTCTTTGTAAATGGAAGAGAAAGTCTTAGGAGGGCCATCACTCACTCTCCCTAGTTTAGTGTGCCAAATAATCTCTCAATTTTCATTTATTGTAAAAATCTGTTTTGTATAATATAAAATATATATTTGTCACAAAGATGTTCCCATTTTTGACATTATACAAGATTCCAGTGGTGGCAGCAAACATGACCTATAATGTTACAGTATATATTGCCATCACAAAGTGTGCCATGTATTTGTCAGATAATGACCAAGGGGACAGAGCTGTTTGGAAGCAAGATTCCTCATGCCAGGTTTGGTTCAGCCATTGCCAACCTGCAGCATCTTGACAATGATCGCTTTAATGGTGAGTTTGCACCTTTTTGGTTAAAACGGATTTTTCTCATGAGGTGTGTAGGAATAATATTTTAAAACCGTCTTTCAGCATAACAGTTTATAAAAGTTTGATCTAAATTACCTTTTTAAATTATGCCGTTTCAATTCTCAAAACTATATACCATCCTTTTTAACACCCCAAGGGATCTGAATTTTTGGTTGAATTAAAGTTGGTGTTGAATTATAGGCAGTTAAAGTAAATAGGCTGATGGGCATTAGAAAAACTGAAATACCATCATCAACTTAATGCTGCATAATACTCTATTGCTGAATATTTGAAATATATTTTTAGCAATTTTAATTTTTAAAACCTATTTCTACAGCCCTTATACTACAATAATTAAAATTGAAAGATGGAGGGGGGGCATGGCTCATCAGTGGTGAACTCTCCCAATGATTTTATGTGTACATTTCTGCAGTCCTCGAAGCATATGTCCATATAGTTATTTCAAAACACCAATTTACTGTATTAAATAGCAAATGCAGGTTATATAACAATTCAGTCTAATACAAAAACAAATAAAGTCGGTGGACGAGTGGGTAACCCCCTCGATTCCCGACAGTCATGAACCGGGATTGAATCCCGCGTTTAAATTTTGTTTAATATGTGAATAACCTTCACATATTATTCATTGTTCAATTATCATGAACTAGGTTGCTCTTGCTGAGCGGTACCTATTTATGTGATTTGAACCAGTCTAATACAATAGCGAAGTGGTCTGGAGATTACAATGGTGAAACCACTGGGACACCACAATCATTACGGTATAAAGGCTGTAGAAATAGGTTTTAAATAAACAGTAGAACCTCCCTGTAAAGGACAACACCTAATTGCAGAGCCAGTGTCCTTTAGGAAGAGGGTGTCCTCTTACCGGAGAGTTGCTAAATTGTAAAAATGGTAATTTTTCAAATAAAAACTGTCCTTTGTGGAGAAATGTCCGCTATCAGGGTGTCCACCAGCCGCAGTGATCCCAACACTCTCACTGCCTGCGCCTCAGCCTGCTGGGCCGACACCATCTGCTCCCCACAAAGAGGAACCGACACCGGCTATGACACCTCCGTCCCCACCGCCTGCCCCGATGGAGAAAGACCTGCCGCCGAACCCAGATGAATGCATCTATAGAATTTACAGAGAGATCCACAGTTCCCAAATCAACCTTGGATCCTTGGTCGATGATGAAATCACCTGGACCGACGTCATTGATGCCATCTTACATTCCCAATCTAGGGCGCCTTTCCTTGCGAGACTCTCGCCTAATTTGAAGAAAAACCACGCTGTCTTTCTCGAGGCGGCCATCGAGCGCGCTCAGGACTCCCATCCCAGGATCCTCAGCGGGTTGTCCGAGCTCAGGAGGGCCTTGGCTCCCAAGACTAGACGTCACCGCGGCAAGCGCTACACCTAATTTCTTAATGTAATTTTGACCATTGACCCTCTTCGTTGAGTACTGATATTGACGGGTCGTCAATAAAATCCCTTTAATTGTCACTAAAGGGAGTTTCTACTCTATTATATATGTATATAATGAGCTCTTGGTTCTCCATCAATATGGTCCAAATCAATCATCCATACAATTTTCAAAGATGGTGACATGGATAACCCAACAAACAACTAAGGAATTGCACTCATTAGCAATATATATATATTTTTAAATTCCCACACGTAATATAAAAAAAATAATAATACATACCTAGAGGAATCATACTAGAGAGTCAAGCAGGAGTCCAATGTATGCACCATATCCCACTTTAATCCAGTTGTCACTTGATGAAAGATTTACTTTTTTGTGGACTTAAGGTCTACGATGCAGTTCCTCATTCCCTATTTTATTGGGCCTAAATATCCACTAATTAATTTAACCAAGATTATATTGTTGACATATAGCATCTCTACGAGATGGAATGGACAACTAACTCAATTTATAAAAATATCTGCTGGAATACTACTGGGGGAATCTGACCACACCTTTTTATAACTGTTTTAGAACAATGTAGTTAACAGAGAATATATTTACCAGATTTTATAAATGACATTGAGTTAATAGGTGAATCTCAATCTATTCAAGGATTACTTTGAAGAAAGCCACTCAAACATTGAACAAACCAAATATAAAATAAAGATCTTCTATAAAGGTGACAGATCAGCGAGGTCGGATAAATGAAATTGGGATAGACAACCTAATTACAACAAAATATCTTGGATATCTGCTCATGATGACAATCTGGTTGCAAAAATCTTCAAAGGCACTTGTAGCCAAGAGCACGGTATGGCCAATCTTGGATAGATCCAAAATTTTATATCAACAATGAAGTTATCAAACTGTAACACCAACTGGGCAATAGATCAAAACAAGACCAAATACTTTAATCACAAACTATCCAAGATACACTCCTGATTATATTTTATGGATGGAATCCGGGCCAATTATATTTGGAGTCTCATGGCCATGAAACTAATAAGATTATATGACTACAGATTAGAGACAACAAAAGAGGGAGTAAAGTTTTATCTTAATTGAGTGAGTGCTTCTTGTGTTGGAGATTAGAATGGCAAACCGCTGGGAAGGTAACCACTAACTTGCTGTGGTTCTGTTCTGACACCTTAAAACTTATGCCAATCACTAATGTGATTCCCACACACCTGGGAGAGAAATATATTCTCTCTGCTAAATTATAAATTCCCCAGTAATATTATACACAGTTCTGTTTCCCTTGTAACAATTGTGATGGTGTGTTGTAGATGTTGCTGTGGGGGCCCCCTATGAGGAGGGTACAGGGGCTGTCTACATCTACCTGGGAGATCAACATACTGGACTCAAACCTAAATTCATACAGGTTGGTGATCTGAGAGAACTTCTAAATCACTCTCTCTGGTACACCATGGTGCTATATTTATTGGAACCTACTCCTAATTGACTTTTAGCATGCTCTTGCAATGACTAACTAGCAAAAAAACCCTATATCATCATGTCACTAAAGTGTATCACAGATGATAGCCCTACAATTATGGAATCTTAGGATCCATAATCTCTTTAATCATTGCAACACCCCACAACTAGATTTATATTGTAAATAAACTTGGTATCTACAATAGAACCTGTTTTAATGTCCATCCATACAGAGTTCAAAACAACCACTGACTCACCCGTGCAGGCAAGGTCACGCTCCGCTGCGTCACGTGGGAAAACATATGTACATGTTTTCTTACATGTTCTCAGCACATCCCCCTTTTTAAGACTTGAAATATATAGATACATTACAAACTTTAAATGCATAATATAATTAATAACGAAGGCGATCCACAGGTTTAACAATTCGTCCACTCTGGGTTCTTATCTGGCCGTCTTCTGAGTCGTTAGAGGGATAATCCACAACTGGGGTCTTTTCATTTTCAACCAGTTCCTCCCCCGAAAAGGTCGGCGTCGATGGGTCGGCTGGATATTGCACTGTAACTCCTTTTCGTAGATGGAATCTGTTTCGACGTAAAGTCCCAACTGGAGTATCAACCATATATGACCTTGGTGTCGATGCCTTCTGCTTTACAATCCCCCAGGTTCGCATATCTGTAATCCAAACCGTGTCACCTTCGGATAGCTCCTCCATGTCCGTAGCTCCGCAGCGTCGATCATATCTGGATTTCATATCCTTTCTCCTTCTCCCCTCCTTTCTTTTCAGGGTCTGAGAGTCCACCAACTTTGGATTAAGATTCTCTGGTGCAATTGGCAAGGTCGTTCGGAGTTTACGTCCCATGAGAAGCTCAGTAGGGCTGTAACCGTTCTCCAAAGGGGTCGATCGATACTCCAGGAGTCCAAGCGATGGGTCTTGATTTTTCTTGAGGATCAACTTAGCAATTTTCACACTTGCTTCTGCCATCCCATTGCTCTGCAGGAATCGAGGACTTGAAGTGACATGTGTGAATCCGTACTGCCTTGCGAAATTTGCAAATTCCCGAGCAGCTCCAAATTGCGTCCCATTATCGCTTACAACAGTTTCTGGTATCCCATGTCGGGCAAATATGGATTTGCAACTACGCACCACCACATTGGCTGTGAGCCGATCCAGCTGAATCATTTCAGGAAAGCGAGAATAATAGTCAATGATGACTAGATACCACTTATTCTCGAACTTGAACAAATCCATTCCAATCTTTTGCCACGGTCGTGTAGGAAAGTTGGTTGGTATCAAAGGTTCATGTTTTGAGACGGCTTCCTGGATACAAACACTGCACTTTCTGACTGTTTCCGCGATCTCTTCCGAAATTCCAGGCCACCATACCGTCTCAGGTGCGCGAAGTCTTGTTTTTGTAATCCCGAAGTGCACAGCGTGCAACTTATCTAGGATCTCCAGTTTCATACTTGCTGGAATAACAAGACGACAGCTACGCATCAGTAGTCCATTTTGAACGCCGAGTTCATCCTTGACATGCCAAAAAGAGAGCAGAGCCTGTGACATCTTCTTATCTGGCCAGCCTTGCTCAAGGTAGTTGACTACTGCTTTCAGGGTCGTATCTTCTTATTGAGCTTCAAAAATCTTCGTCAAGATATCGTCTTTGTCGAGCTCTTCCAATCTTGTTTTGAGCTTTTCCATCAAAGGTATTGGTACCCGTCGAGGAGTATGCACAGCATATGGTTTTGCTCCAGGTTTCAATTTGATTTCGTAAGGGTTTCCGATCTGTCCCAGTCCTTCAAATACTTCAGGGAATTCCTTGATCGGGTTAATTCTCGTCGCAACCACTTCAATCCGCCTCGCCAGGTTCAAGAGCTCACATGCCCGGCGACTCAGAAGAGGTTCACTCAAACGACGAATGACATAAATCTTCTCCTTGATTTCATAATTGCCATTTCGCAGCGTTGATATAAACATACCCACAGTCTGAAGTTCGGAGAATTCAGCAGCTCTAAGGTTGATATCACTTTCCACTAGTCGTTGCTGTCCCATTATCTTCTTGAAGAGACACAGAGGAACACATGTAACATCCGCCTGGGAGTCGAGCTTGAACTTCACCTTTTTCCCGTTCACTTGGATTTCTGCTGTCCATCGCCTCCTGCACTCGCCTTCATCATCATCGAGATTATATGAATCCTCCACAGCTGAGACCTCCAGGAGAAAACCAATTTCTTCATCAAGTTCAGAAACAGCTTTGACTTCCGCAGTCTTCGCCTGCTTATCTGGGCAGCAATTTGCAAAATGGCCAGTTTTTGAACACAGGTTACATTTTTGTCCTTCAGCACGGCAAGCCTGTCCTTCCTGTGGGTGAAACCTCCGCACTTTGGACATCGTGATCTTGTTTTGGCTGACTTCTCCTTCTTCCTCGAAGGCTGCTGTTGTTGTTTCGGTGATTGTTTCTTCGAGTTGAACTTCACCTGATTGACCTTTTGGCTTGTTGAGGTACGCTGCAGGTCGACTTGCTGCTGTCGAACGGCTTCCTGCTGTCGAACCATTTTCACCGCCTTTTCCAAAGTCAGTTCGCTGTCCAACTGCATTCTTTCAGACAAAGCTTTGTCCCTCACTCCAACCACTATTCGGTCACGGATCAACTGATCATGAAGACCCTCAAATTCGCAACTATCAGCCAATTTGTACAATGAAGTGATGAATTCGTCCACTGGCTCCCGATCCTCTTGGATTCTTGAATTAAATTTCGCACGTTCGTAGATAATATTCTTCCTGACACAGAAGTGGCTGTCGAACGCCTTGAGGACGGAATCAATTTTCGTTGCCTCTTCCTCCTTTTCGAACTTGAAGGTCCTGAATATATCATCCGCGCGGTCACCCATCAAGTACATGAACAAATCGATCTTGTCCGCCTCCTCTTTCTTCTTCATTCCACTGACCACGAGGTATCGTTCGAATCTCTTCCTCCATTTGGGCCATTCGTTGGGAGTCGAGAAGTCGAAAGTTTCTGGAGGTTGAATCTGAGCCATGTTGAATTATCTTCCAAGGTACACAAAAATCGATATTTTGCAATATACGGGTTCATATTTTATCCAGTTATCGCTGCCACCATGTTTTAATGTCCATCCATATAGAGTTCAAAACAACCACTGACTCACCCGTGCAGGCAAGGTCACGCTCCGCTGCGTCACGTGGGAAAACATATGTACATGTTTTCTTACATGTTCTCAGCACAGAACCTGTTTTTATTCACCCCTATATAAACACACACTTACTATAATTCAACTCCTACTTCAATTCAACAAGAAGCACATACCTTGAGATGTCGAAGAAGTGGTTTAACTGTATTTATATGTTTCTAAAACACATAACATAGAGAGTATATGACTCACTCATTGAATATATTTGTTTATGTACCAAATATGTGTGCTAGACAAATTAGAAATATAGCCAGGGAATACATAAGAAATTTGCAAAAATTGACAGCAAGTAAGCAATATATCTGAATAACAATTAGTAGAACCTCCATGAGAGGACACTCCCTCTAGAAGACACCTCTCTCTAAAGGAAAGTGTTCATTGCCCAAAATTCAATTTTTACTATTTTGCTGTTCTCCAGTAAGAGTACACTTCTTCCTAAAGGATACCTTGGCTCTGCAACTAGGTGTCCTATTAACTCTAGGTCATGGGTAGATAGTGGTACCTATCTTCACTTCTCTCAAGGAACTGAAGACATAATTCTATCCAAGCTGTCAACTACAATTAGTGATTTGTGAACTGGTCTAATGGTGCGGACAGAATGACAATATCAGCCAAAACTGTTGGATTCCCACCCACTCAGTGACTAATCTGTGCACAGAGGATCCGGCCCTCAGACCTGGGACTGAATCTCCAGACTTTTGGCTACTCTCTCTCCCACGGTGGGGACGTGGACGGCAATGACACACCAGGTTGGTGCAACTGCTTTCTTCTGTCACAGCAGTGTTGGTGGAACCTATCTTGTAATGACAGCAACTTGGTTAGAACACCGTATGTCCTGATTGTGCTAACAGTGGTTATAACCACCTAAAGCAATGGTTGTTCTGTCTCTCTTTGTTCAAACCTCATTGTAATCAAGTCCCAAACCTTCAATGGGAAACTTTAAAAAGAACAGTTCATTTTATATAACATATATATAAAGTTTAAAAACATAAAGTAACAAGACCAAATCCAAATTAGTGAAATGTTTTTGAAATATCATTAATTTGGTATTGTTATTTGATGCTTCTAATCTATAACCCAAATTGTACCTTAAGTTGTAGGAGAATGGTATGTACCAAAAGAACTATCTTTCTAGATATATATGAATGGTGAAAATTCAAAGCAAAAATTTGAAGGACTCAGACATTTTCTCATTATAGATAATTTGTTTGTCATAAGGAGTTTTGTAGAGAGTGTTTTCATTTAATTTAAACATAAAGATATGCGAAAGACTAAAAAAATATATATATGTAGTATGATGCAATTGTTATTACACTATAATATTTGATGTAATTACACTGTTGTAGAATCCTGTCGACTTAACCGTTCTGTGGCAATATCGTTGTTGGGGTTTCTTGTTGTTGGATGCGAATGGTGAGATTTGGTTGAAGCGCAGTCGTTGAGTGGTAAGTGAAGCACACAGTTAGGAATAATCAGGACACATGATGAGGTTGAAAATAAAAGGCAACTGGATTGGAGGGAAGAAAGCTTGAGAAGAGTTGAGCGATTTGACTTATTAATTAGTTGATCACATGGCGATGATTGTACTTAGCTGTGGGATGAGCAGAGGGAGAGAGGTCTAGAGCAGATGTCACCTTCTTGGAAGCTAAATCACTACTGACAATTCTGGTCTTTCGATTTAACACCAAGACTCCGTTTCTCTCTGATTGGTTGAGAGGATGATCACATGATCTTTCCCTATTGGTTGACCTATTTAGATGCTATCTTCTGATTGGCCGGCGGCTTCCTTTAGTGTTAGTTACGCCCGGCATGGGTCAGGAAGTGTCGGGTAGCTTGACGCTTATAACTTCGACGGATATTAGATACGTCCTGTCTTTGCCGGAAATATTGGGTGTTAGCTTTAACATTTATAACTTCTGGTCACTAGATACGTCCTGTTTTTCCAGGAAGTGTTGGTTTAAACTTAGCTCGCAGGGACCTGGGGTCAGAAGGTTAACTGCGTCGTTATTAATAAATATGCTCTCCTCTAGATCTACTTTCTATGTCTTTTGTTACTTTCTTTCCTCCAGTTACCTTATTCTTTTATTAAATCTTTGAAAATCATACATGGTACATACATAGTGGGTCGGGGTTGCATCTAATTATATACAAATTATGACAGATGCGCCCCCTACATGTGAAGAATTCAAGAAGGGGTTAGCCTGAGAGAATTCTGTAAAGTGAAAAATAATTTTGTGGGGAAAATTAGTTGTGGGTATGGAGGGGCTATATACAAACATTGCTGGTAATATAAAAGTAAAACAGAATGGTGTTGATGATATAGGTTGAGTATAATTAATAGAAATCAAAAATTTTTAATTGTAAGAAATCAAGGAATGTTATGGTACATAGTGGATTAAAAGAAAAGAAAATGCGCCTAAACGAATTCTACTCGAGTTAAGAAATGAATTCGAGGGAATTCTATTAAGGCTTTTGAAATCAAAATAAAATAATATAAAATAGTTGAACGAAATCAAAATTGAATGTGTTTGGTTGAAAAAGAAAAATTGTTTTGTTGCATGGTGATAAGGGAAAATGCCTAGTTACTTTTTTTGCTCGAATTTGGAAAAGAATTCGAGGGGAATTTCATAAGGTCTTTTGAAATCAAATAAAATAAAATAAAAGTTTTTGAGCGAAATCAAAGTTGAGTGCTTGGTTGAATGGCGAAAAAAAAAGGAAAAATGCCTAACCATATTCTATTCGAGATTGGGAATGAAATCGAAGGAATTCTATTAGGTCTTTTGAGAAATCAAAAATAAAAATAAAATAAAAGGTTTTTGAGCGAAATCAAAGTTGAGTGCTTGGTTGAATGGTGAAAAAAAAAGGAAAAATGCCTAATTACTTTTTTGCTTGAATTTTGGAAAGGAATTCGAGGAAATTTCATAAGGTCTTTTGAGAAATCAAAGTAAAATAAAATAAAAGGTTTTTGAGCGAAATCAAAGTTGAGTGCTTGGTTGAATGGTGAAAAAAAAAGGAAATTGCCTAATTACTTTTTTTGCTTGAATTTTGGAAAGGAATTCGAGGAAATTTCATAAGGTCTTTTGAGAAATCAAAGTAAAATAAAATAAAAGGTTTTTGAGCGAAATCAAAGTTGAGTGCTTGGTTGAATGGTGAAAAAAAAAAAAGGAAAATGCCTAATTACTTTTTTGCTTGAATTTTGGAAAGGAATTCGAGGAAATTTCATAAGGTCTTTTGAGAAATCAAAATAAAAATAAAAATAAGAGTTGAACGAAATCAAAGTTGAGTGCTTGGAAAAAAAGAAAATGAAAAATAAAAAGGTTTCAGCAACAAAGGGTGATTTAATGTTTTTAGTTTAATCGAAAACTAGTGAGTTTTCGTTGATAATTGAGTTGTGACAGTATAAGCTAAGTGGTAAATAGAATGATAATTGATAATTAAAATTGATAATAAGTTGGATAAATTGATAAATAAAAATGATAATATAAACTAATTGGAAAAAAAAGTGATAATTGATGATTAAAAGTGCTAATAAATTGAATAAATTGATAAATTGATTAAATATTTAAATTTTAATTGAGAGAAAATAATGAAAATGATTGATATGAAAAATAAGGTGTATTGGTTTGGAACCCTTTGGTATCTACATGCCTGATCTACATGTATTGGTTGCTCCATTTTGCCCTATAAATGTTTTACTTGCTCAATTATGCCCTATAAATGTTTTACTTGCTCAATTATGCCCTATAAATTTTTTGTCTCATCTGTAGCGACACTTAGGTGAAAAACGTGATTCTAGCCCTCAAGTGCGTTTATGCTGTGTGTACAGGAGACATGGAAATCTATATAATCTTTATGTGTAATTTTTTGTCTTTGTGTGTGTGTTGTGAAAAAATGTTAGAAGTCGGTTGTGTAAGAAATGTGTGAGTGAATTCTATGTGTTGTCTCGTGGATGTGTAATTGGGTGGTAAAAATCGATATGTAGACTCGAACTGGAATCAAAATCGGTGGCGTAGCGAGGTTCCCAGTTGACCTCAATAGGGGATCTTCTCATTGTAATTAGAGATACGGAAGTGGGGTGTGTCGGGTACGCGAGGTCCGGTCTAAACTTATCCACCCACTATTTGCACGTAATTGGAGTCATGGAGTGGGGGGAACTACGTTTCCTGTCCGCCTATTTATTTTTGGTGCGGCTCAGATCTTGTTTTTTATAATTGAATCTTTACTTTTGGCATTGGTTGCGTTGCGTGTGTGATATGTTTGGTGTACGAAATTTTGTTTTGTTTGTGGGTTTTACTTGTTTGACGATGTCTTGTGTCATGTGTTATGGTCTGCCAATACATTGTGAAGAGATAAGTTGGTGTAAGTTCGACGTTATTTGTATTTTGAAAAGCCGGATGTTGTATCCATTTATTAAATCGAATGGTCGTCGTGACTTTAGAAAAAAAGCTATTCAGTGATATTAGAGTGGAATTGAGTGAAAATGAGGCTTACGACGTGAACACGTGTTGGGTGGAGACGTGTCACAGGTGTGTTGAAAAGGCGTCTGTGGCCTGAAGTGAAAAGGTTTGTGGGGTGACCTGTGACACGAATCGAAAAAAAAAAAAAAAATTGTGAATGAAAAGGTGTCACGCGAAATCCTTGTTTGTACAAAATTTAACCTGTTCTCACTATGAACAACAAATTTATTAAAGTCATATATCGAAATTTCTATTGTTAGTGTATATGGCATCTTTTAAGGTGAACATTTTTTTAGTGTTTTGTGTAGACGAGATGATTGTTATTAACGACGGTGCATGCGTTTGTTGGTGGTTGTCGTCTTTTGGCGCGCGTGTTGCGTTTGTTGTGCGGATTGTGCGTGTTTGTTGTGTGGTGACGTATGGGTGCGTGTATGTTGTGAGGTACATTTGCGTAATTATGGCGTGGCGAAGTGTGGTCATGTGTGGATTTTGTGTGGTAAGTGGGTGAGCTGTGTCGGTGTACGGACACTTTTTTGGGCATTATTGGAATTGTAGGTTGAAGTCGTGGTGGCTTTATATGTGGTGGGCATAAAGTATTGGCAATTGGGTTGAGTGAAAAGTTGCGTGGTGTGAGATTAGAATGGTGGCATGTAAATATTGGAGGTTTGGGCAATGAATGCAGGCAAGGGTTTCCATGTGTGATAAATTTGATTGTAGTGCGAGTCCTTTCGGACAGGTTTGGCCTAGCCCGTGCGTGCATTCATTGAGTACAAAGGTTAGATATGGTTAAAAAGGGGTAGGTAGGATTAGCTATGAGTCCAAAGTCAATTTCTTGACGCCATAGGATGGGTGCCTACCTCAGTTCAACAGGTCTCCTCTGGAACGTCTTGGTTTGGGATGGTTGGCTTGGCTCGGGACTGCTCGCACCGTCCGCGAAATTGAAGTGAAGTCCGGTACTGGAAGATCATTTTGGGATTGTTTGGGTTGTCCCGGATCGCGTGGATTGGTTTCGGGGACTGTGTACGGCATGGCGGTGGATGACTCCTCGGTGGTCGGTGTCCGGTCTTGGTGACACTCGCCTGGGGTTGGTGGGGGTTGTGTCCGTCGTCCTCCCCGGGGAATGGTGCTCCGGAATTCCGTCTCACTTTGTGGGGCGTTGACACGTCGGATGGCCACGGTCATCTGCCATATGATGGCCGCTAGAAGGCGCCTGGTCGCCTCTCTTCTTGTCCGCTTCTTCGTTGTTAGTTTCTTTCCGTTCGTTGCCAGTTTCTTCTCTCTTGGTTTGTCATTGCCTTTTGTTTTGCTGGCGCCTGGGCTAATTTCCATCTTTATCCTGATTAAGTTCCATAATCTTTATCCTGTCGACTCTGTGTAGTATGATGCAATTGTTATTACACTATAATATTTGATGTAATTACACTGTTGTAGAATCCTGTCGACTCTGTGTAGTATGATGCAATTGTTATTACACTATAATATTTGATGTAATTACACTGTTGTAGAATCCTGTCGACTTAACCGTTCTGTGGCAATATCGTTGTGGGGTTTCTTGTTGTTGTATGCGAATGGTGAGATTTGGTTGAAGCGCAGTCGTTGAGTGGTAAGTGAAGCACACAGTTAGGAATAATCAGGACACATGATGAGGTTTGAAAATAAAAGGCAACTGGATTGGAGGGAAGAAAGCTTGAGAAGAGTTGAGCGATTTGACTTATTAATTAGTTGATCACATGGCGATGATTGTACTTAGCTGTGGGATGAGCAGAGGGAGAGAGGTCTAGAGCAGATGTCACCTTCTTGGAAGCTAAATCACTACTGACAATTCTGGTCTTTTCGATTTAACACCAAGACTCTCCGTTTCTCTCTGATTGGTTGAGAGATGATCACATGATCTTTCCCTATTGGTTGACCTATTTAGATGCTATCTTCTGATTGGCCGGCGGCTTCCTTTAGTGTTAGTTACGCCCGGCATGGGTCAGAAGTGTCGGGTAGCTTGACGCTTATAACTTCGACGGATATTAGATACGTCCTGTCTTTGCCGGAAATATTGGGTGTTAGCTTTAACATTTATAACTTCTGGTCACTAGATACGTCCTGTTTTTCCAGGAAGTGTTGGTTTAAACTTAGCTCGCAGGGACCTGGGGGTCAGAAGGTTAACTGCGTCGTTATTAATAAATATGCTCTCCTCTAGATCTACTTTCTATGTCTTTTGTTACTTTCTTTCCTCCAGTTACCTTATTCTTTTATTAAATCTTTGAAAATCATACATGGTACATACATAGTGGGTCGGGGTTGCATTTAATTATATACAAATTATGACATATATATAGGTCAGTTCACCAACAGAAATATTAAAACAAAATAGGCATATCCTGATTACTCACATGAGCAGGCAGAGCATCAACTAGTGAAACAAAAATCAACGTTTGTTCCATCGATGCTTAGTTGATTTTTGTTCCACTAGATGGCGCTCTGCCAACTAAAATGTGAGCCGTCAGGATACACTTATTTTGTTTTCAATATAAGGATATGAGTTATATGTGCTATAGAAAATGTATATTAAAAGAATAATCATCATTTATTTATTTATAAAGTCAATAATAATTAACTTTTTATAGCCAGTTGAAAAGCAGTGTGCTCAAGTAGTGCATTAGTTTATAGACACAATAATAAAGTACATATATATTATTGTAAACAACTATGTTCTATACCTGATATTTAAAAACGTGGGGAGCAATGTTGAGGTAAACATTATAATTCTCTCATGTTGGGTGTTCTCCAACCCCATCATCATCAAACTCACCAGAAACTAGCTCCCTCCATAAACTCTCCTAGGTTTGTAAACCTATTTGGTAAATGTTCAGATGTGCTGGTTGGAGCCTACAAGTCTGACACTGCTGTTCTGCTCAGGTAAATTTGATCCCTGGCTTGTTGTGATGTAGCTACATTCCTTATGTCACTTAGGGTTTGATACAAGCTCAATCTTGGTTCCACAAACTCTATTGCTGAGAGAGCAATTATTATTGAGATATTTTTGTCTCTCTTATCCCAATTTTAAATGTAGCACAGGCCATACATGATTATTATAGTGATGACCTTATAGCAACACATTTAGAAATATTATGCACATACAAAGTGACAGAGCCTCTTTTAGCTGTTTGCTCTCACTGGTAGAAGAATGGTACACACTGCGTTGACAAACATGACATGGTTTCAAATCCTGCATTAAGCACCTTTCTCATGCTTCAATGGCCTCCAATATTTTCAAATGTCAAAACCCATCAATGAGTTAAAGTAGCCAAACTGGCGCTTTGCAAATGTAAAAGTAAAAATGATTTTACATGTTTAGACATATGGTGCATTTAACAGTGCAGTCCCTAACCACTCACCATAATCTTTAATGACAAAAAAAGGTAGGGCTAGATTTATACAATATGTGAAAGCTATTGAAGCAATTTATCATTATTAAAATATCATAAAAGCCTTGCCCCATGCAGGATTTGATGCCAAGTCAACTGATGGTGGAAACTTGACTATGTCTATATGCCATCCTGCCATATTCTGTAGAGCAGAGAGACCACTCTGATATGTCCTAGCACATTCAGGGAGGTAGTTCCACACCATGTAGTCTTGCACCTCTTGGTATCATTAAACTGGCATGGGATCCCAAGTATCTGTAGTCAAAGTTCCCCTACTCTCACAACACATTTGAACTACTGACTGCTACATTTAATTGGGGCTATTTCTTCCTACCAAACCCCAGGTGATGTGTGAGCTGACTGAAATATATTTCTTTGATCTAATTGCTATTTTATATATATAGAGAGGGGAGAGATATAAGATACCATTTAAAAAGCTGCTGGTATTTACCCCATTAGTTTCAACCATGGAGAGGGAAAATACTGGGTGTACAAAATTGATGACTGATTTTTTAAAGTTTTCTAATTCATTTTTATTATAAGTAAATTGAACTTATTAAATATATAAACTAAATGGTAATGCCTATTGTAGGTACTTATATACCATAATCTCTCTGAAATGGGGCGAATAGCACAAGGATGTTATATGTGCACAACAGGTTATTTTATAGTGTCAATATTTAGGTCAGCTACCATATTTTATCCTTCAATATTGTTCTGTCAAGTTCTATATTGTCTTATAGAAATTTACAAGTTCAGCTAGTGCACAATTGGTGGAATTATGGCTCTCCGAGTTATGTGGTTTTATAATATTGACTTGCAAGCATAAGTGTCAAACTGCTTTCTTCATGAGTAGACATATGGCACACTTAGAGTTAAAACGGGGGCTAGCTACCCACCATGGCCTGTACCATATGTACTTGGGATAATTGCCTCTCCCATGAAAGCATGGCTAACCCAGCCTCTCTTAGAGGGGTATTCTCATCAGAGACATTTTGTTGGCTGAAAGACTCCATAATACCTTCACCTTACTGTATTAAAAGTGCCATCTAGTAAATACAATTTTTACATTTTTCAACTCTGAAATTTATCTTCCAATAAATAAAGTTCTGCATACCTCTTTCTACGAGGTTAGAGAGAAAATTGAATGAGGGAGGGCTTGGTGAGGTCTGCTGAAGTAGTTTAGAAGATTTCTATGAAAAGAAACATTAGTGTCACAAAATATGTAAAATTTATTGGCTCATATATGATGGAGTAGCATCAGACTGGATAGGTGACTTTAATTACTAACAGCTCATGGAATTTGTGTAAAGGGCATAAGAAACAACGCAACACTTTGATGAAGTATCCAATATGGGTGGAGGGAGGTCGTGGTGAATAGAGGGTTCTATTTATCTACTATAGATTTGTTTTATAGTTAAACTCCATTATAACAACATCACTTGAGACCTACTAGGTAATAAAGCCAAATAAATTAATAGTGTGTGGCGTTTCTGTAACAGCACTGTTACCAAAATGTCACACACTATTAATTTATTTGGATTTGGTCTTATTATCTTGTAGGTTTAATAAACAATCCAAATGGTGCCTTATCATCACTTGAGACCAAGATTTCATGTTATTGTTAAAACAATAGATAAAATAGATGTGACTTAAAACAACTGGGAATTGTGATAGGTTCCAGTGTATGTGGAGTAGGTGTGTTGTAGGTCCCGACCCATTGTTTCGATAGCAGTCAGCTTCAACCCGCTGATGATCTCCAGCTCCTCCAAGTGTGTGGTGAATGGCAAGAATCTGACCTGCTTCACTGCTAACTACTGTCTGCAGCTGTATGCTGGGCTGGTGGTCTATCCAACAGGTGATTATTTCAGCTCTGTGTTGTTGTTGGACATAATTCCTTTTTGGTAGAGCTTCTTCTTTATAACATTCTGTAAATGTTTCCATTTACTTTATAGACTGTTGTTGTAGAGTTCGAGGCGACACTGGAGTTGGACACAGGTGTCCACCAGGACCCTCTACCACGGGCCTTCATGCTCCTGAGTAACAACTCAAGGAGTTACAAAGCCCAGGCCAACATGACCCTGGCCATAGCTCTTGAGAAAACCTGTGCCTCTCAGTTGGTCTACCTGCGGGTAGGGATATTCATGTCACATCATTTAATTCTAATTGAAGTGACATTTGGGATTAGAGATAAAAATTACAAGGTGACAAAATTAAATCCAATTGAAACCTTGTTATAATATCATGATGCTAAACTCCAAAGTTTTAAGTTACAATTATACAGTTATACATGTATCAGTTATACAGTACAGGTTCACAGTTTTAAGTAGAACTACCTATTTATCTATAAAGGACACCTAGTTGCGGAGCCAAAAGTTCTTTTAGGGATAGGTGTCCTCTTACCAGATAGTTGCGCAAGGATGACACGAAAAATCGTGAAGCATTCCATATTTTTATTATGTGTAGACATGTGGTGCTCTTACAGTAAAAGCAGTCGCTAACTACCCACCATTATTATCATGGCCTGTACCACGTGTACTAGGGATAATTAAAAAAAAAGATAGTTGCTAATTAGCAGAAATGATAATTTTGGAGATGAAAACTCCTATGTAGAGAGGTGTCCTCTACTTAGAGTGTTTTCTGAGTATGTTGTGATAATTGTGGGACTAGAATCAGTTCTCAAGTTCCAATTAAATAGAAGGAATAGAAGTTATTTTTTTCACTTCTAGATATTTATCTGGTTCAGTGTCATCTAGTATAAATGTCAAAATGGCTAGCCTAATGTGGGAATGAATTATTAATGACTCTTTCTAGGCGACACAACTACACTGTATGTGTTAATACTACTGTATTTACCTTCAAAAAAAGAAGGATCAGATGTATGTTACATTTATAATGCTAGGGATAATTATATAAGTGGGAAATAAAAATGGAAGAAATAAATGTATTAGTTACATATAAAGAGCATCAACCCAATTTTTGCAGGAAATGGTAACAAGGATTATGCCGAGATATGTCACATGTATAATTACTTATTTGTTCCTTTGTGGCCTTATAGTTATATACAGTAAAACCCCGCTAATACAAACCCTGGAAATAACGAACCTTCCCTTATAACGAACCCACGCCGATTCCCAATTCCATTCCATTGAAAATACCATCATTATAACGAACTTTGCGATTTTTAGAATAACAAACTACCCCTATAACGAACCTATTTCGGGTCCCAAAATGATAAAATCTATTAAAAATACTATGCTTATAACGAACTTAGAATTGTAATTTAAAAAAAAATTAAAACAACCAAATTTTGAGCATGTTTCAGCTCGCGGATCGCGATTTCAAAACAATAAATTTAGCGGCATTGTTTGTTTTGAATTTTGCACTTTATTTTTGCTGTATGTTGTATAAATTTTAACACATTACACTTTTTATTAAATAGAATATATTTTCATCCATTAAATTTGAAATATAAAAATACAAATGGCTTCCAAAATGAAGAAAATAAAGGCATTTTAAAAAAAAAAAGCGTTATTTCTTTAAAAAAAAAAAGGCCATTTTCAAAACTTTTCAAAGTGAAACAACACAGGCAAAATGTTAAGAACATATTAAAATAAGATAATATAACTTTTCTATTATAAAAGATAAAATATAAAGTTATTAAAAATTGTTACAAAGAGGAATCAACCTCAACTTTGCCGCGATCGTACGTTTTAGGGCTAAAAAAAAAAATCCAAATAAATGGTCCCGTGATCAAACAAAAACTATTTTTATGCCATTAACTATGGTGATTTTAAAGTCAGCAATTTTTTGCATGACAGGTTAAAAAAAACGAAATCTAGACCTAGAAGAATATGTGGGAAAATGAAATGGAAGAAAAAACACCAACTTTATTTGAATGGTGCAATGCCTAAAGAATGCTTTGAAGCAACAAGGTGTTAGAGCCATTTTTCCAAGTAAACAATGTATTATATAATGTGATAATGATGTTTTAAAATCATTTTATATCTTTAAATATATATTTAATAAAACTTTGCCTAGGATTTGTCTTGATTTTAAATTAGACATAGAGGTACATGTATGTTAATGATAAGAAGAACCTATCATCTAATGATTTCTATTATTATTCAGTATTAATGTAAGGAAATTGGTCAATTAAGGGAATTAAAACAAAGTGACCACTATTAAGAGGAAGCCTCTTCTTGTGTGTATGGCCGTCCTTTAATTATACGGTCTAAAAATTTTGAAAAGTAAAAAAAAAGATAGCCAAACCGTGGCTATAGTGAACCAAAAGCTCTGTCCCATTGGGGTTCACTATAGAGGGGTTTTACTGTATAATGTTGGAGAAGTGTCATGGTGAGAGCAATATGGCCAAGCTAGGATAATTCATGGGATACAAAATGGTCAAAAATGGCAGAGAAGTGATGGTTTACCATTCCAGATGACTTCGTCAAGATAATACAAATTATATTCAAATCAATTTTTTTAAATGGATTCAGTCAAACGTCACTATACCAACTTAGAATTATGATGTTAGAACCATGTTATAATTAGATTCCACTATAAGTACTATATGTGTAGCATTGCTTTTTACCAAACAGAACGCTTCTATTGTATTTTGTGGATTGGATTATAGAGCCTGTATTTGAGGAAACTCCTAGTACGGTTTTTTTTGTGTGGAAATTGTAAACATATAAGTTTCTAGTACAGCAGGAAAATACAGTAGAACCTCTGGAAGGACACCACTCTACAAGAAACAGTTTTTATAGTCAAAATTAACATTTTTCTATTTAGCAACTCTTCAGTAAGAAGATACCTCTCCCTAAAGGACACTTGACACTGCAACTAGGTGTTGTCCTTTATAGAGAGGTTCTACTGTATATTTTCAGTAAATGTGGCATTGAGCATAATACTATAAATAAATGAATAAAAGGCAACATTATATATATCTTCATCAAAGAGTGGCATCATAATTTTTCTCATTGCACAAATGTCTATAGAAATAGTTTTTATTTATTTTACAAAAATGTGTTAAAATTTTCTTAATATTCAAAAAGACTATTAACATATATTTTAAAATAAACATATTTGATATTGTTGTGGATATTTTCAACCTGTGACCTCCCGAGGCTGTTATAGGAGGACGTGGTGAATCTAGGGACTCCCTTAGAGGTGAGAGTGAGCTACAAACTGTACGACCCCCCTACCACAGACTTCTGTGCCCACTGTCCTGTGCTCACACATGACGCTATCACCTCCTATCCCTTCCAGGTGACCAACCTCTCTACCCATTCATCCCTCCATATGTCACAATGGCCGTACAGATCACCTCTGATGTGCGCTGTGGACTCACCCCCTGTTTCACTCGACTTTACGTCATTCCAACTCTGAGCAAGATCAGGTAGGTGAATTCTCAAACCACCCTATTATGAAACTTCACTTTGTGGTGCACAACTGTTCGGTCATCTCTGCTTCCCTTTTGTCATCATCAATAGTTTACTTATGGTTGTTTACCACATCTCACACTATATTGTAATTAAAACATGCATACAATATTCTGGGTAGAAGCAATTCTGATGTCCTTTGCCAATGCTGGTAGTTGCCGTCACTCTCTCAACCAGGATGTTTATCAACTTCCTCCAGACTTGATCCGTCAGTTCTTTTTCCAAAAAGTGATACCTCAGGTAAGATGTAGTTAACATAATGCATAGAGGCTCTTGGTAAAATAAAAAATAGTGGAGAATCCCATCTGGTTCTATAATCTCAAAATGTTATAGAGGGTTGTAGAATCCAAATACCTTTTTGTTAAATTTGACTTATTTCATAATTTCCTCTCATAAGATCTAGGATCGAAGCCGTCCCTGTATTGATGAGGGCCATAGTCTAAAACCATGGTGTACAGGTTGTTGGCTTGTTGTCTGAATTTGCTAAAACTGGTGTTGTGGCTCATTTCTTATCTCCATGATTGTTCACTGGGTCGATAAACTAAACGTTTCAATGCATATTTGAAGGAGAGGTGCTACTTTTGGTGAATAAACAGGTGTAAGATGGTAACAAATGCTGCTACCAAGACATGCCTTACTTGTTACTTTTCATAAAATTTCCTGCCTATTCCAACTATAGTTGGAGTTATTTGACTCTTTGACCAGTATTCAGAACAGATTATTGTTTATAAAATTACTATTCCAAGTAACTCCGCCTTTGCCGGTCCCAAGCCCGGATGAAAAAGGAGGAGGGGGAGCAGTAACAAGCTCGCTAAAAAACCTGGGCTCAGCTGGCTCGGCTGATAGTACCCTGTAAGGGCTCCTAATCCAGGGATACAGGATGAGCAGTGTTTGTACTCCATGTTAGGAGCGACTGCACATGGCGTCTGTTCCTCATGTCAGAGGCGGCCATTTCTTTTGGAGCTAAGTTGGCCTGCCACTGAGTAGTGCTCCCAGTCTTAATGACAAAGGCAGACGCATTCTACTTCACCCAGTCACTGATCTCAAGCTTTACAAGCTTGATACCCTAATATGATTGAGTGGAGATAAGAAAGAAGAAGACTATTCCAAGTAACATGGTTTGTGACTACTTCTACTCCAATTCAACCAGTACACTTAATGGAACCTTGATCCCCATACACAGAGTGGTGGACTTGAATCAAGGGCAGCCATTGAAATTCTCATTAACTGGAAGAAATAGGTTCCAATTATCAGGTGCATACTTGAATGTTCTAAATCTCACCAATTCATTTAAAAATTATAAACTCTTGAATACTATTCCAAAAAACACTGCTAAAAGTTTGCTCAATTGAAGATCTCATGGCTCGAAAACTTGCCCCCCTCTTTTTTTTTTTCTTAATTAAAAATAAGTAGTGTTCTGCATAGTGTTTTTCAAAAGTATTTGATACTATTCCTGCATTTGTTAAATAGAACTAATATTATATATTTTTTGCTTTCCCACTGAATTCCAATTAAAAAATAGCAGACTTGAAATACAGTTGAACCTCCCAAGAGAGAGCCATGACCACCCATTTGAATAACAACAAGCTCCAAATTTTCACACAAAATCTGGAATGATGTTACCTTACTAATGTAACCTCCATTGAAAGACAGTAGAACCCAGTTAGGTGATGTGCAGGGCTCCAATCTGTGACGGGGAGTGCCCCGGAGTGGTGGTGGGCCAGCCAACCACGCTGACCTTTGATCTGTATGTGAAAAACTCCTGGAATCCTGCCTACCACACAGAGCTGCTACTATGGTTGCCCTCGAGTGTGAGAGTGGTCAACCCAGGCTTCTGTACAACAACCATCCCACCCTTTCCTAGACTGGACACCGTCGACCTCTACTGCCTAGCTGGACTCCTTAATATAAGCCAAGAGGTGAGATTATAGTTCTTCCATCTCTGCTCACCTTTTTTTCTCTTCAATAAATCACAGCTACAATAGATTTTTGATTTAAGACAATTTCCGGTGTTAAATTCTCACCAGTGCCACATGAATTTGTACTTGAGACCAGACAACCTCAGTCCTCAACACACCTTTGTCCAGAATTGACTGACTGCATTCACAGATTGTCACCAAACTTTTTCTCATAAGAGATTTAGTGAAAACTCTCTCCATGGAGAGCTTTAATATACACAGTATGTCAACTCTAATAGAAGTTTTCTGAGAAACTAAAATTAGTTCCAATTGAGGAATGTGTATAGTTGAAATGCTTATGAATTTCCATTGAAAACTTTTGTTAACCCTCGAGCTCGCGCGCTAAAAATGTAACGTACCTGCGCGCGCTGGGTGAAATATACCCGATATTATAATTATATATTTTGAATATAAATATTATCTGAGGAAAATCAAAACCTTTTCTATTTCAAAGTAACAACATTTTAATTTTCAAAAAAGGCAATTATTAATAAAATATTTTTATTTTTTACATAGATTAAACACTTTTAAAATTATTCTTGGATAATGCTCAAAATTGGTAGTGGTATATAAAATAGGAATCTATTGCTCCTTTCCTATATTAAAAATATAAAATTCCATGAAAAAATTAAAACAAACTATATACAATCATTGCAAACTGCAATTTATGTCCTTTATAAATTGACTTTGCACATTTATGGCACAAAGTCGAGGTTTTCCAGTCCTTACTGGAGGGACACATTACATCTGATAGGAAGCTTTATCTTGCGGTTCCTGACCTTCTAGATGTCTTGAAGTGCCTTCTAAAAATGAATTGAATTAAATATTTAGAGTATACATTTATGATTTCAATTAACTTCTCTGTAAAAAAAGGATTTTTTTTTTACTTAGTCTTCTAGGCAGTCAAGAAATGCTTTTTCTCTGATTTAGTTTCTCTTTGATGAGTTCAAGGGCCAAACATTTCAAGAATTTTATTCTAAAGAGCTTCTAAAGGTGTATTTTAATTTTTTGCTTCTTCACATTTCATGCCTAGTAAATGTGTAATGACATTAGGCGTTCTCAGCTTTACTGTTTGTGAAGGACAATTTTTGGACCATTTGGTTTTCGAGGCTCTCCCTATATAAAAATTTGTTTTTGGGGTAATTCCCTTATCCCACAAAATTCCAATATCTGAATATATTCCAGTGTCACTTCCAGAAAAATCTTCACTTAGATGATCTTCTTCAATATAACTTTTTACAATAGTCTCTTCTTGATCTAATAAATATGACCTTCTTCCCTCCATTTTATATAGAATTTTAGGCTGATAAATATATCAACCTATTATAGTTATTTTTTAAAATTATTAATTCGAATTATTTCTCTCTCTCAAAAAAAATTATCAAAGAAAAATGCAACAAAAAAATTACGTGAGTGCGCGCACCGGGTGATTTTTACCCGACAGTGACAATAGATGGAATTTCAGTGGCAGCTGTCAAGATGTGAAACCAAAACTTTAGACTAAATGATGAGTCAGGAAGCTAAACAAAACCACATCTCCACCAACCGATTTTTTATTGGTTAATTCTCCACTCAAATGTTGACATGGGTTGTTTTAATGTCCATCTATACAGAGAGCAAAACAACAACTGACTCACCCGTGCAGCCAAGGTCACGCTCCGCTGCGTCACGTGGGAAAACATAGGTACATGTTTTCTTACATGTTCTCAGCACATCCCCCTTTTTAAGACTTGAAATATATATATACATTACAAACTTTAAATGCATAATATAATTAATAATGAAGGCGATCCACAGGTTTAACAATTCGTCCACTCCGGGTTCTTATCTGGCCGTCTTCTGAGTCGTTAGAGGGATAATTCACAACTGGGGTCTTTTCATTTTCAACCAGTTCCTCCCCCGAAAAGGTCGGCGTCGATGGGTCGGCTGGATATTGCACTGCATATCCTTTTCGTAGATGGAACCTGTTTCGACGTAAAGTCCCAACTGGAGTATCAACCATATATGACCTTGGTGTCGATGCTTTCTGCTTTACAATCCCCCAGGTTCGCATATCTGTAATCCAAACCGTGTCACCTTCGGATAGCTCCTCCATGTCCGTAGCTCCGCAGCGTCGATCATATCTGGATTTCATATCCTTTCTCCTTCTCCCCTCCTTTCTTTTCAGGGTCTGAGAGTCCACCAACTTTGGATTAAGATTCTCTGGTGCAATTGGCAAGGTCGTTCGGAGTTTACGTCCCATGAGAAGCTCAGCAGGGCTGTAACCGTTCTCCAAAGGGGTCGATCGATACTCCAGGAGTCCAAGCGATGGGTCTTGATTTTTCTTGAGGATCAACTTAGCAATTTTCACACCTGCTTCTGCCATCCCACCGCTGCCACCATGTTTTAATGTCCATCTATACAGAGAGCAAAACAACAACTGACTCACCCGTGCAGCCAAGGTCACGCTCCGCTGCGTCACGTGGGAAAACATAGGTACATGTTTTCTTACATGTTCTCAGCACATGGGTAATTTTCACCCGGCGCGCGCAATGCCGGGTTAATGTTGGCTACTGATAATAATTTTTTTTTTTTTTTGCATTCCTGTTAAGTTTTAAATTAAAGAGAAAGGAGAGATTCTATTACACAACAACTTACAAAAATAAATTGCAGATGTCTTTCAAATGTTTTCCTGGATGCTCTTCCATCTAATCCCCAAGAAAACTGCTGGCATCTTAGAGTGCCTTGTTCTTATAACTGCAGAGCCACTACTCTGTTATTTACAGGGGCTCTAACCTAACTTGGGTTGGTGCTCCTCCACACACAGGGTACTTTTATTTACATTTGGTCTTATCGCCCCATGATGGGGGCAGAAAGTTTCTTATAAAAAAAATATATATATGTATATTTTGAAGATTGAGCAATCCATAATTAAAATTATATTTTTAAAAAAGATGCATATATTGGATTTATAATGAATTTATTGTTCCAATATTTCGAGGGGCAACTCGCCTCTCTTTATCGAGGATGTTTGTGTTTTCACTAAATGTTTTCATTGGCCTTGTAGAACGAGAGTGGTGTACACGTGCGCGCATGCTTTAGTGAAAACACAAACATCCTCGATAAAGAGAGGCGAGTTGCCCCTCGAAATATTGGAACAATAAATTCATTATAAATCCAATATATGCATCTTTTTTAAAAATATATGTATATTAAAAATAAAAAAGGCATCTCCTGACCACGAGCACATTTGCTTTTTAGATGGCAGAGTGCCATCTAGTGGAGCAAAAATAAACTAAGCGTTTATTTAGCTTGCTCCGTGATATTTGGCCAACCCAATTTCTTGATTTATCATGGCAGAGCGCCATCTAAAAAGCACATGTGCTCGTGGTCAGGAGATGCCTTTTTTATTTTTAATATCAACACCTGACCCACTTATCTTTTATTTTTTCTATTGTTTTTTCATATATGTATATATAAAAGTTGCTGTGTAAAATGAGCTCCTGTGTTTTCTGCTTATCAATATTTGAAAGCAGTGAATAGAAATGTGATTGCAGGCTAATTTCACTGTCAAACTCAGTGCCAATTACAAGGCTGTTGGAGACATAGATATTCGAGGTTTTGCCGACACTCGAAGCCAATTCTTTGGTGCCCCAGAAAGAATAAATATCCAAGTACCTCTAGTCATCTCTGCCGGAGCTACCATTGAAGGGTGAGCTCTCTCCTTACCTCTCTGAACATACCAACTTTTGCAGCATTGGTTGAACAGATGTTGTTCCATACTCAGGGTATGGGGAAGGGGATTCACCATGGACAGACAAAACACAAAATATATTTAACTCTCAATCACATCTCCATAACACTCTTGATATTTTGATATAGTAGTGCACCATCTGTACATGAACTTTGAAGCTATTTTAGTATGCAGAGAAAGTTGGTTTATCTATAAATAAAAAATGCCAAAAATAATTTAAAAGTTCATATTTTCTTTAAATAAACATGATTTTGAATTCTTTATATATGTCCTCATTCTATAGAGGTTAATACACCCCAGATTCAAAAGTTAATGGAGAATATAGCTCTCTAAAGGAAGTAATCAAAAGGAAGTAAAAGGTACTTCAAGAATCATTAGGAGATTGTCTAGTGATCATTATAAAGGGATGCACACATTATGTAGGAGAGACCAGGGAAGGGTTGGATGGATAGCCTAATACAAGGTTGTCCCAAAAGTTTGTAAACACTTGCATAAAATTGAAATACCAATATTATTCGTCATAATATTATTTGCCGTTATGTATAATGTATTTGTATTATGTATAAAGTAATTGTATTATGTATAATTATGTATTATTAGCCATAATAAAATTATTCACCAAGTAATAAGAAAAACAACGTTTTATGAAAAACTTTTGGGACAACCTAATAGAATGATGACTGGAAGATATGAAGAGCTCTGAACAGAGGGAAATGGTGTTCTAGGCTGGCATATCAGAGAGAGCTGTACACAACATCACTACGACTTTATATCTGTCTGTCTTGCTGGGTGAATTATGATACTGTAAAAACTTTCATTTGAAAAGCAGCAGCCACCTTATCAAAATATAAAATGACTCGAACTGGACTAAACCAACCTCCAGTGAGAAACTACTTCCAGGAGACGCCAAGGTTATTTGTATTTTGTTTGGCGGTCACACATGGGACTTTACATCCATCCAGCTCTTACTGTGCAATAAAATCTTGGATATTTTCAAAACTCCATATTCTGTTTCTTTCAAGTTAGAATTGGTTTCCTTCAAGACACAGACATATTCACCAACAGTTCTATAAGTTATGTGCATAGAAAGATGAATACACAGAAACTATGTTCCAGAAAATCCACACCAGAAAGAACAGTGCTGAAGTCCAATGAAGCCAACATCACCATCACTGTCAAAGTCAGGAAGTATCTGCCCAGTCCCATTCCTGAGGCCCAGATCATCCTGATGCTGCCAGCTGGGCCTGTTAACCAATCTTACATACAAATCAACGATGTCAAGGTGAGTGGATTCCCTCTCTTGTACACAATCCCCTCAATCATGTAAATCAATCATTATCTTTATTAAGACCTTTAGTCTTGGATTCCCTAGAGAGATACAGCAATGGTAGGAAAAAGATGGAGAAAGAAATTAGAATCAATAAACCACTCATATAAAATAAATTTCCACATTTAACAGTTGAACCTCTCTATAAAGGACAATACCTAGTTGCAAAGCCAAAGTGTCCTTTAGATAGAGGTGTCCTCCTACCGAAAGTAACTAATTAGGAAAAAAGATAATTTTGACAATGAAAATTGCCCTTTGTAGAGAGGTTCTATTTTGTTCAAAAGTAAAAATGAAAGAAGATATTTAAAGTTTGGCTTATCAGATGTGGAACTTTCCAGTGGTTTTTTTTTTTTTTCACTTTAATCAATTTGTGTGTGCAGTAGGTCAGCTATTATATTTTCTACTCTCAATATTTTGAGCAATTGTCAAGTTAATTATGTCACATATTGAATACAAGCTATTCCACCATCTTAAAACTATGTTTCGATCATTGATATAATTATTACTGAAATTTAGTATATTGCAACAAAATCCTACCACATATTTTATCCCTCACTACTCTCTATTACTGTTGTTATTAACTAGGTACTACTAATAATCACTAATATAATAATATCATTATTTAAAACAATTTTGTCTGGGTAGAAATTCACTCAGCTACTACAGTGGGGCATTTGTGTGGTCACACTTCTAAAATAATTTCTTGTGAATCCACACCCAGGTCAGAAACCCCCAAATGACCTTTTTTTTATTATGGCACAAGTATCCCACCAGTAACTAAATGGGACTCTGGCACCTTGTAACTGTAAAGTTGACTGCTGTCCACCTATTGTGGTGTACTTAGGATAAAAGACTAACTACCCATCATGATTATCATGGCTGTGTGTTCTTAGTTGTCCTGCTTTTATCTCTTAGATCTATATCTTTGAAAAAGAGATTTCTATGGAATAATTTTAGAAACCATAGCAACAATGGTCACTAGCCCCAATCTAAAAAAAGAGCTAATAATACTCTCTTCTAATGGCCCAGATGCTGGTTTTGTTTCTCTCATGTTCCAGATACAATCCTCACTTCTAATTTATATTTAATAACTAAAAATGTATCAACATAATAAATTCAAATTGTGAAATACATTCATTCAGGAAAAATTGACTTGAGAAATATTAATTGAAGATGGGATATTCATATGAATTATTTTGTTTGATATCCATTATTTGATACAATGTTTTTGATAAATGATAGACTTGTGGAATACAATCCTCTTTTTTCTAAATTATTTTAATGCCATTCCCAAATATTCAGATTTGATATTTAATTTTCAATTGAAGAAAAACATTGGAAGGCCCATTCAACTTGGTTAAAACCTGAATATCTTCACTCCAAGAACATTGAATAATATGCAAGCACCTAAATATCCTTAAAATATTTTTTTTCTTCTTTGAAATTTTCTCATAATTTTTTCCTTGGAGTTTTCTCTTTGAAGCTTATTTCTCTCATAGATTGTATAAAATGCAACTGGGGCATTACCCAGAGAAAGCTGGGTCCATTCAGCTCGGTATAATATATATTGTATAAAGTGTCCTACACTCAGGTCTTCTAAACAATGTCTTTAAAACTTAGCCGTCCCCAATACAACATGTCTGTTTGTGAACCAGGTGCGTGGAGGGATCATTCTCCACAGTGCCTGCAACATCACAGAGGCCAACATAACATGGGAAGCACCAACACAGAATTCAACCCTGAGTGGAGATATAATTTACTTGGTGAGTTCCTTCAAGTGATGCTGCTGAGAGATGTAACTCAGTGGGATGGCAGAACTGTTCCGAGGTCCGCTGCATAGAAGTCCGGTGCTGGGCAGGTCCTGTGATGGAGGGACAACCTCTGGTGCTGACAGTGGAAGCTTCTGTCGGTAACTTCACTCAGGTAACTCAACAGGCTCTCTACTTCTCTCTCCCTATATTTGTGGGGGCTGAAGACCATTCTATTCTTGTCAAAAGGAGTATTGATAACCCTCTTCAACCCAAGTTCTCTATTTTGTTGACATACAGGGATAATGCTCTCACTAGGGATTTACTCTATACATGGGTAATCCCAGAACTAAGGTCTCTAAAGCACTGGGACCACATGGAAACTTAAACAAGCCATCCCTTGTGGGATTCTGTCAATTGGTGATGGAATGGTGTGATTCCCTCAATGTCTTTTGCATTGAACCAAGCCCAGTTACTATGTGAACTGCTTTTTACATGTGTAGACATGTGGTGCGCTTACAGTAAAAGCAGTCGATAACTACCCACCATGATTATCATGGCCTGTACCACGTGTACTAGGGATAAGCAAAAAAAAAAAAAAAAAAAACTATGTGAACTTCATCTCACATTGGCACAGACAGGAGCTCTGTTATATATGGCTGTTGTGCCAAGACTTAGCATCTTTGGGAAACAGCAGTGTGACTATGGGACAAGTTTCCCTATGCTCCCCCCTTCCTTAGCACTTTGGAGAACTTACATTTAGAATTACTCTCAAATCATCACAAATACTATTGATAAAGCCACTACTGTATTTATATTTAACAAAAGTAATACAAATATACACTTTTCACTATTAATTCTATACCTACAAGAAAATAAGACCTAATCCAAATAAACTCTTTTGTCTGATGATGGGAACAATGCTGTTACCGAAACATCAAACACTATTAATGTATTTGGATTAAGTCTTATTTTCTTGTAGGTATAATCCAAATTGTGCTTTATCATCTATTAGTTCTCTTTGATTTTTCCCAATTGAGGAATATTCCTTGTTTATAAAATATTTCTAGAATATTCTTGACTAATTTGTATATTTAAAAAAAAAAAGGAAACTAAGTGTTGTTCTAGAGTAGTACTAGTTTTCAGGAGAGATTCTATGGAAAGAGGTTAAAATATGGGCTGGATATAGGTTTTGTTATGTTGACCATCTCTACATCATTCAAGGATGGATTATGATCAATAAAATTGGTGAATTACCCAGATTTCAAACCTCAATTGTAATAACCTGTCTTTACACCTTTAACCTAACACCTAGTTGCAGAGTCAAAGTCTCCTCTTACTGGAGAGCTGCTTATTGATAAAAATAGTCATTTTGGTGATGTAAAATTGTCCTTTAAGAGAGGTTTGTCTTCTAGAGAGTTTAAAATTGTTTTTACACAATACTTAAAATTCCATACTAATTCCATAGTGTCCTTTGCTGCAATGGAGCAATATTTGTGAGGGCTCAATGCAGGAGCTTCCTTCAACCTAGATAGCCAAGGTGTGTCCAATAAATAATGAGACCGGTCAAAAACAAAGAAAAAATGAAATGATATTTTTTTTTTAAAGTCTATTAAAAAAATAGAAAGCTTCAGCTACACTGCGGTATATCACATCACATGATTGCGCGCGCAGTCGATAAATTGTAAGCTTGTAAAAAGAACGCCTTGCATAACAACTTCTAATTTCTAATGGATAGAAAATTCGAACAACGAATTTGTATTAAATTTTGCTACAAAATTGGGAAATCGGCTTCAGAAACTTTAGATTTGTTGAAATTGGCATTTGGAAATGAAAATGTAAATAAGCCCACCACATTCAGATGGTTTTCACGATTTAAAAATGGAATGGAATCCGTGAAAGATGAGAAGCGTGTTGGATGTCCAATTCTGCACAGGAACCCTGAAAAGGTGAGCCAAATTTCAAATTTGATAAAAGAAAATCCACAAATAGGGTTACGGGACATTGAGGAAGAAACAGGGATATCAAAATCATTAGTTGGATCGATAATTAAAGAAGACACCTTCAAAATTTGTCCCTAAAATGCTCACAATCCAACAAAAGGAGAATCGCGTTGAAGTTGCTAAAAAAATGCTTGAAATGGTGGAAGAAAACCCCAATTGGAAGGAAAAAGCAATAACTGGAGACAAGACATGGGTTTACGGGTATGACCCGGAAACAAAACGCCAATCCATGGAGTGGAAAGGAAAAGATGAACCAAGAACGAAGAAATCCCGACTTTGCAAGTCAAAAAACAAAGTCTTATTGGTCACGTTCTTTGACATAAAGGGAATTGTGCTTTATGAATATCTAGAGGAAGGTCAAACAATCAATAAGGAGTCTTATTTAAACATTATGAGACGTGTACGTGAATCAATTCGTCTGAAAAGAAGTGAAATGTGGAGTTCCAAAAATTGGATTATCCATCATGATAATGCACCACCACACACAGCTACATCTGTACTGACTTATTTGGCTAAACACGGCATCCAAATACTTCAACAACCTTCCTATTCCCCAGACCTAGCTCCAAATGATTTTTTTCTCTTTCCAAAACTCAAAATGGCTCTAAAAGGAAGGAGATTTGACACTAGAGAGTCCATCATAGCGGATTCGAAAAGGTCTTGAAGAACATCCCAAAAGATGCCTTTTCTAAATGTTTTAAATCATGGGAAAAGAGATGGAAATTATGTATAGATGCAGGAGGGGACTATTCTGAAAAAACTAATAAAATTTTTTTTTAATCATTCTATTTTTTCTTTATTTTTGACCAGTGTCATTATTTATTGGACACACCTTGTATATACGGTTTCAGGGGTTTTGCCCACCCTTGTTGGTAGCAGAAATTGTTAGAAGTCAAAACTTTTATAACTAATTATTAATATTTATTTAGTTACATGTTGCCAAGCCTTTTTATTTCAATACTCAAAGGGAAAGGTACTTTTTTAAAATGGAAACTTTCTCCTTGGATTATAAATACTATAGAATAAAGCGATAGGAGAAAATAATTTTTAATAATCGACTACACGAGATCATTACCAGTTGAAGGGCGTGACTGCCCGAAAGCTCGTGTAGTCGATTATTAAAAATTATTTTCTCCTATCGCTTTATTCTATAGTATTAAAGGTACTTTTTGTTGAAATAAAAGTAGGTGTTTAATTATAGTAGGCTAAATTAAAGAGCTAACTAGAATGAGATTTGAAAACCGGTTGAAATACAGTAAGTATTGAATTATAGCTGGTTGAATTAAAGAGGTTATACTGATGTATTTGCATACAACCTGGGATTTCTAGATCACCAAGTGTTTGCTACCTATATTGTCATTATTAATAGCAAATATTATATGTTTAAAGCCCATGTTCTATGAGCAAGGTTTCCCCAATAATATTGGATGTGTGTGTTGCCAAGTTGGGGGTGTTTGCCTTGGTGTCGGAGGCCTCAGTGGAGATCCCCAAAACTGACAGGGACTACACTCCCTCCTTACAGTTCCCTTCCCACACCCAGGTACCTAGCTGGACTGTATATCACCTGTATACTTCTTGAAACATACCAAAATTCTAGGTGTAACATAGATTCAGTTTAAAATCAAAATTATATACAGGAAAACCTGTCTTGTGAGTTTTCTTGTTTTAGGAGTCAATGTTTAGTGAGAACCATTTATTTTTTCCATTAATTTATTTTTCTTACGGCATTTCACTTCATCTCATTCAATTATAAACTTTCTAAGCCCCCTAAATGTGTTGAATATTCTATTTTAAGAACATCATTGGATTTGTATAAGAAAGAATTATTTTAGGTTTATTGTATTATAACTAATTTTATTTAACATCTTGTCTTAGAAGTCAACTTTTATTGCCAGGGTATTTTTGCTTGGAACCAAATGAAAACTCCCACAATACAGGATTTACTGTGGGGGGGTCGGTGGAAGGCTGGTTAAACCGTTTGGTTTACGACCACTACGACCCGGGTTCGATCCCCGCATTGGACACTTTTTCTGTTTAAAGAAAAAAATGCTCCAATGGCCCCCCGATTCTTGCAAAAGTCCAACCCCACCAGCGAGTGCAAGTAACCAAACGGGGCACTGGCACATTTGTAAGTGCAAAGTTGAACTGCTTTCACATGTGTAGACATGTGGTGCGCTTACAGTAAAAAAAAAAGCAGTCGCTAACTACCCACCATGATTATCATGGCCTGTACCACGTGTACTAGGGATAAGCAAAAAAAAAAAAAAGGATTTACTGTATATTCTAAATCAATTTAAATTTTAGATTTAGCCATATGACCAGAAATTTCCTGTCTTGATTGGGTCTAATTAGTTACTCTACTTGAAGTGTGTGTATTTAGAATCCTGTGATCTCCAATGGGATTAGCTCCTAAATCCAGTAACTTGTCTTAATTAGAGACTTGTACACTCACCTCTCATCAATTGGGAGACTGGAAAGCCAAAATAATAGTTGCAATTACTATAGCTCCTTTAAATAAAAATGTATTTTTATATATAAATTTGTGTTAAACAATGATTATAGTTTAAATACAAATTTGTCAATTTGAAGAAATTTTGGCCTTTCCAGATAGAGTATAGACTGTTAACATATACAGTAAAACCTCTATATAGTGAACCCCAATGGGACAGAGCTTTTGGTTCACTATAACCACGGTTTGGCCTTTTTTTTTTTTTTTTTTTACTTTTCTAAATTTTTAGACCATATAATTAAAAAACAGCCACACACAGGAAAAGGCAGCCACTTAATAATGGTCACTTTGTTTTAATTCCCTAAATTGACCTATTTCTTTACAGTAATGCTGAATATCAAAAGAAGTCATTTGTTAATAGGTTCTTCTTATCATTAGCATACATGTTTATATATACACCTCTATGTATTATTTAAAAATCCCCTAAGCAAAACTTTATTAATTATATACTTAAAAGGTATAAGAGTATTTTAGAACATCTTTCTCAAATAATATAATACTAAATTTATTTGAAAAAATGCCTCTAATACCTTGTTGTTTGAAAGTGAAAAGTAAAATTTGAAAATCAGAATTGTCTTAAAATATTGTTATTTCCATCAAAGGAATAAAGCTCCGTGTGTTCTGAATTAATTGAAGATGAATCAAAAGTATCTGACTCAGAAAAATCGGACGTGAAACATGTTGATACGATAGTGCTATTGGTAAAATTACAAATAAAAAAGGGCAAAATTACAAACACAAAATTGGTAGTAAAACGGATGGCCCAGGGGGAATATCCGCAAACCCTGAATGAGTCATATACCTAACATAGCTTCCGTTCTAAAAATAGACCTGTAGTTGTAGTTTTTGAGAATTTATGTTAATTTGTTTGTGGCCCATGAGACACGGGTACTGTTTTTTTTTTTTTCTTCCAATTCCAGTTTCTACATATTCTTCTGAAGTATAAATTAAAGTTTGTTTTTAACCTGTTATTCAAACCATTTCTGGCTTTAAAATTATTTGGAATTATTTTTTAGCCAAGGTTAAACCTGATATAGAACGCTTCTAAAAGGGCATGCTGCCACTGTTTTTTTAAAACGCCATTCTTTGTTTCTTTTATTTTGGAAGCCATTTGTATTTTTTTTTTCTATTTAAAATTGTCGAATTCAAAGATATTCCATTGAATAAAAATATAATGTGTGAAAATTTATACAACATAGAGCAAAAATAGAATGGAAATGAAAACAAAAATGCCGCTAATTTTTTGTTTTGAAATCGCGATCCGTGAGCTGAAACACAACAAAATTTTGTTGTTTGAAATTTTTTTAAATCACAATTTTAAGTTTGTTATAAGCCTAGTATTTTTAATAGATTTTATTATATCGGGACCGAAAATTGGTTCATTATAGGGGTAGTTCGTTATTTTAAAAATCGCAAAGTTCGTTATAATGATGGTATTTTCAATGGAATGGAATCGGGAATCGCCGTAGGTTTGTTTTAAGGGAAGGTTCGCTATATCCAGGGTTCGTATTCGCGGAGTTTTACTGAATATGAATAAAATATACCAATAGCTGGGGCTTATGGCTTGATATCAGGCTGTTAAACCTAGTTTAAATACCCGCCTGCTCATTTTGGCAGTTGTACCCCACCTACTCTCTCCCAGGGATATCTCTCACTATATATTTTAAACATAATATTATAAACAATATATGTTGTTACACAGGATTGCAGGCAATACAAGTGAAGTGTTTGTATGCACTGTGTTGTCATCACTGTGTGTGCAGATCATTACGTGGGTTGTGAAGCCCCTCCCTCCACCACCTAAGCCTTACACCTGGCTGGTGATTGGTGGAGTGGCCTTGGGACTGCTTGTACTCACCTTCCTCATCATCATCTTGGTTAAGGTAACCATTTTACATACTAGACCCGGCTCTCTCTTAACACAGAGGTTTATCTTGTACTGGTAATAGTAGCTGTAAAGAAAAAAGTCTGGTTAACGTTTCACACAACAAAGATGCGAAATTCAATATAAGAAATCGCAGTGATGATTCTTTTGTAGGCTGTTGCAAGGATTTTAGTCACATCACTAAATAGCAGAGAGTGTAAAAGGCTCCTTTACACTAACTTTATTTAAACATGATAAGAGGACAGAGGAAAAGAGACCAACTGGTCAGCAGACCACGCTCCGCGCTATCCTTTGTCGTCGGCTGGCGCCGCTAGGGTTTGTTAGCCATCACCCATTCCGTCATCTGGCCAATGTCCCGAAGTGGATCTCCATTATTCCACAGTAGCTGTAGTGATAGAAATTCATTACTATTATGATCATCATTCTCTAACCCAATGTGAAAAAAGCTTGACTTCTATAATTAAATGTTTATTTTAGCCCCCACCACCTTATTATAAAAGTATAGACACTAGTTGTGTGTTATCCATAGTAAAAAATATAATATACTCGTATTAGACCCAAAGTTGTTATTAGGCCAATTAGCATATTCTGGGTTGAAATTATAATAGTGTCTTTCCATGCCTCAATCTATTATCATAGAAAAGTATTACCCAGCTATGTCAAATATTGTGGAAATGTATAATAATTAAACTGTTTTCTTTTACACAGAGAGACAACAACTTTTATTGACTTCTACTCAGCAACAAAAGAAAACATGAATAAAATATTAAAATACAGCATTTATATAAAATATTTACACCAGGTGATGCCTTCTCTGAAGGGACATCTGGATCTTATCAAGTGTTACCCTGGGTTTTAACACAGTTTTGCCACCAACATGCTCAATGTTGAGGAATTCACACAGAATTGTCTTGTGTCCTAGTGAGAGTAGCTCGAGGAGTTCCTCCTTCTCAGGGCACTATAGAACTGCATCCAATATAAACCTCTTCATAAATGATAAAGCACAATTTGGATTATAGATTATAATAAAGGAAATAAGACCTAATCCAAATAATTTATTAGTGTGTGACGTTTCGGCAACAACATTGTCACACACTAATAAATTATTTGGATTAGGTCTTATTTCCTTTATTAAAACCTCTTCATAGAGGGGGGCCTAGGAAAGCCTTCAATTTGTCAAAAGCCTCTCAACCTAGAGATAGGTTATCACGCCCTACTTCCTCAACTATATAAATGTCACAAAAACCTTCTCTGTATGAAGGAAGATGTGTGAACAGGTGGGGTTCTTCCGGCGTAGGACACAGGAGGAACTCAGGAAACTGGTGGAACAGACTGCTGCGGAGACAGCAAGAGAACAAACCAGGACTGATTCTGAAATTGTTGACCCACTACATACATAATAGGTAATGGAGTGGTTTTTATCATATACCACAATATTTTGTTTATATATGCCACAATATACCCATTAGAACTTCCCATTGTCCATAAACCAAGGCTATTTATGGAGTCTCAGAGGTGGTTGTTGGTTCTCAGGATATCCAACCAGGATGGAAGCCCATATTTAACAACACCTTATTTTAAAGATTAATAAGAATGTGACCTCCAGTAGTCCTACTCCACCATTGAGAGTCAATGGATCTAGGCCACCATGTAAAATGTCCTATATACCACAGTATAATGCCTAGCATGGCCTGTAACATGACAGTATTCAAGGTACAGGAACTATAATGTAACAGATTGTTATTGTGCTACAAATATGTTATTTATCCTATTTCTTTTGTTGAATCTCTATTTATTTAAAAAATATTTTTTGTGAATAAGGTGGAATTGTATGGATGACAAAAAAAAGTTGATCCTCAAGCTTGGCTTCCCTTCAACATGACAACATTTACATATTTATCACGAGTATCTATGCTGAGGGAAAGTGTGAGAAGTATCAGATACTCCCATTGAGTTGGTTATCATCATCCCTTGTCATCACTCGGAGACACAATGAGACACTCCTTCCTTCCTTCCTTTGTGAGTCACCTTTTGACTCCCATCCAACTGTCCAAACAGGGAGAGAGTAGCAGCTTTACTGAAATAACCTCAGCATTCTTCGCCAGTTTTTGGAGTACTCATCTAGGCTCTTCACCTAGCAACCTTGTACTAATTTATTTATTAGAGGATTTTACCTTTGGATGATTCATTTATAAATATATAGAGAGAGGGAGATTAGAACCTTCCTGTGTGAGGATTCCATTTGGCTTGTAAAATCTACTTTTGTGAAATCAATCACTTGATCTCATCCAATGAAGGCAATAACCATATTTCCAGGAATATTATTATTTTTGGATCATTTGTCATACATTGAATATTTTATTGAAGCTTTACAATTTAGATTATAGATAAGAATTACAAAGCAACAACACCAAATGAGTAATTTATATGTAGTGTTTTGGTAACAGCATTATTTCCACCTTCAGACAAAGGAACTGACTGCGAAACTCTCTTCTTCTTCTTTATTATCTCCACTCAATCACACTAAGGTATCAAGTTTGCAAAGCTTGAGACTTTTGATGGTGTCTGCCGGGGAAGAGTAGAGCTCATCAATGGATGAGTCAATACAGTCAATAATGTGGGGTTGCAGGCTGAGAATTGCACTTAGTACATAGTGGGAAAACCCTGCAACCATTCTGGAAAGTCATTGTCCGTAGATGACCAGACTTAAGTATGGAAATCAAAGACTGTTGTTCTCTTGGGAGGACAGAACTTGTCCCTCCTGCTCTGTACCAGTCACGTGCACCATTAGATTTCCATTCCTGCAGGCATTGGGTTTTGATGGTACAGAGGAGGTCTCTTTCGTCTAGTTGGGTGGTAGATTCTCTGGCTTCAGGTAGGCCAAGAGCTCCAGTCTTTGCCAGAGAGTCTGCCAGCTCATTACCAGGAATTCCAACGTGAGCTGGAAGCCATTGCACTGTGACTGAGCTGTTGACTGGGAGTCGGTTTACAGACTTAGCAATGCTCTTAAGGAGAGGTTCTTGACTGGAGAAGCAGCTTTGAAGGGTATAAATGGCTGGTCTTGAGTCGGAGTAGATTATTATTTTGCTTGGCGAGTTGATGTTGATGTCTTTTAGAGCTGTATCTATTGCAGAGAGTTCCAATTTATAAACTGAAAAGTGTCTAGGGTGGGAGAGGGAGATTTTTTTCCAGGATCTTTGTAGATAGCAATTCCACTGCCAGACAGTCCAGTTTCAAGTTGGCTGCCGTTAGTGTAAATTGTGAAAACTCTCTTGATGTATGTAACCCTGATTCCTGGAGCATATAAATTTGTAGGAAATATCACAGCATGGTCTTAAATAGTTGGTATTGTTATCAGTTTAAAAAAATGACAATAGAAGTACTGATAAGAAGAAAAATAAGCAAGGTAATTTTCCCAAGAACCTTAACTATATCAAATTTTACCTCACTTCTACTTTTACAAATAAGATTTTAAGGTTTCTGAAAAATTAACTTTTTTTATCAGTACAGTAGAACTTCTTTTTTGCGGACACCTCTCTACAAAGAACATTTTTCATTTGCAAAATTACCATTTTTACTATTTAGCAACTCTCCAGTAAGAGGACACCTTTCCCTAAAGGACACTTTGGCTCTGAAATTAGGTGTCCTCTACAGGGAGGTTCTACTGTACTTTGTTTTCTGTTCTTGTTTATCTAACTGATAACAATATTCCAACTATTGAAGACTGATATATTTTCCTAATTCAGTGCTTTTGTCTGAAGATTGGAACTTCATGAAAAATGAACTTATTTGGGTTTGGTGTTTTTACTTTGGAATAGTTCATTGTCAACAAAAATAGGATAATTTCGTGAAATGCCTCTAAGGCATCAAATACATTCTACAGGAAACTACATACTCTGACATAGATCTTCATTGCCCCGGGATAGAGACCTATACTGAAGATCCAGAGAAAAAAGACATATTCCTATCAATTGTGCCTCATTACTTTATTGTTCATGTTTGTACAAAACTTGTAGGCCCACTGAATAGACATCTTGGTCTATATCCATTTTTTTAAATTCAATAAAATAATTTTGTTGTTCAAGTTTTGCACATAGGTGTGTATTAACACAAAGTTTTGTCAACTCACATTAATGCCACCATCAATTTGTTCAGTTGTCTGGTTTTCAATTGGAACTTCTTTAATAATTTGGAGAGAGTTGCTTAATGAATGTTCAACTGTGTCCAGATAAGGAAGTGCTGAATTCCTTACAGGGTTCCTGCCAACCTTCCCTATGGAAGAGTTCCCTCCAGCATCTGATGTAAAAAGTTTTGTAAATACCTTTATCAATATTTTTGTGCATGTTTGCTAAGACCTCTCATGTAAATAACCCATTTGATGTGAGGTGGACCATCCTTGGACAATCCAATATGACATAACCCAACCTTCTTTAAAAAACCACTTCTAGGAGAGACCACAAGTTATTTTAACTACTATATCTCAAGTTTGATTTATATGTGAAAATAAACATTCACATCTTAATGTTTTCACTTGTTATATATAGATAGCGTGTTGTTGCTTTGCATTAATTTATACCTAACTGGCTTTGTTCTTATTGTTTGCGGAAGAGCATTGCTCGAAGCAAATATTTATATGTAATTCTACTGTCCTAAAAGCTTATCTCCATAGTTTGCTTAAATACCATTTCTAAGATTCCACCCTTCAGTGTAGCATATAAAAGCAGAATGGTCCAATACAGTATTAGAGCTCTGAAGAAGCGGTCTGATAGATTAAATTGGCGAAACCACTGGGAGGGTTCACCACTGATGAGCCAAGCCTAACTAAATTTTAAAATATATACATATTTACACATCAATTTTTGGGAGGATTAACTGATACTCTTTTCACCTTGGCCCAATTTTACTTATTTCAATTTCATTAGGTTATACCACATGCCTTTGTTACCTGTATGTTAGCACATTTTCAAACTACAAAAATTTTGTTATATTTCAGAGAAACTGGATCAAAAATGGTTACACTCTGCTGATGACATTTTTGGTGGTGAGGCTTGGTTTGAAACCTAGCTTTTGGTGTTATATAATATATATATATTTTTGGATCATCATTCTCTTCTTGGGGCAGTACTGTCCGATGGAAAGTTACTGTTAGTTCCTTGTGTTAATCTATCTTGTTTATTACCTAGTCATTATTATGTAAATGCAGTATATATAACCCCTCTTTAATTCAATTGATTCAACACTTAACTATAATTCAACCAGTTTCAAATATTGCCACCAAAGTATCTACTTTAATTAACTGACTATAATTCAACAGGAATATCGCCCATCTCTTGGAATGTAAAGAGGTTTGACTGTATAATCATCCTATTATAGACATTTGTGTAAATAAAGGAATAATATTTGGATATTGTGTAGATGGTATATTCAAAAAGGTAACAAGGCCCTAATTCACAGCCATGCTACAGCACCATTATTGAAGTAATCTACAGGAGTCACCCTGTGGCAGCAGTACTGGCAAGAGATATAGGAACAGCTCCTGACCAAGTTTCAATACTGTCAATGTATTGACAGAAACAAGATCACATTGAACCACATGGAAGCTACAGTAGAACCTTCTGTGAGAGGAAACCTCATTCATTTACAAAATTACCAGTTTTATTAATTGAATTAACTTTGGCTCTGCAACTAGCTATTGTCTTTTAGATAGAGGTAGCTCTACCCTAATTGTAATAAGCATAAATGATAAGAAAGGAGAGAAAATGTCTTATATATCATTTAAAAGTACAGTAGTATGTAGTATAGCAATGATAAGGCAACAATGGTGTTAACCAGACATGTGTACTCCAGTCTCGTTAGGTCTCAATAACATTACATTATTGATCTTTCATGGAAAGCCGGTCTCCAACAAGTATTCCTACCCTGTGTGAAGTCATTGCTACTTGAAGCTGGTGATCTCTCCATTTCATTTCTCACCTACATTCTATATAATGGTACTGTTTGTGATAGTTCTCTGGCTGGGGTACTGTGTAAATATCCATTTTAAAGATGTTTAGCTAGTTTTTGGAGGTCACAGAGTAGTCATGAATAAAATATCAGTAAACATGTCTTCCCCTGCATTATGTCTCCCTGTCTATTTGATTCACATTCCTAACATTCACAAGTATGCTGATATATGTTTTTGTTGATGATTTAGCCTCAAATAGGAATTTTTGATTCAACTTATATATCTGTTGTATTCTATATGTAGTGCATACAATGTTGTATAATAATTGTATGTAGAAACACCGATGTAACAAAAGAATGGCATCAAATAAAATGTACACCAGAAAAGAATGGCAGAACCCCAGATAGGTTGTACCTACTAAGAGAGGATGTAAACATTTTATTTTTGTTTGAAATTAGTTTTATTATTGTTAGAGATATATGTATATTATTTTTGTTAATAATATCATTAACTGCATATAATTGACCTTATTTGGAAAAGTTGGGTCAAATAGATTTGTTCTCAAGGGGCCCTGAAATAATCCTGAATATTTCTACATGCCATTAGAGGATGTAAACATATTGGCTGTGTTAGTTCTTGATTGGACACAGACATCTTGCCTCTCTGACTTCACCATCAGCATACAAGCTGGGTTCCTTCTGAGTCCATGATAAGGCAGAGTAGTCAAGACACTGGTGCAGTTAGGTCGCCATGCTGCCAGATTAACCAGTGGTCCCTGGACTTCCCTTTAGTCCATCTCACCTTCCCGGGAACCACCCCTAAACCAAGGTAACCATGTTTCTATGTCTGTGGTCTTCTTTTGTCTTCAGGCCAGTGTACCCCTACTTCCGGCCAATGACTGAAAGTTGAATGAGGAGCTTACTGTGACGTTGTCGGCTCCACATTTTACAACTTATATAAATAAAGGTCACCTCCCCTGTAAAATAGATGTTAAAGCTAGACACCATCTCCACAAACTGGTGGACTCAGGTCAGTAACAAAGCCACAACACCAGCTTTGGAAAACTGAGAAGCATCTACCTGGAGACCATGGTATCAGGCTAATCACTCTCGTCAGTCTAGAGTGGACTTTATTTCACGAGATTCACAAGGGAACAAATGAAATTTTCACAATCTGCCAAAGAGGTGTTTAGCTGGTAGAGTGGCTAGGCCAAATCTATGGCAGATTTGACAGATTGTGACAATTCCAATTGATCCTTATGGATCTCATGAAATAAAGTCCACTCACAAATAACGTCAACAGAATTAAGTTTTAAAATATTTTGTTAAAATTGTTTTGTGTTGTTGTGGCGCTGAGTTTGTTGTTGACACACATTAAATATGTTATAACACCTTGATAAAGGTTGGCGTTCAGCCAACTGAAATATTGGTAAAATAAATGATATTTTGATCCAATATATGCCTTTTTAATTAAAGATTTATTTATGGATTGCTCTATTTTCAATACATGTATATATATAATGTTAAAATATGTCTAAAATTTTTAATATATCGGCCTGGGTTCATAAATGTCTATATATATATGGGGTAAGAAGGCATATCCCGACTGCACAAATAAGCATTTTAGATGGGAGAGTTCCATCTAGCTGAGTAAATATCAACTGATAATTAGGTTTATTCCACATATTGGACAACTCAGTTTATTGATAAATAAAGAAAAGCCAACCATGTATGCAGTTCTTGCTCTTGGCCTTTGTCAGCCTAGTGCAGACTGTACCCAAAGACCAAAAAAAAGCTGGTCCAAGAGGCATTAAGTAAGGCAAGTCCTTAGTAGCAAATATAGTTTGCTATGAAGAGCCCCATCTGTCCCCTAATGGTTTCCTTCCTCCTACATTTATTTCTAAAGAATACTAACTAACATATTCAATAGACAAAACTTGAGAAGGTGAAAGTCTTTGATATTGCCTGTCATATATATATGGTAATATAAGCCAATAACCCCATATTGTATATAACTTATAATAAGATTTTCATGTTGTATAATAGAAACACATCTGTAAATGATTATACGCATGAATGATATGTGTCATTACATCATCATATGTAATGTACTTTGTACAAACTGAGGATAAATAAATAAAACTCTGTAATAGATTAAGAGTTGAGCTAGAGAGATAGAAGTCAAAAACGTCTAAATTCGAGATAGATGGAAGTCACAAATAACATCTAAAGATAGATTGGAAGCTGTCAGGACGGCGCCAGTGTCCAGTTTCGCCCCTCTCGCATGTGCTGTAATGCAATACTCCCCTTTTCTCGGGAAAGATATATAAAAGGCCCCGTCTTTAGCTAAAAATACAGTCACTTGACAGTTAGTTCACCATCTGCGCGAGCCCTCGTAGGTTGTACTCCAGGTCCACCATGTAGACCAGTGAGAACTTTTCTATCTCCATCTTTCGCTCCTAACTCAACTTTTATCTGTTCACGGAACTTTCTTAGTGCAACTGTGTCTTCATTTTTTGTGTATGGACATCCCCAAGCTTTCCACTCTGCCTCGACCATGACTGCCTGTACTCTGTGAGAACTTTTAAAGGTCTTACAAGGGGCAGAGAGGTACTGGAAAACTCCACATCCTGACTGTTCCTCTCGGTCAACACAGTATAGCGAGAGTTGACAGGGACTCGCACCACAGTTTAAGTCGACTGGATACCTCATCACAGATTTAGTCGACAAGATTCTATAAGGGGCTACCAGACCACATCACATTTAAATATTTTAAGGAGATAGAGGCAATTTTGTTCACACTTGGTTATCAGGTGTGTCTTCAATAAAGGTCACTGTGTATCTTTCAGAGTTATTTTTCGATATACATGATAAAAGGTTAAACTTTCTCAAGTTTTGTCCATGAGTGTAAATTGGAGCTATAGATTCAGAAACACTCTTCATTTGTAACAAAAGAATCTATGGATTTAGAACAATTTTTACACCTAAACATAAATTATATTTAGTGTTAGTATAGAGTCAAATACATTAAGAATGCTGTTACTTTCTCCAAGTACACATGATACAAGCCATGATAATATAGCTTCACAGTAAGTACATCATGTCCTTATATGTAGAAGAGCAGTTTAGATTCTTTGAACTTATATAAGGTGCCAGAGCTCTGTTCCTTGAACTCATTGGTGGGAGAGATTGAACTGGTGTGCTCAAGAATGGCTGAAGATATTCAAAATAATGTGTTTGGGAAACACTGCCTCAACATGCTGGATCCTAGTCATCAACACCAGACTTGTCATACATAGCTTGGGAAAATTATCACCACACACACACTGGTGCCCAATATGAAGTGTGAAACACAAAATTAATTTTTAAATAAATGCTTTATTAAAAACATAAAATTTGGTACACAAACTGTGCCTTCTTCTTCTTCTTTCTTATCTCCAATCAATCATATTAGGGTATCAAGCTTGTAAAGCTTGAGATCATGACTGGGTGAAGTAGAATGTGTCTGCCTTTGTCATTAAGACTGGGAGCACTACTCAGTGGCAGGCCGACTTAGCTCCAAAAGAAATGGCCGCCTCTGACATGAGGAACAGACGCCATGTGCAGTCGCTCCTAACATGGAGTACAAACGCTGCTCATCCGGTACCCCTGGATTAGGAGCCCTTACAGGGTACTATCAGCCGGGCCAGCTGAGCCCAGGTTTTTTTTAGCGAGCTTGTTACTGCTCCCCCTCCTCCTTTTTCATCCAGGCTTGGGACCGGCACTGTGTTAATTCAATGAGTGTATGGATTCAAATATATGATATTGTTACAATGCTTTTTAGCGGTCATTGTTTGTGTACAAGGTCTAATGTAGGTTCGTTGTGTGGATACAGCTTAGTTTGAAATACTTTATTGCCAGGAGATGTTAATGGAATGGGGAACTAGGTACAGTTAGATGGACTTGTCTCAAATGTCCGCCATCAGAAGGATGGTTGTCTACGGCCAGCTCCCGTCCAGGTCAGGCAAGCTTCTCTGGCACCGTCTTGTAGGATCATCCACATGTCCGGAGGCAACTTGCCGCGTCTTCCACTCGCCGCAGATGTGACCAGACTGTCCTCCCCCACACACGAATGCCGTTTTTGGCGCCTGTCCCCCTGACATATATATGGCCATCCCTCGCAGCTGGAGTCCACCCATGTTCCCCTAACTTTAGGATTTTGGCTTCTAGGATAATTTGTCATCCATTTTACAATATATATATATATATAAATTATTTCAAATATACACAAAATTGAGGTAATACATGTCCAATAAATAGGGAGTATGGACACCTAGCTATAAAGCATACTTTGGAGGAAGAGAGGCAATAAATCCCACTTTTAAAGAGCAGAAATATTACAGTTCCAGGAGAGTTCTGAGAGAAAAGAGGCTGATGGGCTCCAATACAACTTCTCAAGTCCCATCTCAGACTTGTTCTATTTGATTCTGGTTCAGATATCTGTATGGCCAATCCTTTATTCTCGAGGAATCGTTGACTAGCACTGCCCTATGTGGACAAATCACTCATAAAAACGAACTAGGGACCAATGCCACTATTGAAAGATCCTAGATTTTGATAATATCATTCTTAGAATCTTATTACAGTCAATGTACCCACCCTCAAACACTTGGAGAGGTTTGTCTGTTTGAACGGATGCCAGCCCAGACCATGAGACTCCCTCCTCCAAAGTGACCCCTCTGAAGTGAGTGAGAGATGGAAGCGGGGTCCCAGATTCTCTCCAGATAAAACTTCATCGAGAATTAGTGCCTAGATAGAATCTTGACTCGTCTCTGAAGAGAACTTAGACCTCCTGGAACGAAGTCCACAGCACCTAGAGCAGGTTCTCCTGTGAGAAGGATGTATACATACCATTGATTGCCAAGTAGTAAGACCACATTCCTGATGCCTTCGATTAACAGTTTGTCTTGAACTTGTTGTTCCAGAGGTTCATTGGTGAGTTGAACCATCCATGGGCCTAGTTAAATAATGATCTTTTTGGATCGTTATTAATATTTTTGGCCTTCAGGCCGGTATATCCTTGGGATTGTTTAAGTTTCACTGAATTGTTTCTAGAGCTGTCAGACCACATTTCTGTCAACATTGAACTTATATGGTGGCTTCAGTCTGGGATTGACCTGCTTCCATCCTCCCAACATCGTTAAACATCGGAAAAACAATCACGAGAAGCCAGTCTCCCAAAATGTGCCAAAACTCTCATAGAGTTAGGATGTGCTAGCAAAGCAAGAGAGAACTTATCTTCAATGATTTAAATGTGTATATTAGATGTTTTTTATTAGATAATTGTGTATATGTTTGCCAATATTTAACCCTTTTTAGCTCCTCAATAAACATAAAGTTTTATTTTTTAAAATATATTTGTTCACTCTCTTATAAAATTGTTGACGCCAGTGTATACAATTCCAAGCCAAACATTATTCAACATCCTCTTTTCACTACAACGAGACACTCTATATTAAAAAAAAAAAAAAAAAAAAAAAAACAACAACAACAAAAAAGCCTTTATTCAGGGTCACTGACCCTATACAGGATTCACCAGAGGTATGCATAAGAACAAAGCAGTGAGACAAAGGAAATAACGATATATACAGAGTAAAAAGAGAAAAAACAAGAAAAGGAAAAAAAAAATAATAAGAAGAAGAAGAAAGAGGGAAGCAAGAAATCAACACAAAAAGAGTAGCAGTAAGAAAGTGAGGAGTGAGTATCACTTGGCCTTCTTCTGAGATATGGACTTGTGGAAACCATAAAACGCCGTAGCAATATACTTATTCTGGGTCTTATTGTCAATTATTGATGGAAGTGAAGCACAGAGTTGCCCAGTTTTGAGCATAAGGGTTCTTCTTTCAGAGCAGAGCAATCAAAAATATAGTGAGTGATTTCATTTTTTAGTTTTGAATTACAGAAGGTACAAGTCGGGTCCTCACCGCAGAGCATCTTGGTGTGGTTTTCTCTAAAAAAACTTGAAAGTATTCTAACTTGTGCGAGTAGTCTTACAACCGGGAAAGGAAAATCCCCTAAAAGGTATCCCTCCGTCATGAAAGATATATGAATGTCTTTGTAGTGAGAGTATAGCTTAGATTTATCCATTCTTGTAAGGTCGTTTTGTATAGATTGGTCTGCCGCTGTTTTTAAGAGCCCTGTAATCGCGCTCCTCAGCGTTTCAGGGTCATCACAGGAAACAAGTGCAGGGGATCCATTATTGTTAAGCAGATTGGTGAGCTTTTTAATGAAACCGATGGGTGTGCCCGAAGCATTAGACAGTTCCCGTGTTCTATTAAAACATATACGTGGCAATCTGTCACTGCTCATATTCAACACCCGCAGCCAATACTTCAGGGTTAATTTTAAGGCTGTTACACTCAATGAGATACGACCGGTTTCTAATCTGATTAGGTAACCTGGAGTGTATCTGGGCAGATTCAGGGACCTACGGATAAATATGTCTTGTATATTGTCCAGTAAGTCTTTATGCTCTGTTGCCCACAATGGAGCGGCATACATCAGGACAGCTCTCACTATTGTATCAAAGAGTTTGATTGATAAATTTATTGACTTTGCTTTTGATTTTATTAATATTGGGTGTGTGGCGTTAATTGCTTTAAAGTAATTTGCCGGGTGAGTAGTTGTTATTGATGGTGTCAGAGGGAATCCCAAGTATGTATATCTTGAAGTTATTGTTATGGGTTTATCATTCCAGAACCATCTATCCTTATTTGAGGGTTTACCTCCATTACGGAACACCATAATCTTTGACTTGGACTCATTTAGTGTCATTAAGTTCTCATCAAAATATTCTTTCAGTATTTTGATCTTCTTTTGGAGGTTCATCCTGGACTCACCTATAATTGCTATGTCGTCGGCGTACAGCAATAAATGGATATCTCCAAATTCTGGCAAATTTACACTCGGCAGGTCTGAGTTATTATAAATTTCGATTAAGTCCGTGATAAATAATATAAATAGCAGTGGGGAAAGTGGTTCTCCCTAAAAAAAAACTAAGGTCATACAACTAATCAACACACCTACACAATGTATGTAAAGTGAGTAATTCCTCTTCAAGAACATGAATATCATCATTCCATCTCCGATAACAAGGATTATAGGGCCTCACTATGAACAGCAGCGACTTCCTGGAGCCCCTAGAAGCAAGGTTTGTGATCAAAGTTGCCTCTTTTACATAAGTTACAGGATATGAAGAGCCCCATCTGTCCTTTTGGTTTGAAATCGGTTACCTTCTTCTAGATGAACAACTGTAAGTTTTGGAAAAAAGAGTGCTCCATCTGCTTCTGCTTTTGTGAATAACTCAATTCACACAATCTCATTTAAAGTTCTATTTGTACGATGACCCGTGCCATGTTTCTTTGGTGGTGGATTGGTGTAAGCCGTCGGTTCTCGACATCCACGACCCAGGATCGAACCCTGCATTGGACACTTTTTCTTAAGAATAAATTACCTCAATGTCCCCCCACCCTATTCTTGAAAAAGTCCAATCCCACCAGCGAGTGTAAGTAACCAAACTGGGGGCTGTGAACCATTTGTAAGTGTAAAAGTCTAACTGCTTTATACGTGTATAGATATGTGTTGCACTTGCAGCAAACCCAGTCTCTACCTAGCAGGATTATCATGACCCACGTGTGCTAGAGATGTTATTTTTAATTCCTTGAAGAAGAATTTTTATCAATTAATCAACTGTGCATAACTAGAGCGTTTAGCACCTATCCAGTTTAGTCTTCAGTAAAGCCGAGGGTATCGCAGTTAGGACAGTTGAAGTTTGATTTATGTGTAAAAGAAACTTTCGTGCTTAAATTTTTTATAGCGCGTTATTGCCCTATAATTGAAGTAAAAGTTGTAGTAAAGGCCATCAAACTTTCACCAGACGGCTTTGTTTTTAATAGAATACTTAATTCTTCCAGACTAAGGGGAATTATAAAAACGTAAAACCTATCGTAACTTTCTTATATTGAACTAAAGATATTGGCTCAAATGTGCTAATTACGATATGAAGTCTTTGGCTGAGTATCATAATTATTGTCACGGTGTAGAGTGATGACGAGGAATCCTTCAAATTAAAATAGAGATTTATGAATTTATTGATAAAATATATAAATTGACCCCCGTTCCAGATTTATTACAATCAATAATATTAAGCAAGGTGATTCACATTGTAGCAAATAAATATGACAAATTATTAATAAAAGACAATTCGCTGAGGGAAAAGTTTATTTTATATATATCGGCAATACAAGCTTTCGGGCTTAACAACCTTTCGACAGGTATAACTATGTTACTGAAGTTATAGCTGTCGAAGGGTTGTTGAGAGCCCGAAAGCTTGTATTGCCGTTATATATAAAAGAAACTTTTCCCTCAGCGAATTGTCTTTTATTAATAATTATACCGAAGGGATTATATTAACAACAAATATTAACAAATATAAGTTTGAATTTGTTTCTTTATTTATTATTTTATTAATTATTCTCTACGACATTTTCTTCCCTTCCTAGTCTAACAGCGTCCCGCTGTGGGAAGGTTATTTGAACATGTCCATTTGGTCGGCAGGTTCGTGGTATAGTTTCATCCTTAGCACATGGACAAGATCTCTTTACTGGCGCCCTGGTACTGATGTGTCTACAGGTTCGACCTCGTAGGTAATGTTGGATAGTTTCCACGTCACATCTTGTAGGGTCCGAAGTACCTTTTTCATTAATTTTTCACAAAGTCCAACCTTTCTTACTGGGATGAAAATCCATACCAGGTCACCGACATTGTAACCCGTTACCTCGTGCTTTGAATCATATCTGGCCTTGTCCTTTTCTTGAGCTTTCAAGGTTTCTAATCTTGCTAGCTGCCTAGTATCTTCGACTCGCGACGCAATTCTTTGGCTGTATTCCTCTTGAAGCTCTTCCTTCGGGTTTGGAAATAAAGTATCCACAGTTGTTTCTGCCTCGCGTCCATGGACGAAAGTGACGTAGGGCAGAATTACGTCCCAGTCCTTCTGTTCGACGCTTACATACAAGTACATCTTGTACATCGCCATCATGTTGGCTAAGATTTTGTTTAACCTTTCGGTCAGTCCATTCGTCTGGGGATGATACTCTGTCGTGAACCGATGTATCGACGAGTATTGATTGGTGAGTTCCGCAATCAACTTGGAATACTCGTCCTTGGTCCGTGGTGATTTCTCTGGGGGCTCCGTGCTTGAGAACATTGTCTTCCATCAAGAACTTGGCTGCTTCTTTTGCTTCCCCTGTAGGTAAGGCGTTAGTAACGGCAACTCGAGTAAGATAGTCAGTACAGACTATGATCCATTTATTACCTCCATAGGATTTTTGGAATCTCCCACACAAGGATATCTATTCCGATTCTTTGGAATGGGAAGGTTGCAGTGGGAATGGGCTTGAGAAACCCATGCTTGCCTTAGTGAACCAGTCCACCAAGTGTTTCCAGGCCGGTTTGTTTCTTGGTAGATTTAACAGAGCAGTGCTGTTGAAAGAGGGCACTCTAAGGAATGTAGCCGTCTGGAATCGCTGTAGTTGGAATACTGGGCAGTTGTAGAGGACATGCTCAACAGTTTGCTCCTCCTTTTGTCAGTGTGGATAGTTGGATCAGGGACTTTTGTTTAATAATAATAATAATTCGATAAAAATAATCCCTTGAATCAATATTAAAATAAAAACATAAATCCTCCAGGGAAAAGATTCTTTTAAAAATATTTTTATTTAAAAATATCTCGAGCTTTCGGGCAAGTAAGCCCTTCTACGGGAGAAACTATTTTAAATCCTTAATACGCCAATAAAATAATATTTAAACTTAAATAAAGTTTTTTAGTTGTTTACATTGT
>CP092868.1:47707654-47883694 GCA_030710605.1 Cordylochernes scorpioides
GTTCTAAACACCCTGTTTATTCTAATTTCTTTCTCACATATTTTTCCACACATTTCTATATCTCAGGCCAATCTGTATATATGACTAAAGGTCTGAATAACAGTATTGATTATATTTTGTGCTAAAAGTTGGGGCCACTGTTGTAACAGTTTAAAAATAAAATTTATAAAATTACTAGCCGAATGACCCGGGCAACGCCCGTGTTTTACCCGATTGAATGTTTTGATTCAAATACTATTTGTTACACAATTATAAATTGGCGCCTTAAATAAATGCATATATTAGTTAATAACTATAGACTATGTGCTTTATCTGTCTATGTACTGTTGGCTTCCGTAGGCGTCTCTTACTGGGAAAAAGAAAGAGAGGATTCCATTTAGTTATTTACTAATATATGCATTTATTTAAGGAGCGACCTGCTCCAACACAATAGTTACAAAAACCAAAAAGCGAGTGGGGGGGGGCAAAGTCAAAAACAAAGTGTCTCGCGTAGTGGCAGCGCCATCGTAGCCACGTGATCTTAGCCAACCAATAGGAGAGCGCCATTCCAAAGAAAAAGCAAACGGTGACAGAGATGACGCATGACGCTCGTAACTGTATATAGAATTTTTATCCTCATTTAAAAAAAAATGAATCTATGATGGCAAATGCCTATTGTTTAGCAATATTGCACTGCAATTGTATATTGTGTTTCATACCCTGCACACCATAGAGACCTAGGTTTTGTACGCTGGTGTAATGAATTGAAAGAAATGTTGGCATAAGAGTTTTTATGAGTTTTAGAAGTAGTTTATTAAAAATATATTTGATAAAGCACAATTTGTGAATTATAGATTATAGCTACAAGAAAATAAGTTCTAATCCAATTAGTAGTGTGTGACGTTTCAGTAACAGCATTGTTACCATCATCAGACAAAATAAAAATAAAAAAGTTTTTATTCTTATGTCTGATGATGGTAACAACACTGTTACTGAAACGTCACACACTATTAATTTAATTGGATTTGGTCATATTTTCTTGTAGCTATTCTGATAAATGATAAGCCATCTTGCACTGCTCAGTTACCCCTTGTCGTCCTTAGTTTTCCATGTCTCTAACTGAGTGGGTGTCTGGACAGATCTCAATTATGACCAGCGGACTGATCCCATAGACAAGGAAGTATTCCAGGAGCTACAAGATGACATGTGGCTTGGGATATCCCTGTCTGCAGAGACGGAAGACAAGAAAAAGGGCCAAGTTGCTGTAAGTGTTGTACAATTTTACAAGAAACTTTCACATACTTTGGCTTTAGAAGCATTAAAATATTAATTAAAGGTGTAACAGTTTGATGGTCAAAAACTGTCTCTTTCAACTGTTATATTTGAAACCTAAAAAAATATATATATATAAGTAAATAAAACAAAGCATCAATATATTTTTCAATTGCTCAAGTAGCCTTTGATTCTTGTACAAGTCCAATCTTGCTAACGAGTACAAGTAATCATTACAGTAGAACTACCTCTCTGTAAAAGACAACATCTAGCTACAGAGCCAAAGTGTCTTTTATGGAGCAGTGGCTTCTTACCGGAGAATTGGTAATTAGTAAAAATGATAGTTTTTGACAATGAAAAACTGTCCTTTGTAGAGAGGTTTCCTCAAGTAGGAGTGTCCTCTTATAGAGGTTCTACTGTAAAATCCCAATTACAAAAAAAAAAAAATAATAATTAAGTCCACTTTTCAGCAATGAAGTTACTCTTAATATTGAGAAGTAGATAAATGAAGAGTGCCTATAATGGGAAGTTTATTGTAGTGTTCCCTTTTCTACTTACACTATGGTTTAATCTTTTACCACCCTCTTAAAGAGTGTTGTGTACAGTAAAAATATCAGATAGCCCTGAAAATGTGGACAGACCTTTACATCCAAGATGACTCCACCAGAAATATACAAAATATTTGCTGCTACCCCGAAACTACTGCTCTCAATGCTTCAAAACATCAAACATGGATTTAAATCAAAAACAATTCTAACTGGCCATGGTTACATTCAGTCGGATTATGCAAAGGCATTGGAAGAAGACCTAATCTGCCTTCATTGCCAAGGTAAATACCAAACTGTGGACCACCTTCTCTTCACCTGCCCAACCTTCCAATACCAAAGATTCCTGACGGCGGCTCTCTTAGGGATCACCAACCTAAATAAAGCATCCCTAGAGAATCTCTCAAGAAAGAAATCTGCATGGTGCCACCTCAGTAATTAGACTTCCACTGACATTGTAAACAAAACCAAGAAGACTTAGGTCACAGCTCAGGTAGTTGGTGACTTCTGTATGTGGCTCCAGGAACCTGGGTTGACTAAATAAATAATACTAAATATACTAATAAATAAATAATAATAACTATGGTAAAGCTATACAACCAGTTTAACCGCATAAGTTTCTTTTTATTTATGAAAAATCATTTTTAATTTCAAAGAGAAATAATTTAATATTTCTAACTTTTGGATGACGTATGAAAAGGTTGAATATATGAAGAGTGATGGTCTATATATGAATGGATGACGTATGGAGGGTGAAAAATATGAAGAGTAATGGCGAACGGAAAAATAAAAGTGTCCAGGAGCGGGAATCGAACCCACAACCTTCTGCTTACCGGGCAGGTGCCATGTCCACTAGGCTATCCTGGACGATATTTCTCCGTTCGTAACTAATATTTAATCTGACTAATAATACTTATAAATGACTGCGGCGTATAATTATAAAGCTATACAACCAGTTTAACCGCATAAGTTTCTTTTTATTTATGAAAAATCATTTTTAATTTCAAATCATTTTTATTTTTCCGTTCGCCATTACTCTTCATATTTTTCACCCTCCATACGTCATCCATTCATATATAGACCATCACTCTTCATATATTCAACCTTTTCATACGTCATCCAAAAGTTAGAAATATTAAATTATTTCTCTTTGAAATTAAAAATGATTTTTCATAAATAAAAATAAACTTATGCGGTTAAACTGGTTGTATAGCTTTATAATTATACGCCGCAGTCATTTATAAATAACTATGGTGTTATAATGCATTCAAGTGTTACTATAATTGATCTTCTTCTTCCTTATCGCCACTCAATCATATTAGGGTCTGGGTGAAGTGGAATGCATCTGCCTTTGTCATCAAGACTAGGAGCACTACTCAGTGGAAGGCCGACTTATCTCCAAAAGAAATGGCCGCCTCTGACATGAGGAACAGACACCATGTGCAGCTGCTCCTAACATGAAGTACAGACACTGCTCATCCTATATCCCTGGATTAGGAGCCTTTACAGGGTACTATCAGCCGGGCCAGTTGAGCCCAGGTTTTTTAGCAAGCTTCTTACTACCCCCCCCTCCTCCTTTTTAATCTGGGCTTTGGACCGGCAAAGGCGGAGTTGATAATTGATAACCTCCTACGTTACCTCTATATCAGGAAATGCACACAGCAAAATGATAGCAACTTATTCACATACACTCTGACCATCTGGTCAAAACCTAATAAATCATTTATCAATGAATCAATATTATATTACATATATATATGCACTTATGTTAATATGTTGTAACTATCCTATCTAATAAAAGAAACCTTATTGATGAAAGTGAACTTAATTATTTTGCAATCAAAATTGGCGATTTTTCACAAACCATAAATGACCTAAATTATTAGTAGTTATAATTGATTATATTTAAAATACCCCTAAAAGATCTCTCTAATTTGTACCTAAAATTTGAACTTATGTTGGTATATTACTAATAATTAAATCTAATTTTTTAATATTCGCAGTAAGAGTTAATTATTGAGCCTAGCAAATCTTTTCCAATAAAAAAGTAGATGTATAATGTAAAAGTAGTTGATTCTACATACATGCTACATAACTTCAGAAACCTGATGCCCAGGGATTGAATTTAATAAATCTATAGTTCACTGATACTGTTTATCACTATGAAGAAAGGTCAATAAATGATCCATAATATATATATTGTGAGAGATGGGGTATATTTTCCTTCTCAGTCAAAATTCTCATCCATTTATTAGGACTGTGGAAAAGTAAAATTTATTTGAAACCAGTAATCTCAATTGACAAATATTGTCACGTAGAAAAATGAGGGAAGACAAACATATAAGGATGACAAGACATTTTGATTCGCCTTATTTACATCAAATAAAAGGGAGGCAAGGAGACAAATTTGCACAATCACTATTCTGTGGATAAATTAATTAATATTCTGCTACAACATGTATTCACAACTTTCTCAATATCACACTTTGAAATCATTAATGGGCTAATTTTGTTCTCCTCTTAACATGTTCTGTTTGATCTGTGTTGACTGCCCTCATTAGCATTATATCTTTCCCACTCTTATGTTAGTGGTCATCAAGTTGAGTTCCACTTTTGGTGACTATATGGGCAAATATTTTAACATTTCTTTTTTTTTATCTGGTGTCCATATAGTTTTCTCAACAGTGCTTGATACAGAAATGGTTTGCTAATGTCTTCTTCCATCTATGTCATTGGTTAAATAAATTTGTCTCTTCCAAAGCTCTCCCAAGAACAAGAGAGTGTCCTTCTGCATCACTGGAATGAAGTCGAAAACTTATCCTGGCTTTCATTCTGTACCCTTTTGTTTTAGCCACCCCATTAGGATGTTGCCTTCCCTCTATCAGTTTCTACTCTTAGATAGTATAAAACATATATTCTGTGAGCATACAAGTTTCCTACTAGTACTTGAAAATTAGAACTATTTAGCACCAAATTTTCCTCTTTACAAGAAAAATAACTTTCCACTGACCTTAATGTGTTGGAAAACAAAAGGGGAGTGTGGCTCATATGTGCTGAATCCTCAAAGAGGTTTCATCAGTTTAATCCACCAGACCACTCTGATATTGTATTGGACTGTTCTGCTTATATATTCTTTGGGAATTCTTGGTATAACTATTTAAGGAAACATAAGCTTTGAGGACAGTAGAATTATATGCAATGCATACAATTACATGTAGCGAGCAATGCTCTTCCGCAAAGATTCATCTATCTTTGGTCTTCACCAGTCCATGTGATGTACCAGGTGTGCTCCCACCTGTGGAAGAACACCATCCATTCCAATACCTACTACACCAACGGCCTCTGCTACCTCCTGAAGAACAACCTCCAGAGGACCTCTGGCATTGACAAGCTCCTCCCCTACAAGAAGAGTGGTGGGTAGAGATATATGCTGGAATTATATACCAGACTAGAATTGTCTATACCTTGAAAACATGCCGAGAGAGAGAAACAACCTCAGACATAGATTAGACCACAACATAGCATGTGGATGGACTTTTGATGTTGATTCTTTTGTAGACTTGGGTAGGTTTTTACAGTAGAAAAGACAATATAGGCATTGAATTAAAAAGAAACCTCTTAGGTGGTACCTTAGTTGGCCATTGAATAAATTGACTGAATTTTGATTACAAAATTAGGACCTTATCACACTGATGAAAAAAACCTAAATTGGTAGAGAAAAGCAGCACCTGCTAATAAGGGTGTTGTCATCCTACAATATACAAAACAATTCATATGTCATTATAAAGCTACTTAGTCATATCTATGGTCCCTTTGTGACCTACAAGCTGGTACTTCTTGTAAATATATTTTTATCAAATATTGTCTGTATGTTGCCCTAATGAATATATATTGTGTGTTATTAGGTGCCTTCATAAAAAATGATTATTTTCACTATGCTTTTGCCCAAGCAGGATTCTCTAGTGCTTTTTCTAAGGTGAGTTTGTGTATTGCCTACTTTGTACTTTTATCATGTAATATCTTATACAAAGGTCAGCCATCATGGGTTTGTGATCAAAGTAATCTATATCAGCTGAATTACTGATCAAATCTATGAACCCCACACACCCTTGGTTTAAGCTAGTTTTCCTTCTAGATGTGAATTGTCAGTTCTGACTAAGGATCCTGCCTATTGTCTTTAGGCAGACAAAACCCCCACCATGTCATAGTATCATCATTGAGTTTATATGCTATTTTATAGAATCAATGGTGCCCCACACCCTTCTAATACTACAACTGTTGTTCCGTGATTACATGTTCAACAAATATCTACACAAGTTTATATTGCGCAGCTTACTCCATGTCACTTCTACCACTCTCTCCTGACTACATCATGTAGTACAAACATTTCCAATACAGAGGTTGGCTGTCATGGAACACCACTCTGTGCTGAGCACTCATGAACAAAACTTAAGGAAGTGGAAAGTCTTTGATGTTGCCGGCTGTTTTTTTTTAAGGAGCATAATCCGAGCATAATCCGTTCCAGAGCCATGCTCGTACTCCAAAATGCTCATAGTGCGAAACTAATTTCTTATTTTTAATAATTGAAACTCGGGCAATTCTTCTTGCTACGAACAATTGCACAGTTTCCCACATTTTACATATTTCCCGAATCTGATCTGAAGGGAGGGATCCCAGTGAATTTTCATCCATCACGATTACGGGCAACCATCACGAGTTGCTCGTAATGCGAAATTTCACTCGTAATCCGAGGTAAAATTTTTCAAAAAATTTTGCTCGTACTGCGAAAAGCTCGTACTCCAAGGTGCTCGTAAACCGAGGGTCCACTGTACAGTAAAACCCCTCTATAGTGAACCCCAATGGGACAGAGCTTTTGGTTCACTATAGCCACGGTTTGGCCATTTTTTTCATCTTTTCTAAATTTTTAGACCGTATAATTAAAAAACAGCCATACACACAGGAAAAGGCAACCACTTAATAATGGCCACTTTGTTTTAATTCCCTAAATTGACTTATTTCTTTACAGCAATGCTGAATATCAAAAGAAGTGATTTGATAATAGGTTCTTCTTATCATTAGCATACATGTTTATATATAAACTTATGTATTATTTAGAAATTATGCCAAATCCCCTAGGCAAAACATTATTAATTATATATTTGAAAGGTATGAGTATTTTAGAACATCTTTCTCAAATAATATAATACTAAATATTCATTTGAAAAAAATGCCTCTAATGCCTTGTTGTTTGAAAGTGAAAAGTAAAATTAGAAAATCAGAATGATCTTAAAATATCAGTATTACCATCAAAGGAATAAAGCTCTGTGTATTCTGAATCAATTGAGGATGAATCAAAAGTATCCCATTCAGAGAAATCGGACGCGAAACATGTTGATACGATAGCGCGATCGGTAAAATTGCAAATAAAAAACGCCAATTTGCAAACACCAAATCGGTAGGGAAACGGCCGGCCAGGGGGAATATCCGTGAACCCTGAATGAGTCATATACCTAACAAGAATTCCATTCTAAAAAATAGAACTGTAGTGGTAGTTTTTGAGAATTTATAAGTCGATTTGTTTGTGGCCCATGAGACACGGGTTGGGGGAAGTGTTTTTTTTTTTTCTTCCAATTCCAGTTTCCACATATTCTTCTGAAGTGTATATTAAATTTTGTTTTTAACCTGTTATTCAAACCATTTCTGGCTTTAAAATTATTTAGAATTATTTTTTAGCCAAGGTTAAACTTGATATAGAACGCTTCTAAAAGGGCATGCTGCCACTGTTTTTTTTTTAGAACGCCATTCTTTATTTTTTCTTTATTTTGGAAGCCATTTGTATTTTTCTTCTATTTCAAAATTGTCGAATGCAAAGATATTCTATTAAATAAAAGTATAATGTGTAAAAAGTTATACAACATACAGCAAAAATAGAATGGAAATGAAAACAAACAATGCCGCTAATTTTTTTGTTTTGAAATTGCGATCCGCGAGCTGAAACATGCTCAAAATTTTGTTGTTTTAAAAATTTTTTAAATCATAATTTTAAGTTTGTTATAAGCATAGTATTTTTAATAGATTTTATCATTTTGGGACCGAAAATAGGTTCATTATAGGGGTAGTTCGTTATTTTAAAAATCGCAAAGTTCGTTATAACGATGGTATTTTCAATGGAAAGGAATCGGGAATCGCCGTGGGTTCGTTATAAGGGAAGGTTCGCTATATCCAGGGTTCGTATTAGCGGGGTTTTACTGTATTTGATATTGAGAATTCTTCTAGCACATCAGATGTGTTGAAGAGTTTATTTTCAACTTTAGTTCTATGGTACAAGCTTCACATTCATGCAGGAAACTTTGTACTTTTAACTTTAAACTGAAGCCTTTACTTAAGCTGAGGGAAGCAATGTTATGTTGTTGTAGTTTCTTATCCCCTTGTGCAAAGATTACATAAATTCATGAGTCCATACTCCTAGAGTATTTTATGATAAGCAGCAGCCTCTCCCAGATGTCCTGTTTAGTGTATCTAATGCAAGCCAAAATGTGTTCTGGAGCTGCAGGTGCCAAGCTACAGTTTGGCCAAGTGAGGTAGATTTTGTTGTTATTTTCTACCTTCAATGGCTTGAGATGTCCTGTTCTAAATCTTGTTAGCAATGTTGTAAATTACTTATATCTCAAATCCAGAATTACTATAGTTAATTGTATTTGACATTTTTTACTAGCAATGTTGCTATTCTAACCTCACACCTAGTTTTGCTCTTTGAATCTTGAACTCTTTCCAGATTTTGATGTTTTCTTGGCCAATTCCAGCCAACATTTTCTGACAAATCACTATAATAGATGTATATCATTTTATATGACGTTGTTACAATGTCATTTATTGGAATAAATATCAACTAAAGGGGTCGATCTAATTTTATTTTCCTTTTGATTCATCACACACACAAGAGAGAAAAGGTTTTAGGCCAATGTTATGGAATAAAAATAAATATATACTTAGTAGATGTATTTATTTTTATAAATGAAGCAAGCCATCAGCTATGTTCAGTTGTACAATTGGAAGATTTCCCCCCAAAATTGGATTACCTATTCTGGTAGAATCTTCCCCTCTCTCTTTGTTTCATTTTCTCCTGGAATTGCCAGGCTATAGAGAAGGACTCTTATACTATAAATTCCTGTCAGAGTCAATAGAAGAAATGTTTAGACACTCTTGTTTATGTGAAGGATGTTTTAGGGAAACAAAAGTCTCTACCTTGGGACTCCAGGTTACCAAAACTGGACTGGTAAGTTGGCTTCCCTCTTACTTATTTTGTCTTTTTCACCTCACACTTTCTTCATTAATCCTAGAGATGACTTTTGTGCCAACTCACTTGCATCCCAGTATTTTCTCCATTGTAAAAAAATAAATAATCTATGAAAAGTTTTAATATTTGAAGCTCTTATTGATTATAAAAATAATAGTTACATATCATCCCATATAATATGATCCTTAATTGGACTCTATTGTTGTGTCACAATGTTTTGTAACCTGACACTATTTTTTTCTAATTATCTCTTCCAGAAATCTGATGAAAAAGACTGGAACCGTGGAGAGAGAGAATGCCTCTCTCTTGTTGTAATCAAATAATGACCAAATCAGAATTGTACCATATCAGCAAGATAATAGTTGATTGTGTGCAAACTTCTAAAACAAGATCGTTTAGATATTCAATTATTAAATTAGAGGACCACTCGACTAACCCTAGAAGTTAAGACCAAGCATTGAGGAGGGGAATATCCGACGCTATTTCTGATATCCATGAGCCTCTTTCTTTCTCAGGGAGTTCACAAAAAAAATAACACATCCTGCTATAAAAAGACATGTAGATTGCGTGTATCCTGCACGCACTGGGGTTAAAAAGGAAGGAGGGACATAAACTCTGGTTAAATTTACATTATATATTTATTTATCTCTTTCGACCAAAAGAAAAACACAAAGATAAGAAAAAAATATAAATAAATATGCAATGACGATTGAGCGGGAAGTTTACATATATATATATATCTGTATAGAAAAAAATTATTATAAAAAGAAAATACTTAACTTTAGTGCTTCTTTTGTTGGAAGGCTGGAAACCCCTCCAAAAAAAAAAAATAATTCTTTTAGGACTACATTTTTACAAGCTTCCCTACTCTCTTATCTATTACTGACCAGTCCCCGCCCCCCCTAAAACTTGCTTGCCACTAACTTTTTTCCTCCCAGGGTGACCAAACAAAAATTAAAAAAATAAAAATAAATTTTTATCTGTGATAAGAAAGACATTTAAAAAAAATAAAATTATGATAAAAAAATTATCTTTCGAAATATTAATTTAAAATATTAATAAAAAAATAGAAAGCCCAGAAATAACTGCTTATTTAAAATAAAAGGAAATTTTATTATAGTACTATATGTTATTAAAAAAAAAAAACTAGAAATAAAAAAGGAGGTGAAGAGATGGGCTGGTTTTTTACAGAGAAGAATTCTAGAAGTCCGCTTCATTGTCCACCGGCTTTTCTTTGATTCTGTGAGTGACTTTGTGGAGGCCCCAGAAGTGGCCTCTACAATCCTTCCCCGCCAAGACCACGGGATTTGGGCTTGCGAGGGAGCAGGACTATCTCTGGGGTCAAACGTGGAGGTCATGGATGCTCTGGCTTGCGAGGGAGCAAGGCAAATCTCCGGGGTCAAAAATGGAGGTCAGGGATGCTCTGGCTTGTGAGGGAGCAAGGCAAATCTCCGGGGTCAAAAGATGGAGGTCAGGGATGCTCTGGCTTGTGAGGGAGCAAGGCAAATCTCCGGGGTCAAAAGTGGAGGTCATGGATGCTCTGGCTTGCGAGGGAGCAAGGCAAATCTCCGGGGTCAAAAAAATGGAGGTCAGGGATGCTCTGGCTTGCGAGGGAGCAATAGCACTGTCTAAAAATAAAAAAATATCAAAACAAAGGGCGCCATGCATTCTATTTATTCGCCAGTTGAATGCAAGACTGGCTTTTTTTTTTAATTCCACTCTGTGACACGGATAGTATTGTGATAGGTATATCCGGAGTCTTAGGGTGCCTGGAACACAAGGGTTATAAACACATATATACATCTATTTATATGTAAGATTTGACACATTTGTGGGAAGGTGCATATCTACTAGTTAAAAAAAAAAAAAGTGCTTAGTGACCAATAATGAATCCAAAACTAAAATAAATAAATAAAAGGCCAAATAATGAATTCAAACAAAAATTAAATAAATGAGAAAACCAATAATTAATTCAAACAAAAAAAATAAATAAAAGGCCAATAATGAATTCAAACCAAAAAAATTAAAGTAAAAGAGCCAATAATGAATCCTAACCTGAACAATAAGAATAATAATAAAAGAACCAATAATGAGAAAAAAAAAAAAAAACTGGTGACTTCACATCGACTTGACACGGTGCCTGTCAGTCAAAATTTATCTCTATCAGTTCCATGCCTTTTTCGTTGAAACATGTCCGATTCTATATGGGTTTGCTACTAACTAATTTAAACTAACATGATCAAGTTCTAAACTTGTTTAATACCTAATAAAAACTAAAATAGTATTTTATCAATGTATTACCATAGTACGTCTGGTAGGGAGTCCTTTATAAAGACTGACTGGGCCGAGTTGGTTCTTCAGGATGAACACATCATCCAACTCATCATGGTTCATAGCCAGTGTATGAGTAAATACGACATTCAGCACAAAGCCCGAAATGCCAAAGACCTCACGTCCAGCACAAAGCCCGTGGCGTGATTAACTGGCCTATTCTGCACTTATCGATACCCTCGCCGAAGAGTCCTCGTGTCAGTCATCTGACGACACTACGAAACCTCGCGCGTCCCTATTAATGGTATCAGACCCAACAAATGGGTCAGTGCATAGAACCGATCAAGTCCCTGACTTGCAAAACCCACCCTAACTCAGTCTTTTACCACTAACGTTATCCGTATGGAAGGAAGCATACCTATAGCGCACACTTCCCCTACTGGAGTTTGAAACCAGATACCACCCAGTTATCAAACCCTACATTGATTTAATTGAATTGTAAGTAGTCATCTGGTGCGCCGGTGAAAACCCGCTAAGTCCACCAAAGTCTCACACATATCAAAAGTTAGCTACAAAAAAAAAAAAACTCATATTCCCGAAGGAAGCCTAACTAAAGGAGCGACTATTTTCTAATTTGAGAATTGCATTGTCCCGAGAGGCTTATATCCCTAACAAATTTGAAATCAAGATAAAATCGATCCTATTAAAATTCCCTAACACTATTCTAAATGTAGTTTGGTCTAACAATATAATAGTTTTTAACCCTTTTACACATTCATTATTCCAATCCTTTCATACACCCTCCCCCCTATCATTCGCGGAATGCAAACAGACTAAAGTTAAAAATTGCTATAAACGCCAAAATACCTCAATTATCATTGCTAAATTTATCCTAACAATAACTAACTTCTAGGACATCATGAAATCAAAGAAATATTTAATAAAACTTGGGAACTAAATGCCCTCTGTCAAAAACTATTCTATGCCTCATACAATCTCTTACTAACTATTTATATTCAATGACTGATATCAGTCTCAGCTGTAAGCTAACCTAACTTTAAAATAATTGTAAATATCAAAGTCCCTAAATTGTCTTTGCCTCAACACCTAGTACTACTGCAAAGATAATTTAATAGGACAATTTACTAATTAGAGCGACAAAGAATAGGACATTCAACTCATGAAGGCGACAAACAATTGGAGGCGCTTCCTCCACTGATAAGATCCTATTGATTGACCTTCTCTCCTCAAACACGCTCCAGTCACAGCAACCACTCTACACCACTAGTCAACAACTTTATCCTACCTGTTGACTGTAGGCAACACGCAATAGTTCTAGGATATGGAATTAAAGGGCGTCTGTATATACCCAACCGATATCTGTACTAATGTGGAAACCTACACTCTGCTGCACCACTGCTCTAAACTACCTGGCTTCTGATTGTCTATGTCTACTTAATCTCAATTCAAGGGATTATTGAGCGTCACACGATGGCTCCCGTATACTCAACCTTGGACGTCACTAAGAACACAAACAGCTCGCCGCCAAACATTACTCCGACCTCGGCAGTACATCCTTTCCTGGAGTTGTTGTGTGGCTCTGGAGTAAACTTGATGTCGCCCAGCTATACCTGTACATCTATTTAGCTGCTTGCGCCACCGATCCTACTGAAAAGTATGCACCATACTGAAGTATTAAGTATTAGCTCCTTGATCAGATAATACCTTATTCTATTTAAATCTAATCTTAATACAAAATTACCCTAGACTTGAATATTTGTGCCAAATTGGTTACACCTAATTGCCAAATATTAACAAGACTGATTGTCTATACTATATGCTTTGAGATGAGAAAGTTTGAAAATTTTAACATAAAATTTCAAAATTTAAGGTTTCATGAAAAAAAAAATTCTATAAAAAGAAAATTCTGCTTAATTTGGTCTCACAAATCTGATCTTTAATAAAAAATTTACCCTAAACTTGAATATTTGTGCTAAATTGGTTACACCTAATTGCTAATATTAAACAAGACTGATTGTCTACTCTTACAATATGCACACTACACTTAAAAAATTCAAAATTTAAAGTTACGTAAAAAAAAATTCTATAAAAGAAAATTCTGCTCAATTTTGTTCTCTCCCATTTAATACATACTAAAATTTTATGAACTGACTGTTTCATATACAACTATCTTAATTTACCTAGAGTGCCTATTTATGGGAAGGGTTTGTTTTACACGCATTTTATTTTACTCATATCAGGGTCTACTATTTTGTTCTTTTCTTTAGCCCAGCCTGGACCTCCTTTTAACTAAATAAAATAGATTAGACATCATTATATTAGATTGACCTATTTGTTCTGCTAGGAACTACGTTTGCTTACTACGCGGTAGTTCAAAAATTTGCTATCAATTGCAGGCTAATTTCTCTTACACTTTTGATGGTATTATGTGTATTTTGACTTGACCTGGTTTGATTCAGCACGCTTTCCTTATCGAAGTCTCAATAGAACACGGAATTGAGTGTTCAAAATACCTATCATTATGGTACTCAAGATTCATCTCGTTAAGACATGGCTGTCGCAGTGTTTTCTCGTGGTATGACAGAGGTGAACCGAGCCTAGACACATCTGAACAGGTGCGGGCTTGGCATAACTACATCTTGCGTAGATTAACTCGGCATGCCGGTTAATCAATCTTGGAAATTCTGAGCGAATTGGTGCATCAGCCTGCAGGTGGATGTATATAGATTAAATCTATATTTTATAAATGATGCATATATTTCAGATGATTTTTTCACATACTACCACAGTGACCCACTCTTCAACTGGTTCATGCCACGTGGTTTTGCGCGCGGTGGCGTCCATCGGGATATTGTTCTATGTCGTTATTCACTCACGTCCACCTTCGTAAGCATCTTTAAATCCTATTTAATATACAAATTTGTAGGCAAAATTACATTCTCCAACATCCATAGTTTAAGTCTACGCAAGATACCCTCCTAAATCTTCAAGGCCTATTCCCGACCTCCCAGAAATGTGGTCTTTGCTACTGGTTACCAATGCCTAACGTCACATTTCATAAAACTACGAAAGCCGATGTCGAAACGAGTTTTTTTTAAGTCTGCTATGATGCTATAAGTTTCTTTTGTTATTGGCTTCTGCTGCCAAGCAATCTGAAGATAAGGTTTTCTGGAAAGGCTTATCAAAACCAGTCAAGTGCAAACACACACGAGGTGCAATACTCTATCTCTGTTTATCTAAGGTTATCAAAACCAAATATCTGGTAAACTGCTAAGTTCGTATTCCGAAATAGAGTCACTAATTTCCAAAGGACACAGGTTAAATATAAAATTAATTTGATCTTTGGCTGGAGCTAAAGAAAAGAAACAACAATTTCACTAAAAATCGCTACTAGATTGAATATGATAATAACTAAATAATAAAAATATAAATGCACCTATAAATGGGAGAGATAAAACTATATGCTGTACTATTTGTAATGTGCGTGACACATGCAAAAAATATAATCAAAGGTGACTGGAAAAAAAAAGGCTAATAATCCATACAAACGAGGTTTTTCTGTCAATAAACGCTATACTGTTGTCACGCATTTCCCTCCACGAGGAGTTACAAATGAGAATATACAATTCTACAGAATTACAGATTACTATCTGCACAAGATGGTATGTCCATGCAAAATAAAATTACAAGACCAGTTTAAGGTCATCTACGCTATAAAAATAAAAATTATTGTAGAACATGTCTTATCTAAAACTGTATAATTGGAAAAGCATATTTCTTGCATAAACTAAGGTACTTAAAATATTTTAAATGATGCGGAAAAAAAATTAATCACTATACATAACTTTAATCTAAAATGGCAATAAGACATTTATTTTAAACAAGGATTTGCGCTCCGATAAACTAACCATACTGGAATCCAACAAAGTATCTTGTCATAATGACTTAACAGATGTTTTAAAAATATATTTTGGCATATTATACTATTGGAATATTATACTAAATTAAAAAATGAATAGATAAATAAAAGAAGTGGAAGAAATATGTGGCAGGCATAGTGCTAAGCCTTTAAAAAAAAACGTACCTTTCCCACCAAACTCTTGGTCTAGACTGTCTTTGTTAAAATTTCCTTGTAGACGGGAAAAGCGGTTATCTTGAAACCCTTAGTGTCTCGCCGACTTGTCAATCAAACTTGCGGGGAGGGGAAGTCTAGAATTTGACATTGATTGATATCTTTATTTGCTTTCCCATGGTTTTTCAGATTCTTTGCATTTTTTTCCCGCTAAAAAAAAATCCTTGTAATTTTCTATCTATCAGCTAGTATAACGGATTTTTTTTTTTTTTTTTTTTTTTTTAAAGATTGATAACTAATAAACACAAAAATTGAGATTTCAAATACTCTAAGCTGGTGTACCTTGCTAAAAAAATTACTGGTGTTGACAATATATGATTTAAAAGATAGATTACAAAATGATGCAGTGTTTTAAGTTATAACCCAACTTCTATAACGTTAAAAAAAATTTTATACTGGACACATGGTGACCTCGACACATATTTGTTTAGAATTGGTAAAATTGGTTCACTTGCTTGTACTTGTGGAAACTAACAACAAACCCCTGAACACCTTCTGATAAAATGTCCATTAACTTCTGATCCAAGGGAAGAAAACCAACTTTACCTGACCAATACAAATTAAGCTGCTTGCAATAAAGACCAATACATCGAGTTTAATAGATTCTGCAGGATGTACATTTAGAGGCGAAAGTGCTGACTGTACATATTTTTAAGCCACTACTTATAATTGCTATATGTAAAATTTGACGTTGAACGCCTAATCCCAATGATTTCCAATGTTCAATTGTATTCATTTAAAAAATATAATATGATGTTACACAATAGGCTAAAAACGACGTTCTATTTTTATGCGAAAGGCACTCCCACAAATGTATCAAATCTTACCTTAAAAAAGAAAATGGCGGGGTCCGTTCTCCACGTGGTTGGCCGCCTCGTGGACTTTCCCATTCTTTACTGGATTTTCCGTAGCCTCCAACTAGCACACATTTATCTATTAGTTTTATGCTTTAGACAGGATTTTACAGGTTACATGTTTTTAAACAGCAGGGTGTTGTTTTTCTTTTACCGTGAACTTTTCGTGGCCATGATGGAAATGATCGTCCCACGTTGAAGGCGTCATTGAAGAGGGGAATATCCGACGCTATTTCTGATATCCATGAGCCTCTTTCTTTCTCAGGGAGTTCACAAAAAAAATAACACATCCTGCTATAAAAAGACATGTAGATTGCGTGTATCCTGCACGCACTGGGGTTAAAAAGGAAGGAGGGACATAAACTCTGGTTAAATTTACATTATATATTTATTTATCTCTTTCGACCAAAAGAAAAACACAAAGATAAGAAAAAAATATAAATAAATATGCAATGACGATTGAGCGGGAAGTTTACATATATATATATATCTGTATAGAAAAAAATTATTATAAAAAGAAAATACTTAACTTTAGTGCTTCTTTTGTTGGAAGGCTGGAAACCCCTCCAAAAAAAAAAAATAATTCTTTTAGGACTACATTTTTACAAGCTTCCCTACTCTCTTATCTATTACTGACCAGTCCCCGCCCCCCCTAAAACTTGCTTGCCACTAACTTTTTTCCTCCCAGGGTGACCAAACAAAAATTAAAAAAATAAAAATAAATTTTTATCTGTGATAAGAAAGACATTTAAAAAAAATAAAATTATGATAAAAAAATTATCTTTCGAAATATTAATTTAAAATATTAATAAAAAAATAGAAAGCCCAGAAATAACTGCTTATTTAAAATAAAAGGAAATTTTATTATAGTACTATATGTTATTAAAAAAAAAAAACTAGAAATAAAAAAGGAGGTGAAGAGATGGGCTGGTTTTTTACAGAGAAGAATTCTAGAAGTCCGCTTCATTGTCCACCGGCTTTTCTTTGATTCTGTGAGTGACTTTGTGGAGGCCCCAGAAGTGGCCTCTACAGCATCTCTGATGGCCAGCACCATCTTAAATAGGCCATTTTATCACTCAGGACATCTCAAGATTTCATCCATGAACAATATAATGTTTGGCTCTATTGATAAAGCACAATTTGGATTGTAGATTATAATAAAATAAAATAAGACCTAATCCAAATAATTTATTATCCTAATAAATTATTTGGATTAGGTTTTATTTTCTTTTATTGTTTGTCTCAATTGTTTATATAAAGTAGAACCTCTCCCTGTGAAGGACAACACCTAGTTGCAGAGCTAAGGTGTTCTTTAGAGAAAGATTTTCTCATACTGGAGAGTTGCTATGAGTAAAAATGATACAATTTGGTGTTGAAAACTGTCTGGTGTAGAGAGGTGTCCTTTCATGGAGTCTAAGGTGTCAATTTTTTAAAATCATTATAATGACTTAAAAAAAAAGCTTTTGAGAGAAAATATAGAATATAAAGTATGTACTGAGAATGTATATATATGTGGTATTTTATAAGGTGGGAAGAGAAATAATCACAAGTTGAAAGAGAGACCTAGACAACCAGGAGAGGGAGACGGGACTGGCACATCCGGTCGGCTGTTCGTGTCACACACCAATCCCCAACTGTCTTAAAAGTCCCGAGGTGTTAACTGACAGACCCCAGTGGTCGCCCCTTGGAATGTTGCTGGAGTTTCAAGTGACCGGACTTTACCCTCCCGTCTCTCTCTGGGTTGTCTGTAGGTTGGCTTTGTTATTCCTGGAAGAGTATATATTATGACATATATATATATGATATATGATCCTGTCGACTCTTTATGTGATATGATCCTGTCGACTCTTCTGAGATATGATCCTGTCGACTTTCAATGTGGCAATATGATAATAATGTGGGGAGAGAGAAATAAGGAAACCACAAGTTTGGAAGAGAAATCCCAGGCAACCAGCGAGAGAGAGGGAGCGTGAGCGGATGGCACCGCTGAACGGCTGTGTCGCAAACCACCCCCCGACTGTCCAAAAATAGTCCTGAGGTTCTACGAAAATGGGCCCCTTGGAATGTGACTGATATATCAAGTGACCGGCCTTTACATCCTCCTCTCTACGTCTCTCTCTGGTCGACTGTAGATTTACTTTATTATTCCTGGAAGGGTAATATTATGACATATATATATATATATATATATATATATGGCATAAATTTGCAGGAGAATGGTATTCATATATCAAAAGTGGCACCTTTTCCTTTAAAAATGTATTAGAATAATTCATTTAGGTGTATATATCACCCCAGTACACATCACATGTAATGATGTTGACATCACTGATTTCCTCTCATAAGATGTTATGAAATCAAGGTCGCCCCGTACTGATGAGCCCAAAACCATGGTATACTGGTTTACTTTTTGTCTCAATTTGCCAAAACAGACTTTGTAGTTCATTCTCTCTTCTTCTTAGTGCCCTAAGAGATACCTACTTGGAATATTTCATACAAAACTAGGATAACTAAAACCTAGTGGGAAATAATGGGAAAATACAATTGTATCGAAGAAATCAGGTAGTTCTTGGGAAGAAAGATGTATAAAAGAACTGATCCAAACTAGAAGTTAAAGATGGATATGCCATTTCTTCCACTCAGAATGCAATAAATAGGAAAATTCTAGGAAAAGACAATGAGTGGTTTCATGATCATCCACTAGAGGAGGTAGGCTATACAGACTTAGAATAGATGTGGTAGATGTGGAAAATATCAAAGAAGGAAAAACAATAGATGTTATTCTTAACTCGAATCACTATTTATTAGGAGTATAAATAAGTTTGCTTGTTTTTTTTTCGAAACTTGGAGCTTTATTGTGTAAAATTGGTGAGACCTTCAATGTTCAAAATATTGTTTGTCACTAGCCACTACTTTTTCCCATCTTTCTGGCTATTGACGGATCCTATCGCGGAAAAAGACCGGCTCTTTGGCCACTATCCATTCATCGATCCATTTTTTTGACTTCATCGTAGTTGGAGAAGTGCTGGTCAGCCAGACCATGTTGCATTGATCCGAAGAGATAATATTCGGGAGGAGCAATGTCTGGGCTATATGGCGGGTGGGGTAAGACTTCTTATTTGAGCGATTCTAAGTACGTTTTAACGGGTTCTGCAGCATGTGGCCGAGCATTATCATATTGCAAAATAACTTTGTCGTGTCTATTGCCGTATTGCAGCCATTTTTCTCACAATGCTCAGCTCAAGCGCATCAATTGTCTTCTGCAGACCTCCCCTGTGATACTTTTGTTCGGGGTTGTAGCAGCTCATAATATACCACTCCTAGCTGTTCCCACCAAATACACAGCATAATCTCCTCACCATCAATATTGGGCTTGGCCATCAATGAAAAGGCATGGCCAGGGTATCCTTACATTGCCTGATGTTTTGGATAATCATAATGGACCCACTTTTCATCATCAGTTACAATTCGATTTAAAAACCCCTTTCTTTTTTGACGTTGGAGAAGTTGTTCACATGTGAAAAAACGGCGTTCGAAGTCTCTTGGCTTCAGTTCATACGGCACCCAATTTCCGACCTTTCGGATAATTCCTATTTCTTTTAAGTGATAAAAAATGGCTGGTTGAGTGACTCCAAGTGTTTTTGTAAGTTCCTTTTGCGTTTGTGTAGGATCTTCATCGAGCCTTGCTTCTAATTATTCACCCTCAAACTTTGTGGCCCTCTGGGTCTTTCTTTGTCTTCCAAATAAAAATTACAACTTTTAAACCGTGCAAACCACTTCTGACACGTTCAATCAGCTCGAGCATGGTCATCATAAACTACGATGACTCTCAGCTGCTTTTTTCTTCATATTGAAGTAATGAATTAAAACTTTCCGCAAAAACACATTATTTGGTGAAGAGTTGGCATTTTAGGAGCAAACATAAACTAGGTTGTTTACACTTCAAAGAAATAATGGTTACTGAAAAAGGAAGCCTTATGATGACGATTCAAAATAATGCCGTTGCCAGATGAAACAGTGTAATAATAAACTAGTAGCGCCATTTTTATCAAAACCGCACAAACTTATTTATACTCCCAATATATTCGCTACTGAGAGATGACCATTATTTGTTAAAACACTTCATGATTTATAATGCACAAGTGGATGTGTCCCCAGCATACATTGATACAGGGGTGAAACAGCTGCTATAATGTTGTTGTGGGGGTTTAAAGGAGGAGTGGGTGGCTATTCCTACGCCATGAAGGGATCCTACATCCCCCTCTACAGTCCCCAGTCCAATGAGAACTGCTACACAGGTAACGACTCCCTCCGTCATCACTTTAATCTATAGTTAAACCACATGCTCCAACAAAATCACACTCTCAAGCCAGGTTTATAGTAATTCATTCTATTAAACTACCCATATTTTGGGCACAGATTTGTCAGAACAGTTATCAAAAATATACATAGAAGTCTTAGGAAGGTTAAGACTGTAGTTGGACAGTAGTGTATTTATTTGATCTTATGTTTACACACCACTTCTCTCTGTAGGAATCTCTAAAATAATCTCTATCTACAATGATAGGTACAATTTGGATTATAGATTAGAAACACAAGATAATAAGACCAGATTCAAATAAATATATATAGTCTGTTATATTTCAGTAACAACTCTGTTACCCAAATATCACACACTATTTATTTATTTATTTGAATTTGATCTTATTACCATGTGTCTCTCAATTTGCAATATGAATAGAAGTCAGCCAGGACTATGTGAAGTGAGTAATGGTCAATGACTTGTCCTCTAAATACAGTCCCAACAGTGGAGTGAGGTGGCTGCAGGTTACTCCCTCACTGCCCTGGGCACCAGCAGGAGAGGCCAGCTGGTGGCTACTGGGTCCCCCAGGAATGCCCAGGAGAAAGGAAAGGTCAGTTCTCTGGTCTACTTTATCCTAACTCTGTCATTGTGGTTCTGTTGGTGCCCCAGGTTTATGTTATGTACCCTTCCCCTAACTTCGTGGTGAGGGAGGAACTCAACGGAGAACAGGTACGTTCAAGTCACTTTTCTCTTCAGAATGAACTGTACCACAACTTAGAAATAATATTTCCACCTTTCTTTTCAAACATTCATTGGACTAACCTATTTTGTTTAAACAAATTTTCATGAAAAGAACATAAGCCTTCAGTTACTTGATTTTTATAGCTGAAATAAATATTTTTAATTAATAAAAGGGCATCAGATCATACAACTGTTGATGTCCTGCACCATCAAACAGAATATATATTAATTAAATGTTGATTTATCTAGAATTTCAAAACTTTTCTGGATAAGCTTTGACAATTGTACAATTAGGGGTTATCATAACTTCATCACTTTAACTGGTCTCTTATGTTCTATTTCACATTATTTTTCATAGTTTGAAAATACTTTTGTGTGAATAACATCCATTAACTACTCAGGGTTATCTCCTGCTGTGGTGTTGATAATACACTAGAACATGTGATGACACTCCCGCTAGCAGACACCTATGCCAAATGCCAAAATTACCACTTTTACCCATTGCTGCTCTCTGGTAAAGGGACACCTCTCTCTAAATGCCACTTTGGTGTTGTCCTTTAGAGAAAGGTGGTTCTACTGTATAAGACCACAGCTGGTGTGTACCATGGGAGACTTTAGTCATGGACATACCCCTGGTCTCTCCTGGATGTCTCTCATTGGAGGTTGTATTACTTTGGTTCCAAGTCATGGTTGAATTCACAAAGGTAGTTATACTGTATAAGACCACAGCTGGTGTGTACCATGGGAGACTGTAGTCATGGACATACCCCTGGTCTCTCCTGGATGTCTCTCATTGGAGGTTGGATTACTTTGGTTCCAAGTCATGGTTGAATTCACAAAGGTAGTTCTACTGTATAAGACCACAGCTGGTGTGGACCATGGGAGACTGTAGTCATGGACATACCCCTGGTCTCTCCTGGATGTCTGTCATTGGAGGTTGGATTACTTTGGTTCCAAGTCATGGTTGAATTCACAAAGGTGGTTATACTGTATAAGACCACAGCTGGTGTGGACCATGGGAGACTTTAGTCATGGACATACCCCTGGTCTCTCCTGGATGTCTCTCATTGGAGGTTGGATTACTTTGGTTCCAAGTCATGGTTGAATTCACAATGGTGGTTCTACTGTATAAGACCACAGCTGGTGTGGACCATGGGAGACTTTAGTCATGGACATACCCCTGGTCTCTCCTGGATGTCTCTCATTGGAGGTTGGATTACTTTGGTTCCAAGTCATGGTTGAATTCACAATGGTGGTTATACTGTATAAGACCACAGCTGGTGTGGACCATGGGAGACTTTAGTCATGGACATACCCCTGGTCTCCCCTGGATGTCTCTCATTGGAGGTTGGATTACTTTGGTTCCAAGTCATGGTTGAATTCACAAAGGTAGTTCTACTGTATAAGACCACAGCTGGTGTGGACCATGGGAGACTTTAGTCATGGACATACCCCTGGTCTCCCCTGGATGTCTCTCATTGGAGGTTGGATTACTTTGGTTCCAAGTCATGGTTGAATTCACAATGGTGGTTCTACTGTATAAGACCACAGCTGGTGTGTACCATGGGAGACTGTAGTCATGGACATACCCCTGGTCTCTCCTGGATGTCTCTCATTGGAGGTTGTATTACTTTGGTTCCAAGTCATGGTTGAATTCACAAAGGTAGTTATACTGTATAAGACCACAGCTGGTGTGTACCATGGGAGACTGTAGTCATGGACATACCCCTGGTCTCTCCTGGATGTCTCTCATTGGAGGTTGGATTACTTTGGTTCCAAGTCATGGTTGAATTCACAAAGGTAGTTCTACTGTATAAGACCACAGCTGGTGTGGACCATGGGAGACTGTAGTCATGGACATACCCCTGGTCTCTCCTGGATGTCTGTCATTGGAGGTTGGATTACTTTGGTTCCAAGTCATGGTTGAATTCACAAAGGTGGTTATACTGTATAAGACCACAGCTGGTGTGGACCATGGGAGACTTTAGTCATGGACATACCCCTGGTCTCTCCTGGATGTCTCTCATTGGAGGTTGGATTACTTTGGTTCCAAGTCATGGTTGAATTCACAATGGTGGTTCTACTGTATAAGACCACAGCTGGTGTGGACCATGGGAGACTTTAGTCATGGACATACCCCTGGTCTCTCCTGGATGTCTCTCATTGGAGGTTGGATTACTTTGGTTCCAAGTCATGGTTGAATTCACAATGGTGGTTATACTGTATAAGACCACAGCTGGTGTGGACCATGGGAGACTTTAGTCATGGACATACCCCTGGTCTCCCCTGGATGTCTCTCATTGGAGGTTGGATTACTTTGGTTCCAAGTCATGGTTGAATTCACAAAGGTAGTTCTACTGTATAAGACCACAGCTGGTGTGGACCATGGGAGACTGTAGTCATGGACATACCCCTGGTCTCTCCTGGATGTCTCTCATTGGAGGTTGGATTACTTTGGTTTCAAGTCATGGTTGAATTCACAAAGGTAGTTCTACTGTATAAGACCACAGCTGGTGTGGACCATGAGAGACTGTAGTCATGGACTTACCCCTGGTCTCTCCTGGATGTCTCTCATTGGAGGTTGGATTACTTTGGTTCCAAGTCATGGTTGAATTCACAATGGTGGTTCTACTGTATAAGACCACAGCTGGTGTGGACCATGGGAGACTGTAGTCATGGACTTACCCCTGGTCTCTCCTGGATGTCTCTCATTGGAGGTTGTATTACTTTGGTTCCAAGTCATGGTTGAATTCACAAAGGTAGTTATACTGTATAAGACCACAGCTGGTGTGGACCATGGGAGACTGTAGTCATGGACATACCCCTGGTCTCTCCTGGATGTCTCTCATTGGAGGTTGTATTACTTTGGTTCCAAGTCATGGTTGAATTCACAATGGTGGTTCTACTGTATAAGACCACAGCTGGTGTGTACCATGGGAGACTGTAGTCATGGACATACCCCTGGTCTCTCCTGGATGTCTCTCATTGGAGGTTGTATTACTTTGGTTTCAAGTCATGGTTGAATTCACAAAGGTAGTTCTACTGTATAAGACCACAGCTGGTGTGGACCATGAGAGACTGTAGTCATGGACTTACCCCTGGTCTCTCCTGGATGTCTCTCATTGGAGGTTGGATTACTTTGGTTCCAAGTCATGGTTGAATTCACAAAGGTGGTTCTACTGTATAAGACCACAGCTGGTATGTACCATGGGAGACTGTAGTCATGGACATACCCCTGGTCTCTCCTGGATGTCTTTCATTGGAGGTTGGATTACTTTGGTTTCAAGTCATGGTTGAATTCACAAAGGTGGTTATACTGTATAAGACCACAGCTGGTGTGTACCATGGGAGACTGTAGTCATGGACATACCCCTGGTCTCTCCTGGATGTCTGTCATTGGAGGTTGGATTACTTTGGTTTCAAGTCATGGTTGAATTCACAAAGGGGGTTCCTATCTATCAGATGGGTTGTAGAAGGTTTGACTGTATGTATGAAATAGCTAAGTAAACTCAATTTGTGCCATGATGCTGCCTGAGTAGATTCATGCTGGATATCAGAAATGTTACACATTTTACCATGGCCCCAGTGGGAAGAGGTAAAAATGGTTCTGGTACCACAGTGTCACACAGGAATAAGTAGACCCGATTGGTTCAAAGTAGAACTGAGCATAGTAGAGGTAGGTTGACAATTGTTCCAGCAAGGTCAGCATTGTTCCTGGCTCAATCTCCCACCACAAACTGATCTGACTTTGAAAAAATAGCAATATAATTGTTGAAAATTTTATCCATGTTATTACAGTTGAACCTCATTACAACTTGGGACTGTTGTTATAACAAAGTTGTTGTTGTTACAGTTAAAATCATTGGGACTTAAAACTTGGGAATTTTACAATCATGATGTTATAATAAGATTGCTGTTATAAAGATGGCAGTTATAGCAATGATCATACTCATTATACATTGTATATAACCTTTGTCTAACTCCCTATTAGCTAGTGTTCTGAAGATCAGTGGCATTCCAGATGGGGGAGTACTTTGGAGCCACAGTGGAAGGAGTAGATCTCAACAATGACGGCAGCTTTGACCTGCTGGTGGGCTCCCCCCTCTATTCCCTTGGTGGTGGGGATGAGGGGAAGGTGACCGTCTTCCTCAATGTCAACAATGTGAGTCCCCACGACCTTCACACTTGATTTACATTTTATGTATAGTTTGTTACTCCACAACTATGGGAACCATACTGTTATGGGAACCATATACGAGGTGTGTTCAAAAAGTATCGCGACTTTTGTGTTTTTTCAAAAATTATTTATTTATTCATGAATACCTATTTTGTCCCCTTCAAAGTAATCCCCATGAGATATTATACACTTGTGCCAACGGTTTTTCCAATCTTCGAAGCACTTCAAAAAAATCATTTTTAAAATCTTTTTCAGCTCCTCCTTCGATGCCGTCTTTATCTCGTCAAGCGTAGCGTAACGTCGTCCTTTCATGGGCCTCTTCAGTTTAGGGAACAAGAAAAAGTCACAGGGAGCCAGATCTGGGGAATACGGTGGCTGCGGCATCATTAGTGTGTTGTTTTTGGCCAAAAAGTCGCGCACAAGCAATGATGTGTGAGCAGGGGCCTTATCGTGGTGCAAAAGCCAATTTTTGTTCTTCCACAAATCCGGGAGTTTCTGGCGGATTGCTTCGCGCAAATTGCGCATAACTTGCAGGTAATATTCCTTATTGACCGTTCTACCCTGTGGCAAGAACTTATGATGCACCACGCCCCTGCAATCGAAGAAAACTGTCAGCAAAACTTTCACATTCGACCGAACTTGGCGCGCTTTTTTCGGTCTTGGTTCATGCGGCAGCTTCCATTGAGATGATTGAGCTTTGGTTTCCACGTCATAACCATAAACCCACGCTTCGTCACCAGTTATGACCCTCTGGAGCAAATTTGGGTCGTCGCGGACAGAGTCCAACATCTCATTAGCAATGTTCATGCGATGCTGTTTTTGGTCGCAATTGAGCAATTTTGGTACGAATTTCGCGGCGACCCGTCGCATGCCCATATCATTGATAAAAATCGAATGGCACGAGCCAATCGATATGTTTAGGTCCTCAGCAACTTCTCTAACGGTGATTCTCGACGATTGGCCAAAATCATTTTCTCCACTTCATTAATTTTTTCGTCTGTTGTTGAAGTGCTCGGGCGTCCGGCACGCTCTTCGTCGTTCATATCTTCTCGGCCTTCTGAGAACATTTTGTACCACCGATAAACGTTGCTTCGGCCCAAGGTAGCTTCTCGGTGTGCCACAGTCAACATTCGGAATGCATCCGCGCACTTAATTTCGTTTTTCACACAAAATTTGATACAGGTTCTTTGATCCATTTTTTTTTTAATAGGTAAAAATCGAAGACGATCCAAAACACCTGCAAGCAAAGCAGCCGTCAACAATTAAGTGAAAATTCAAAATGGCCGAGCTTGTCGGCATAAGTGAGAGACATGAATACCAACATAAAGCCACAAAAAGATCGAAATTCGAATATACGTAACCCGCGAAAATTCAAAATTCGCGATACTTTTTGAACACACCTCGTATATACACCAAGTAGTGTAATTGGAATCATGCAAAAATAACTTCCTAACATCAACTAAGAGAGTGTTGAAATGGCCCTTATACTGGTAGAGAACAGAGCCAACATGTATCTCTTCTTGGTAGTTCACCCCAACTGACTCAACCAATTTGTTGAAAGTCTTCAATACTTCTGTTCGTGGCATGAATGTTCAGTAAAAGATACTAAGAAGCACTTTGCCACTTGTCTTGAATTAGTTTTATTATCTTTGGGTTTTAGAGTTATGAGTAGCTACCACATGAATTTAGATTACATGAAATTGACTTAGATTTTGATACTAGTGGTAGAGAGAGAGAGAAAAAAAAAGCTATTAATTAACCAAACTAGAAATTTACATACATGTTGATTGCTTTAAAATTTACATATTAAAGATTTATATTGTACAATTGAATTTAGAATATTTTGGCTTAATTTTCATATATAAAATTGAATTTAAGGAAATTATTAACTATAGGATCCAACATACTCCCCCGGCTGGGAAGAGATGACCAGAAAATAAAAAATAAAAAAAAATAAATAAAAATAAAAAGAGAGTTCCAATAGTATAGATGCTGGACTAATTGATTCCGACTATGTAGCTAAGATTACAATTCTCATTGTTTGAAAGGTAATGGAATCAGCTTCCATCTTTGAGTATCCGATTGAGGTGAATCTTGGATGAGATTTTCAGATTCGTTGGCCAGTTCTCTTTCGGGAACTGCTGGATTATCAGACTCTGCGGCTGCTAAGTCAGATTCAATAGGATCTTCCCAAGTTTTTGATTCAGCTTTTATGCATGAGCCTTGTTCGGTCGATTCCTCTAAATGTTCTTTGGAGAGTTGTCGACTTTCTGCCGCCTTCTCAAAATCTTCCAGATTGACTGCCTTTTCTAAAGCTTCGGGTCTTAAGACTTCTTTCTTCAAGATTTCTGGCCATTCTATATATGCCGATGAACTGTAATTTTCATCGTCGTCTTCAGATTCCTTGACGTCTTCTAAGCATAGAGAATCGATGGGCTTCCAGCGGGATAATTTTGCCTTTTCACCGCTCTGTAGATAATCCTTTGTTGATGTATCCACAATTTCAACAGGTACAACTTTCTCTTTGCTTGACGATTCATTAGCTTCTGTATAAACATTGATTATGCCACTGGTAGCCTCTTTAGGTCGATTAAGATCAGCTTCAACTACATTGAGGTGAGCTGAGTCATCATGGCACAGTTCTTTCTTATCCAGAGCTTCTACACTGACCACTGGTTCTTTCGAATATTTGCCTTCCGATTTATCAATAACCGAAACTTCGGAGATTTCAATCTTTGGAGTCCCGATATCTTTGTTAGACTCTTCGTCTTCAATGACAAAAGTGGTTTCTAAAATTGAAGAATCTTCTTGATTCTCATCAATAGCCTCAGGAATGTCGGCATTCTCAGTTAAGAGATTTTTGATAAGTGATTCCTGGCGTGGGGGTTTCGGTTGTAAGAGAGGGAAGTTTTGATTTTCATTTAAATAGGAATACTTGAGTCTACCTCCAACTCTTAGAAGTCCTTGAGTGTCTAAAAAGGGATTTAGAGAAGTTAGCTTGTTGGACAGAGGTAGTTGCTTGTTTGACTTCAGTAATTTTATTTCCGTGCAGAATTCAACTTGCTGGATTGATTTGACTAAGACTTGAATTGCCTTTGTTAATTCTCTTGTTGTCAAAGGTCCTTTCTGACGAATTGGATCAAAGAGGAGGCAATTGTAGTAGAATCTCCAACACCAAGCTGTGATTCGGATCAATTTGGTCATTGTGGAATACCTTACAATGAATTCTAGATTTAACATAGTTTCTGAATTTTGAATTAAGGTTGTTTGATCCAACACTTGACCCTCACCGACTTCTTCAATGATATTGAGATTTACTTGGGTTGGTGAAGAAGGAATATATCGAACATTATTTTCTTGAAGCCAAATAGGACCCCGCCACCAAATTCTATGATTGACCAAGTCTTGAGGCATGATTCCTCTTGATGCGCAATCAGCTGGATTATCTTGACTGGATACATGGAACCAATCAGTGATTTGAGTCAAATTTTGAATTGACGACACTCTGTTCGAAACAAAGGCCTTCCATCTGCTGGCATCTGATCTTATCCAATCTATGCAGATTTGTAAATCAGTCCACAAAAAGGTTTTGTCAGGTTGAAAAGGAAATGATTCAAGAATGACTTGATTCAGTTGAGCCAAAAGCAATGCTGCACTTAGTTCAAGTCTTGGAATTGTAATGGTCTTTAATGGTGCAACCTTAGTTTTTGAGGTTATCAGATTGATTTTGATCTTTTGAATTTTGAATCTAGTTTTCAAGTAAAAAACTGCTGAATAAGCATTAAGGGATGCATCACAAAATCCATGTAGTTGTAATTCTTCTATTTCAGAAGATGAACTGTTCAGGTATCTTGGTATTTTGATTTCCTTTAGGCACGATAGTTGAGTTTGGAATTTATTCCAATTTGACTTTATATCTGATTCAATTGGTTCATCCCATGAAGTTCTCTCAGCAGGAAGTTGACGTTTTCGCCTATAATAGGGTGGTGGCTTTATCTTAGGAATAATCGAAGTTTCTTTCTTAGATGAGAGTGGTTCACTTGACTGAGAAGCGAGAGGTTGTTCTGGAGTGGATGGTTGACTTGATTCAGAAGGAAGTAATTGGTTTTGTTTAGAAGTAATTTGTGGAGTTAACTTGGAGATACGTGACTTTTTAGATTTACTTGGAATTTCTTCAGATTTACTTGGATTATCTTCGGATCTACTTAGATTTTCTTCAGATTTACTTGAATTATCTTCAGATTTACTTGGATTTTCCTGTAGCCCTTTTTCCAATGCTTGAGATCTTGAATCGCCTAAATTGGGTGTTGATTTAAAAGGGAGATTGACTGAATATCTGCCCTCAATGTCTCTTTTGAGGTTTGACTTGAATAATATCTCACAGGCATTCTTTGTACCCAACTGGGCCTTAGAAATTGGGACATCTTCAAGTTCCCAGAATTTTCTTATGCTGGAATCAAGTTCAGTGGTACAGTGATTGATTACCGAAGTATTCGACTTAATAGTTGAATGGATTCTCCCAGAAACAAGCCAACCTAACTTGGTATTAAGTGCTATAGGATGGTGCTTTAAATCTGTTTTATGACCTAGAATTATTTCTACAAAGGTATCTGCACCCAAAATTAGGTCTATGGGCTTGGTGACATAGAATTCTGGGTCTGCCAAGAGCAAATTTTCTAAATGAGGAAAGTCTGCTGACTGAATTTGGAAGTTTGGAAGGTCTGCAGTTACCCTCCCAACCACAAATGCTCTGGCAGAAAATAATTGATCATTATGATGTGGGGTGAACTCTATTTCAACCTGCGATGTTGTCCTGTTGACAACAATGTCACCTACACCTTTTAGTGTATAAGAATTTTTCCTTTTTTCAAGTCCCAACTTGTGGCAACATTGTTCTGAAATTAGGCTTATTTGGGACCCATTGTCCACTAATGCTCTACATAGCACAAATGAGCCATCCTTCGCCTTGACTTTAATAAGGGCTGTTGACAGTAGAATATTTGTTTCCGTTTCCAAAGGCATCGCATTACAGATGGTATTTGTTGAAATCAACATCTCTTGAGAGGTTGTTGGTTGTGGAATGGATGGTTCAGAGTTGTATCCATGCAGAAGAGTATGATGGTTCTGCTTGCAGTTTTTACATCTTGATGTGATGAGACATTTGGATATCTCATGATTTGCTCTAAGGCAATTTTGACAAAGTTTATGTTTTTTTAATTAATTCCCATTTTTTAGGCAAGGGAAGATTTCTGAATCTATGGCAGTCATTTAGTTTATGAATTTGATGACATAAAATACAATTTTGACCTTTGTTGACATAAAGGCCGTGAGCCATCATATTTTTGCTAGAAGTTTTTTGTTCCTGGAACAAAGGAATTCTCATACCTTGCAGGCTTCTAGCATGTTTTTCTAAAAAATTCACAAAGTTTTCAAATGTTGGATATTCTTCATTTTGAAGGGTTAATTCCCATTCTTTCCTGAGGGCTTCACCAATTCTTTTTAAAAAAAAAATTGATCAGGATTAGATCTGTTAATGTGTTTTTCTCAAGTCCTAGCATTGAGAGATTTCTAATGCCTTCATTGCAAACATCAAGGATTTCATAGAGAGAACCAGCCGAAATAGATTTTAATGGCCTTATGGAGAATATTTTGTTGATTTGTGAAAAAGCCAATTCTCTTCTGTTATTAAATCTATTGCATAAGGTATCCCATGCTTGCTGGTAGTTTTTGTCAGAAATGGGAAAACCCCGAATCAACTTTTCCGCAGGACCCTTAACAGATGCATTTAGATATTGAAATTTTTGTATTTCAGTTAGTGTTTGATTTGAATTAATGGTGGAGTTAAATATTTCTCTAAAACTAAGCCAATTGGCTGATTCACCATTGAAAATGGGTAAATTTTTCTTAGGTAAATTAACATTGGATTCGGGCAGTTGTTTATCACTATGAGTATTTTCTTTGGTTTCAATCAAAGATAAAGCCTCTTCAATAGACACCAACATATTAAAAATATCCTTCTTGGCCTTTGAATAATCGTCATATTGTGTATCATCTAACTCTGATTCTAATAATGTGTTGATAACTTGATTTAGGCTAATTTTCCTTTCATTAACTTCTTGTTGGAATAGCTTTAATCTATGTATGTTTTTGGATTCTACAATAGCTTCATTCTCTGATTCCAGATCCTTTATTTCCTGAATGATAAAGTTGAATTTGTGCCGAATTTTAACTTCTGATTTAGGCATGACTTTATTTTAAGAAATTTAAGTTTTCAAATGGCTTACCTTAATTTTTTAAAGTATCCGGCTTGATGAGGGACCATAATGTTCGTGGCATGAATGTTCAGTAAAAGATACTAAGAAGCACTTTGCCACTTGTCTTGAATTAGTTTTATTATCTTTGGGTTTTAGAGTTATGAGTAGCTACCACATGAATTTAGATTAAATGAAATTGACTTAGATTTTGATACTAGTGGTAGAGAGAGGGAGAAAAAAAAAGCTATTAATTAACCAAACTAGAAATTTACATACATGTTGATTGCTTTAAAATTTACATATTAAAGATTTATATTGTACAATTGAATTTAGAATATTTTGGCTTAATTTTCATATATAAAATTGAATTTAAGGAAATTATTAACTATAGGATCCAACAACTTCCTTATGTGTGAGAATGCTTAGTGCTGATGAAAGATCTCACTTTTCTCTAAGTCAGCTAATTCAATCATTCAACTAAGCAAATTTGTGGTCATCACATTATGCCAAAGGTCATACATACCTGCTAATTCTTTAACTCTTTGTAAATGGAAGAGAAAGTCTTGGAGGGCCATCGCTTACTCTCCCTAGTTTAGTGTGCCAAATAATCTCAATTTTCATTTATTGTAAACATCTGTTTTTATAATAAAAATATATATTTGTCACAAAGATGTTCCCATTTTTGACATTATATAAGATTCCAGTGGTGGTAGCAAGCATGAATTAATACCTATAATGTTATTATGTTATATTGTTATGGCAATGTTATATTGCCATCACAAAGTGTGCCATGTGTTTGTCAGATAATGACCAAGGGGACAGAGGTGTTTGGGAGCAAGATTCCTCATGCCAGGTTTGGTTCAGCCATTGCCAACCTGCAGCATCTTGACAATGATCGCTTTAATGGTGAGTTTGCACCTTTTTGGTTAAAATGGATTTTTCTCATGAGGTGTGTAGGAATAATATTTTAAAACCGTCTTTCAGCATAACAGTTTATAAAAGTTTGATCTAAATTACCTTTTTAAATTATGCCATTTCAATTCTCAAAACTATATACAGTCCTTTAACACCCCAAGGGATGTGAATTTTTGGTTGAATTAAAGTTGGTGTTGAATTATAGGCAGTTAAAGTAAATAGGCTGATGGGCATTCGAAAAAGTGAAATACCATCATCAACTTAATGCTGCATAAAACTATATTGCTGAATATTTGAAATATATTTTTAGCACACAATTTTTTTAATTTTTAAAACCTATTTCTACAGCCCTTATACTGCAATGATTAAAATTGAAAGATGGAGGGCATGGCTCATCAGTGGTGAACTCTCCCAATGATTTTATGCGTACATTTCTGCAGTCCTAGAAGCATATGTCCATATAGTTCTTTCAAAACACCAATTTACTGTATTAAATAGCAAATGCAGGTTATATAACAATTCAGTCTAATACAATAAAAAGTCAGTGGACGAGTGGGTAACCCCCTCGATTCCCGACAGTCATGAACCGGGATTGAATCCCGCGTTTAAATTTTGTTTAATATGTGAATAACCTTCACATATTATTCATTGTTCAATTATCATGAACTAGGTTGCTCTTGCTGAGCGGTACCTATTTATGTGATTTGAACCAGTCTAATACAATAGCGAAGTGGTCTGGAGATTACAATGGTGAAACCACAATCATTACGGTATAAAGGCTGTAGAAATAGGTTTTAAATAAACAGTAGAACCTCCCTGTAAAAGACAACTAATTGCAGAGCCAAAGTGTCCTTTAGGGAGAGGTGTCCTCTTACTGGAGAGTTGCTAAATTGTAAAAATGGTAATTTTTCAAATAAAAACTGTCCTTTGTGGAGAAGTGTTCGCTAGCGGGGTGTCCACTAAAGGGAGTTTCTACTCTATTATATGTGTATATAATGAGCTCTTGGTTCTCCATCAATATGGTCCAAATCAATCATCCATCCAATTTTCAAAGATGGTGACATGGATAACCCAACAAACAACTAAGGAATTGCACTCATTAGCAATATATATATATATATATTTTTAAATTCCCACACGTAATATAAAAAAAATAATAATACATACCTAGAGGAATCATACTAGAGAGTCAAGCAGGAGTCCAATGTATGCACCATATCCTTACTTTAATCCAGTTGTCACTTGATGAAAGATTTACTTTTTTGTGGACTTAAGGTCTACGATGCAGTTCCTCATTCCCTATTTTATTGGGCCTAAATATCCACTAATTAATTCAATCAAGATTATATTGTTGACATATAGCATCTCTACAAGATGGAATGGACAACTAACTCAATTTATAAAAATATCTGCTGGAATACTACTGGGGGAATCTCACCACACCTTTTTATAACTGTTTTAGATTACTAAGGATTACTTTGAAGAAAGCCACTCAAACATTGAACAAACCAAAATATAAAATAAAGATCTTCTATAAAGGTGACAGATCAGCGAGGTCGGATAAATGAAATTGGGATAGGCAACCTAATTACAACAAAATATCTTGGATATCTGCTCATGATGACAATCTGGTTGCAAAAATCTTCAAAGGCACTTGTAGCCAAGAGCACGGTATGGCCAATCTTGGATAGATCCAAAATTTTATATCAACAATGAAGTTATCAAACTGTAACACCAACTGGGCAATAGATCAAAACAAGACCAAATACTTTAATCACAAACTATCCAAGATACACTCCTGATTATATTTTATGGATGGAATCCGGGCCAATTATATTTGGAGTCTCTCATGGCCATGAAACTATATGACTACAGATTATAGACAACAAAAGAGGGAGTTTTATCTTATTGAGTGAGTGCTTCTCGTGTTGGAGATTAAAATGGCAAACCGCTGGGAGGGTAACCACTAACTTGCTGTGGTTCTGTTCTAACACCTTAAAAAGAAGACTTATGCCAATCACTAATGTGATTCCCACACACCTGGGAGAGAAATATATTCTCTCTGCTAAATTGTAAATTCCCCAGTAATATTATTATACCTATATACCCAGTTTTGTTACCTTTGTAGCAATTGTGGTGGTGTGTTGTAGATGTTGCTGTGGGGGCCCCCTATGAGGAGGGTACAGGAGCTGTCTACATCTACCTGGGAGATCAACATACTGGACTCAACCCCAAATTCATACAGGTTGGTGATCTGAGAGAACTTCTAAATCACTCTCTCTGGTACACCATGGTGCTATATTTATTGGAATCTACTCCTAATTGACTTTTAGCATGCTCTTGCAATGACTAACTAGCAAAAAAAAAAACTATATCATTATGTCACTAAAGTGTATCACAGATGATAGCCCTACAATTATGGAATCTTAGGATCCATAATCTTTAATCATTGCAACACCCCACAACTAGATTTATATTGTAAATAAACTCTACAATAGAACCTGTTTTTATTCACCCCTATATAAACACTTACTATAATTCAACTCCTACTTCAATTCAACAAGAAGCACATACCTTGAGATGTCGAAGAAGTGGTTTAACTGTATTTATATGTTTCTAAAACACATAACATAGAGAGTATATGACTCACTGAATATATTTGTTTATGTACCAAATATGTGTGCTAGACCAATTAGAAATATAGCCAGGAAATACATAAGAAATTTACAAAAGTTGACAGCAAGTAAGCAATATATCTAAATAACAAATAGTAGAACGCATGTTCAGTAGAACCTCCATGAGAGGACACTCTCTCTAGAAGACACCTCTCTATAAAGGAAAGTGTTCATTGCCCAAAATTCAATTTTTACTATTTTGCTGTTCTCCAGTAAGAGTACACTTCTTCCTAAAGGATACCTTGGCTCTGCAACTAGGTGTCCTTTAGAGAGAGGTTCTACTCTACCACATTTTATACTTTCAAATGATGAGCCAGGCCCTCCCTTTAATTTTTCCATCGCAGTAAGGACAGTAGAAATTGTTTTATTTTAAAAAGAATATTGCGCCTCTAAAATAGTTTTATAATTTGATAACAGATGGCGCTCTAGTACATCGTAATAGTATATATATATATAGAAGTGGCTGGGGGAAGGGGTTGGGATCTTAAAATCATAGAAATAAAATGAGAATGCATTAGTAACTCTAGGTCATGGGTAGATAGTGGTATCTATCTTCACTTCTCTCAGGAACTGAAGACATAATTCCATCCAAGCTGTCAACTACAATTAGTGATTTGTGAACTGGTCTAATGGTGCAGACAGAATGGCAATATCAGCCAAAACTGTTGGATTCCCACCCACTCAGTGACTAATCTGTGCACAGAGGATCCGGCCCTCAGACCTGGGACTGAATCTCCAGACTTTTGGCTACTCTCTCTCCCACGGTGGGGACGTGGACGGCAATGACACACCAGGTTGGTGCAACTGCTTCTTCTGTCACAGCAGTGTTGGTGGAACCTATCTTGTAATGACAGCAACTTGGTTAGAACACTGTATGTCCTGATTGTGCTAACAGTGGTTATAACCACCTAAAGCAATGTTTGTTCTGTCTCTCTTTGTTCAAACCTCATTGTAATCAAGTCCCAAACCTTCAATGGGAAACTTTTAAAAGAACAGTTCATTATATATAACTATATATAAAGTTTAAGAAGATAACAAGACCAAACCAAATTATGAAATGTTTTGAAATTTCATTAATTTGGTATTGTTATTTGATGCTTCTAATCTATAACCCAAATTGTACCTTAAGTTGTAGGAGAATGGTATGTACCAAAAGAACCACCTTTCTAGATATATATGAATGGTGAAAATTCAATAATTTAAAGGACTGAGAAATTTTCTCATTATAGATAATTTGTTTGTCATAAGGAAATTTGGTAGAGAGTGTTTTCTTTTAATTTAAACATAAGGATATGCAAAAAAGTAAAAAAAAAAAAAGGTCAGTTCACCAACTGAAATATTAAAACAAAATAGGCATATCCTGACCACTCGTAGGAGCATGCCAAGCATCAACTAGTGGAACAAAAATCAACGTTTTGGTTTGTTCCATCGATGCTCAGTTGATTTTTGTTCCACCAGATGGCGCTCTGCCAACTAAAATGTGAGCCGTCAGGATACACTTATTTTGTTTTCAATATAAGGATATATGAGTTATATGTGCTATAGAAAATGTATATTAAAAGAATAATCATCATTTTTAGTTATTTATAAAGTTGATAATAATTTACCTTTTATAGCCAGTTGAAAAGCAGTGTGCTCAAGTAGTGCATTAGTTTACAGACACAATAATATATTATTGTAAACAACTATGTTCTATAAAATAAAAGGATTCAAAAAAGCGCGAATGTTTCTTTTATACAAATACAAACTCCTACTGTCCTTCCTGCGATGAAAAAATATATTGGGAGGGCTTGGCTCATCAGTGGTGAACCCTCCCAGCGGTTTCTGAGATTCTCCCATTTCTGAGATTATATCCTTCAGTGCTGCATATATAAGCAGAATCGTCCAATACAGTATTAGAGCTCTGAGAAGCGGTCTGGTGGATTAAATTGGCGAAACCGCTGGGAGGGTTCACCACTGATGAGCCAAGCCCTCCCAATATATTTTTTCATCGCAGTAAGGACAGTAGAAGTTTGTATTTGTATAAAAGAAACATTTGTGCTTTTGAATCCTTTTATTTTATAGGTATAGTGGCGCGTTATTGCTTTGAACTATGTTCTATACCTGATATTTAAAAAGGTGGGGAGCAATGTTGAGGTAAACATTATAATTCTCTCATATGGGTGTTCTCCAACCCCATCATCATCAAACTCACCAGAAACCCTCCATAAACTCTCCTAGGTTTGTAAACCTATTTGGTAAATGTTCAGATGTGCTGGTTGGAGCCTACAAGTCTGACACTGCTGTTCTGCTCAGGTAAATTTGATTGTTGTGATGTACCTACATTCCTTATGTCACTTAGGGTTTGATACAAGCTCATTCTTGGTTCCACAAACTCTATTGCTGAGAGAGCAATTATTATTGAGATATTTTTGTCTCTCTTATCCCAATTTTAAATGTAGCACAGGCCATGCATGATTATTATAGTGATGACCCTATAGCAACACATTTAGAAATATTATGCACATACAAAGTGACAGAGCCTCTTTTAGCTGTTTGCTCTCACTGGTAGAAGAATGGTACACACTGCGTTGACAACCATGACATTGTTTCAAATCTTGCATTAAGCACCTTTCTTTTGCTTCAATGGCCTCCAATTTTTTTCAAATGTCAAAACCCATCAATGAGTGAAAGTAGCCAAACTGGCGCTTTGCAAATGTAAAAGTTAAAATTATTTTACATGTTTAGACATATGGTGTGCACTCAACAGTGCAGTCCCTAACCACTCACCATAATCTTTAATGGCAAAAAAGGTAGGGCTGGATTTATACAATATGTGAAATTGAAGCAATATATCATTTTTAAAATATCATAAAAGCCTTGCCCCATGCAGGATTTGATTCCAAGTCAACTGATGGTGGAAACTTGACTATGTCTATATGCCATCCTGCCATATTCTGTAGAGCAGAGAGACCACTCTGATATGTCCTAGCACATTCAGGGAGGTAGTTCCACACCATGTAGTCCTGCACCTCTTGGTATCATTAAACTGGCCTGGGATCCCCCCCAAGTATCTGTAGTCAAAGTTCCCCTACTCTCACAACACATTTGAACTACTGACTGATACATTTAATTGGGGCTATTTCTTCCTACCAATTCCCAGGTGATGTGTGAGCTGACTGAAATATATTTCTTTGATCTAATTGCTATTTTATATATAGAGAGAGAGAGGAGAGATATAAGATACCATTTAAAAAGCTGCTGGTATTTACCCCATTAGTTTCAACCATGGAGAGGGAAAATACTGGGTGTACAAAATTGATGACTGATTTTTTAAAGTCTTCCAATTCATTTTTATTATAAGTAAATTGAACTTATTTAATATATACACCAAAATGGTAATGCCTATTGTAGGTACTTATATAACCATAATCTCTCTGAAATGGCACATGGATGTTATATGTGCACAACAGGTTATTTTATAGTTTCAATATTTAGGTCAGCTACCATATTTTATCCTTCAATATTGTTCTGTCAAGTTCTATATTGTCTTTTAGAAATTTACAAGTTGAGCTAGTGCACACTTGGGGGAATTATGGCTCTCCAAGTTATGTGGTTTTATAATATTGACTTGCAAGCATAAGTGTCAAACTGCTTTCTTCGTGAGTAGACATATGGCATACTTAGAGTTAAAGCGGGGGCTAGCTACCCACCATGGCCTGTACCACATGTACTTGGGATAATTGTCTCTCCCATGAAAGCATGGCTAACCCAGCCTCTCTTAGAGGGGTATTCTCATCAGAGACATTTTGTTGGCTGAAAGACTCCATAATACCTTCACCTTACTGTATTAAAAGTGCCATCTAGTAAATACAATTTTTACATTTTTCAATTCTGAAATTTATCTTCCAATAAATAAAGTTCTGCGTACCTCTTTCTACGAGGTTAGAGAGAAAATTGAATGAGGGAGGGCTTGGTGAGGTCTGCTGAAGTAGTTTAGAAGATTTCTATGAAAAAAAACATTAGTGTCACAAAATATGTAAAATTTATTGGCTCATATATGATGGAGTAGCATCAGACTGGATAGGTGACTTTAATTACTAACAGCTCATGGAATTTGTGTAAATGGCATAAGAAACTACACTTTGATGAAGTATCCAATATGGGTGGAGGGAGGTCGTGGTGAATAGAGGGTTCTATTTATCTACTATAGATTTTTTTATAGTTAAACTCCATTATAACAACATCACTTGAGACCTACTAGGTAATAAAACTGTCGCGTTCCCTATTTTAGACCTACGGGAACGGAGCATGTAAGGAGTGACTTAGTAGAAATTTCCTTATTAAAAGCTGAAAGTGTAACATTTTGGTAACAGGGTCTCTACCGGAGTACCCGATAATATATATACATATATTGGAAGTGTCACGTTCCCGATTTTAGACCTACGAGAACGGAGCATGTAGGGAGTGACTTAATACAATTTTCTTATTAAAATATGCGAGCATAGCCTTGTGACAACAATGTCAACACCATCCTTGGAATGTATGTTGTGCCTAAAAAAAAAATTTCCTTATTAAAACTGCAAGTGTAACATTTTGACAGCAACCCCCCTTCCAATCTTCGGGCTAGAGCGTGATATAGAATGGACAAATATATATGACTTAGACAGCTAAGGTTATACTTGAGAAGAGAGGAGTACCCGATAATATATACATATATTGAAAGTGTCGCGTTCCCGATTTTAGACCTACGAGAACGGAGCATGTAGATAGTGACTTAGTAAAAGTCTTTTATAAAGAAATCTGTAAGTGTAACGTTAGACAACAACTCCCCTACCACTGTCGCGTTCCCTATTTTAGACCTACGAGAACGGAGCATGTAGACAGTGACTTAGTAAAAGTCTTTTACAAAGAAATCTGTAAGTGTAACGCTTGACAACAACTCCCCTACCACTGTCGCGTTCCCTATTTTAGACCTACGAGAACGGAGCATGTAGACAGTGACTTAGTAAAAGTCTTTTACAAAGAAATCTGTAAGTGTAACGCTTGACAACAAGGCCTCTACCACAATAGGTAAAGTGTTTGATATTGAGATAAACAAGGTAGAGCTTGAGCATATAAAACTATAACTTAAAGGATGGAAATGGAATATCAGACAACATACAAGACAGAAGGATTTTTAGAAATGCAGCTCCAAGTAAAAAGTTTACATGACGGCGTGAGAGGGACCCCTCAAGAGAGGCCCCCCGTTGATGGACTTCTTCCTGGAATGTATGGGGGCGTCGGGAATAGCGCGGGAACTAACGGTGTCTCAGGAATGTCGGGGTCCAACGTCCATCCTCCCCCCCCTTGCTTCTTCCTCCATGAAAGAGAAAATGGCGGACCCTTCCCCGTTGTCTCAACTTATCCTTTAAGAAAATCGCCTTCTAACGTTTTAGCCACCTACTGAAGACGCTGGTAGCTATTTCATAGGGGAAACTATAGCAACAGATCTCTATAATTTCTACTGATCAACTGCGGATAGATTCATATTAAGGCATCCCCTTTTCCTTTTATAACCCAAATGACACAGACAGTAGTCATACATATAGACCTATTTGCATCACACCTTACCCTCCTAACTGCTTAACAATAGCCCGAAGAATTAGGAAATATGGTATAGGGACATATTATAAAAACATACCTGACATAAGCGCAATAGTCAGAAATCAGAATAAAAAGATACAATAGCCATAACTCTGCTCCATGGCTAATTCAAATTTCATAAGTTATATATTTTATTATATAATAATTTAACCTTAGTTTAGAAATATGTAAATAGTCTGTACTTAGCATATAACAAGTGGTTAAGATATTTGAATTATTTTGCTATCTGGATATATGTAGAAGGAACCCTACTTGTGAAGATTATATCTGAAGACTAACAAATAAGATTTAAAGACAAGCAAACTATACACTTAATAGTGGACGGCTCTCCCATCATAAAGATAGACGCTGGAATGGAACTGCCATCCATTTTACCGCCCCTACAGTCCAACGGACCGTGACACACCCATCTCTTTGTGTCCCGTCCTTTGAGATCATCCAACGATTTTGGAAAATCTCAGAAAGATAAACATGTTACTATTAGAGACTAAAATCCTGAATATAGAAGACCAAATTAATATTTCTATTGAAGTACAGTAAGTTAAAATCAATATTTCAAAGTAGATATCATAAGTACCAGGTTCAGACTTCTAGTAGAAAATCTGATTAAACGTGCGGATATCATTTGATTCCCAATTTTATATTAAAGGTTCAATAAAGTGCAACAAGTAAGTTACCATCTGGATACATGTGAAGGACCCCGTTTTATAGAGATTATTCCGGAATCTAACAGATAGGTTATAAGAGACAAACATACTATAGACTTATGCTATTGTCATTAATAATCGTAATATATCTAAAACCTGGGTCTTCAATAAAGCCGTAAAGAGAACAACCTAATGAGTTTTAAGACAACATGTATCTTATTAATTTTAAATCAATGAACAATATAAAGTAGACATGATGCAGCACACTGAAACACAGACACTTACAACGATGTATATGACCGGCAATTTATGGAGACCTAATTATTAGCAACATTCCCTTCAAATAGATAAGAAACATACAACATTTCATTTATACAGTGGGAGTAACATCATAGGGCAAAAGAATGGAGTATGTATGGGAGAGAACAAGAAATTACTCTTATACGATATGTATCGGATATTTATTTGAACTATTCATATTTTTGGGGACATTTTTATGCTGGCGGGACATACTATTTACATAATAATGTAGGTAGGGTGACTTAAGGTTACTATTTCCTCTCTATAGATTGGAGAACATAGATCTCCATTTATTCTAACGGGATAAGGTACTAAAAATACTAACATTACTTTAAGTTATCATCTAAAGCCCTTTTAGGGCCCATTAAAAATCTAAATAGATCTGCTTCTAATTGAAAACTATGAAAGGGAGTAGGGCCATAATGGCGGTGCTTACCTTCTCTCGGAAAAGGGGCGGTAAGGTCTGGTCTCCTTCACGTCTCGGGGTCGACTGCCGGGAGTTACTGTCACTGAGCGACTCTGTCTGTCTGATCTCTTTTAGTCAAAAACTGGCCCTTTTATTCTATCCTTTCTTCATTTCCATTCGTTGATCATGCCAAAGCCCTTATTGGCTGGCATTTTGATTCGTCGAGAGCAAAACACGCACGTCACCATGACCACGCCCCCCAATTTCCCGTGTTGCCGCGCGAGAAAGAAAATTGTATATTGGATGAAACAAATTAATCCCTAAAATTAACTCCTTAGGAATTAATTAATGTATATATATATATCCCGAGTATATAAAAATTAATAATTTACATGTCTATATGACACATTGTTTTCCTTAGGTCACCTACTACCAAAAGGAAATGAGGGGAATATATGTACATATGGTAGCAATATATGTACATATGGTACAGCAGTTCTCAGCACGGATGTCTCTGGATGTCACCCGCCGTGTCTTCCCTCTGCCACCAGGTATCTGCTTTTGGCATGGAAGTCTGGTGTCTTCAGGTGTCTGCCTTTTGTATATCCTTCCAAGAGAGGCCCTGCGTCAGGGAAGGGGCCTTTAGAGCATCGTCGGCCATCGTTGGGAATTCTTCACCTAGGCAACAAACACTTCGGCGAGACACTGCGTATATATATGTTTATATGATGTAAATGAATGTTTACATCTTTGTTGGGTTTTGTTTAATGGAAAAACTGACCCAACAATTCCTCCCCCACCAGAGTGAAAGAATGCGTTTATTCCAATTCATATCTGTTTATAGTCTATGAGAAATATGAAGCCGGGGGAAATGCATTCTTTTATGATATCAGCAAGCAATCATTGACACTCGGACAAAGGAGGAATATACGGGCCATGAACCTGGAACATGTTAGCTCAATGTAAGTACTGGAGGAAATTCTACTCTACCATTTAATGGGCAATGTACTAAGCCCACCCTTTCGCTGTCTGGAATCCGGGGAATCTTGGCCCAGATGTGAGTCAAGTCCACATGTTCTCAGTCATGGTCTTCATGGTGGAGGTGTGGGATGGTCTAAACATCAATTCTATACAAACAAACTATTAGTACCTCCTAGATAAACATAATTATTAAGGGCGCCAAGGAATTGTGTGTGTTAATATAGATATGTACAATTCCTAAAACATATCCAAAAAAAAAAACTTTATTGACTCTATAAGATATATATATGACAGCAAAGGAATGACTATACATGGTTACCATGGTAATGTTAATATAAAAAGAATACTAAAATTGCAACTCCTATCAATGACACTAATAACAGGGCAAAACAGAAACGTGGCAAGTGAATATACACATTAAATTTGCACGGATACTATGTATGTCAAAGTGGGGCAATGCAGATATACGCGGAGAAAAAATAAAAAAAAATTTAAGATGGATGTTTACTATAGGTATGAATGGAATGGTTTGATATACATATATATAGGATATACTATGGTGAACAGATGAATCTATAAATTGTGATTAGAATCCTCATTCGGTACATTTGTCTGAAGATGGTAACAATGCTGTTACCAAAATGTCACACATAGTAATTATTCGTTATTTCTACATACACAAATATACATGAACATAATAAAGGAATGATATATGCTATATAGTAATATTGAATAGATAATGATAATAAAACGGATAAATGTGCACTGAGGGTCTAGGACATTTCACTAGTATTTCAAATTCTACTTGGAATATCTTAAAAATTGTTCTTATCAACTCGTCATTGGGAGTGTTTTGTCTGGTATGTTCCCCCGCTTCTCTTAAATCAGGGAAGATATATATATGAAGGGGATCATGGTAGCCAATACGTTCCCAAACCAGGTTATTTCTAAGTCACCTTATAGTGATGACAATCTAACCTATCTTTGTTCTTTACCTGAACATGTAGTTAACCCCTACTATACATTGTTTAGATGATCTATAGAATGTGTACTAATACCTTCTACCCTCAACTCGAGTTCTTAACACCTCTCTGAAAATATTATAGTCCATGTCTATAATAAAAATAAGACTAGCTCATTGCTCTAGGCCATTTCACGGCCGAATCGATCTTTCCAAAAAAAAATTCTTCCTTCTTAGATCTGAAAGCTACACTGGCTTGTTCTGGTGATCTGCCTCAGAAGTTCATATAGAAGTCCTACTAATTTAAAGTTTACCTTATCTTATGATGAGTTACTCGCGTAACAAAAAGAAATTTTCTACTTATTAACTGATATTTAGACCTAAATTCGTTCTAACTAAACGTACGGTAGACTGATAGTCTTTAATTAGGATGATTAACTTTTGCTAGCCTGGGGCGATATAAAACGCAAAGAATCTGGACAGTCCATCTGTCACTTTGCTAACTGGTACCTAAAAATCTGTAGACGGAATCGCGTCGTCTAATCATAGCTTGTCTCTTACACGCTCTCTCATTGTTAACTCTCATTAGAAACCCCCTTTAGACTATGACTTAAAATCAAGGAGTTATAGGGACTGATTTACCCAGCACATGTTTCGAAGTTTCTGTCTATCGGGGATTGGTTCCAAGCTGCGCAATTTATAGAGGAGCTTCAACGCGCCGAACCTTCTCAACCTGCCGTCTGAACCACCCTCATCTCAGTCACGCTCAAAGCGTCGTAAATTACGATGTCAGATCGTTTACCCGAGGTTTTCGTCGCTTTACACTTAGTCTGCGACGTCGGCAACTGAATCCCCCCACCTAGCACAAAGTTCACCTGATACCTCTCCGTTTCCTCTAATGAGGAGGAGTTTTGCAGACTTCTGGCCTGACCGTGGCCTTCCACAAATACCCCAGTCTGAGAACCGAGACATGGTCACTGCCTACGATCCTTAGAATTCAAGTTGATATGATGAAATAGGGTGATTGATTACCCTAATAATAGAAATCAAATGTATACTCCCATTGGAGGAGACCTAACAAAATGGAGCGAATTCCTTTCCTAATAGTAGAGTTGTACAGTCCTGTGAGGGCATCCGGTTCTGACAAATAAAGAAATCAAAATCAAAAATTGAGCCTATTAAATTCCTTAATCCTATCCTAATGTATTTTGGGCTCACAATATACTAGTTTTTAACCTTCTCATCATTTATTCCACTTCACATTCATACAAAAAAAAAAATTCAGTCACTGTGGGCATTCATTCTAAAGTTACAAACTGCTATAGACGCCAAAACACTCAATAATCTCTATCAAATAAACCCTAACAATTTCTAAATTCCAGGACTAATGTGAAATCAAATAAAGTTTCTAATTAAAACAAAGTGGGGACTAAAGCCCTATTGACTTAAATAAATGCCTCATACAAACCCTACATAAAAGTTATCTATACGTAGATAAACATCATTTATATTTAAACAGATAAATGAATCAAACTATGATGATTGTCAACAATTGTATTCTGAAATCTAACCTACCACCCTAACTGTGTGTCTAACAGTTTTAAAATCTTCTTATCTTGACACTTGGTGTCTAGACAAACGAATCATCAAAACTAGCACTTAAATGGAGCGAGCTGAACTTCAAGCATTTACCTCATTGCCGAAATATGATAGTTCTACAAGTGTTTTGCCAACGCTGCTTCCCGTATAGGATCATTAGCATTCTTCTTTCCCTGCTATTCAGCTAAACTCTTTCTTTGGACTTATAGGGCATTCAGTACCCAGCTCGTTCTGGAGTTTAACAACAGAGATGACTTGCTATCCTATTACATCAATTCTTAAACTGTAATTGCCTTACACACTCTCATTAGAAATTCTCTTTGGACTGTATAACTGGACCCAGGGATTTACAGGGAGTCGAGTTTTACCCAACGCAAGCTCCAAGTCATTCCATAGAGAATATGTTACAAGCACAGCAATTGTCTGGTGCGTCTAAGCCCCTTAATTGTTTTTAAAGTTGAACCACTGCTCAAAACCTGCAATAAAAAAAATCGAAACAAAATACACTGTTGAACTCTCAACTTAATTCACCACTTGCTATCAATACAGAATAGCTTCTCCAAAAAAAAAAAACTGAAATTCCTTTACGACCACAATCTAGGGCCTTTAACTCACATTCTAACACTTCTTACTATGATCAAAATTTAACTAACTCTAGTACACATTCTATAGGTTCAAATCAATGGCAACCTGGGCATGATTTACAATCAGTGGGTCTCTTGACCCTGGTTGAACGACGTATTCCAGGGCCGTCAACTTTGCCACCAATTGCCCTATTTACTACCTCAGGCGGGTTCCCTAAGGTTGCTGTCTCTCGTGGTTCCACTGGTTCTACAGTTCTATGGGAATATATGGGATACGTTGGATGTACCCAGTGATCCTCATCATCAGTGATACTATCTATTTGTTCTTGTGTGTTTCCGTCCCCCGCAGGGTAAGTTTTTACCGGGGCATGATAGGCCTTCATTCTGTCTATGTGAATCTTGTCCAAGTGCCCCGTCTCCAGATCCTTCAAAAGATAAACAGTGTCGCCTGTCCTTTGTAGTACCTCATAAGGTCCCCTGTACCTTGGCTCAAATTTGTGACGTCCTTTCGTCTCATGCATTCTCTTTACCAAAGCTAGATCCCCAGTCTCAAAGGTCCTTAATTCCCTAGCTTCAAACTCAGCCCTGGCTTCTTGTTGCTCCTTCAAGTAAGTCTGCCTCACTACCTCTCTCGCCCTTTCAACCTCCTCCACCAATTCCCGCTCATAGAATGCCGCCATTTCGGTAATTGAGTCCTCGCATACAGGATTAAGCTCCCCTTCCTGGAAAGGTTGTGGGAGCCTCAGCTCATGTCCGAAGACCAGTTTCGCTGGAGTAAATCCAGTACTAGAGTGTACAGTGGTCCTGATAGCTAAGGCTACCATTGGTAAGGTGGTATCCCAATTGTTCCCCGCTGTACACCTGCGTAGAGATTCTATTACCGTCCTATTGAGCCTTTCTACGGCGCCATTACTCTGAGGTCTCCAGGCCGTGGTATTTACTGCACCAACCCCCATAGCCTTGCAGACTCCCTTGAATACGCAACTCATGAATGCTGATCCTCGGTCAGAGAGTATCGTTTTTGGTACCCCAAAGGTAGTGATTATCCTTTCCAACAAGGCCCTAATCACTGTATTGGCACACTGGTCCTTAGTAGGAATCAGGATTGGGAACTTAGTGAAAAGATCCACAATGGTCAGAATGCTAGAATAACCCCGTGGGGTTATTTCTAAGGGTCCTATGAAGTCTAGAGCTAGGTGCTCAAAGGGTTTTTCGGGTCTAAAGTGGGGAGCACTAGCGGCTTTGGCTACGCCTTGATTCGATAGCTGGCAGCTCTCGCATCTGCGTATGTATTTCCGGACTTGTGTCCTCATGCCAGGCCAGTAATAGTCACCTTTCAGCCTTCTCATAACCTTTCTAACTCCGAAATGACCTCCAGTAGCGATGTCATGATGATAGCTGATCACTGTTTCCCTAAAACCTGTAGGGACCACCTTCACCCAGGTACCCCTTTCATTCTTTGTAACAAGGTACTTGTCTAGTAACCTATATTCCCGATTATTATACCTCTCCGTGCTATTTGGTTTTAATTTCGTTAACTTATCCATTACTGGGGCCCATCCTTTCTCTTGAAGTAAACCTTCCCATATCTGATTACTATTTAATAAGGGGGGTCGACGGTCCCTTACCACCGTGGCCACTACCCTCCTATCTTGTGGTAGGTTTGGATCATCCTCGCACGGGAACCTACTAAGGAAGTCGGCTATCGTGTTTTCCTTCCCCGGGACATAAATGAATGTAACGTTGAAGTCTTGGATGATCTCTGCCCACCTAGACAGTCGGGCGTTCTTATAATCAGACCCCTTATTATAAGTAATCGGTTTATGGTCAGTATGTACTTCTACTCTACTGCCCGCCAGGAGGTGTTTAAAGTGTTGTAGGGACAACACTACTGCATAAGCCTCCTTTTCTATTGTGGAATAGCGGATCTCAGGACCAGTCAGTCTCTTGCTATAATAAGCAATTGGCCTCACTGTCCCATTGACCTCCTGTTGGAGGCAAGCGCCTACCGCTATCCCACTGGCGTCAGTGTTCAGGATGAAAGGAACCCCAATTGTTGGGTGAATTAGTAGTGGCTCGCTGGTTAATATTCCCTTCACCGTCTCGAAGGCTGACTGCTCTATCACACCCCAAGCAAATCTATGTCCCTTCCTTAATAGGTTGCTCAGTGGAGCCAGGACCTCACCTGCGTTGGGAATAAAGCGTCGGTAGTAGTTGACTGTACCCAATAGACTTCTGACTGCCTTGATGTTATGAGGTCGTTTCAAATTCCTGAGAGCGGCGACATTATCCCACATGGGTTTGATCCCATTTTGGTCGATTACATGACCCAGGTACTCTACTGAGTCCCTGAAGAGATAGCTCTTCCCGTATTTGGCCTTCAAACCGAACTTACTCAGGCGTTCGAGTACAGCGGCGAGGTCTGCTACATGCTGCTCGTGAGAGTCGCTGTAGACAATGACGTCATCGATGTACAGGCGAACGCATTTGAACAACAAGTCACCCAGGACCAAGTTCATGGCCCACTGGAAGACCTGTGCTGAGTTTTTAGCTCCCTGTGGCAAACGTGTGAATCGATATCTCCCCCAGGGCAGAGAGAAGGTAAAATAATCTCTGTCACTCTCTGGGATGTGGATCTGGAAGAATCCAGAAGTCAGATCTAATGTGCTGAAGACCTTCGCACCTGCAAATGCGCGCAGATTGTCTTCGACACGGGGTATCGGGAACGGGAAGAATTCAGTTGCCTCATTGATCATACGTAGATCCATGGTGATGCGAACACTACCATCAGTTTTGGCAACCGGGAATAGAGGAGAATTCCACAGAGAGGTGCTCCCCTCTACAATCCCTACTTCCTCCAGCTCGTCCACTAACGCTTTCACCTTTGAGACTAGTTTGTTCGGGATTGGATATTGCCTCCTATATACTGGTTTGCTAGTCAGCATCCTCAGTTTAGGGGCTGTGATGGTGGAGCCATTCCCCATATCTTTTATATCATTGCAGAAGCAATGACTGAAGGCCCTGAAAATATCGTGGCCCGTGTGGATCTCGTTTAGTGGTATCCTGGGTGGTTGGGGAGACATTTCTATGGTTTGTAGTGAGGAGAGGAAGGCCGACTTGGTCGGATCCTCCTTCCTTTCGTAGTCGGACCTAATACTACCGTCGTAGCTAAGGTGTAGTTTTAGAGCTCGGAAACCTGGTAATCCGAGTATGCCATCTATTCCTAATTCCCCCATGTGACAATACTCGAAGGTAGTTCTTATCTCCCTAATGGGCTTACCGTTCACCACTGCCCCTATTTCTAACACCTCACTCCCTAATGACCTTAGAGATTTTCCTGATATACCTTTAAGGTAAGTAGGCTTGTCCAGCCCCTCAGTGCATAAATTTAGATTGTCAATATTTACAATGTTGGCCTCTGAGCCTGAATCTAGGATAAATTTTAAACACTTCTCGTCCAGAGACCTTCCTTTATTCAAAATATATACATTTATGGCAGGTAAACTGGCCGCAAATCCCCCTCCTGCCTTGAGGCAAGCCGGACCTAGTTTTTTCTCTGCTTCTGCTGGCAGTCTCGGATGAGATGCCCTGGCTCGCCGCACCCGTAGCACTTGGGGGGCGGTCTCCCTGCACCCTGCTTCTTGTAGTCCACTCCAGGGTTCTCCTCCCTCTCACCGTTGGGTTCCCTCCTTTGTTGTCTAGGCGGGGATGGATCCCGTTGTTGTCTGGGTGGTTGTTGTGCTGGCCTCCTCTGCCAGTTCCTGGGGGGGGCTCCCCTCCTGTTATCCTGGGAGTTGTCCCTGTAATCCCTTCTCCCTGCGGGGTGTGGTGGCCACCTTCCTCCCCCGCTATTTGTAATATTGGCACTCCCTCTTTGTCTTCTGAGGGCTGCGTTCTTTATTGCAAGTGCCTCCATTTTCTTCTCCAGGTCGGCCAATTTGTTGCCCATGTCACCCAGCCTCTGGCCGTTCCTGTCAGCGCTGGAGCGCTGCGCCTCCCTGTAGTCTTCCTCCCTCTGTTCCAGCCACTGTAGTTTGCTTACTAGGGTTTCCCAGGGTTCGCCTTGGTATAGATGAGCCTTCTCCCACAGGCTGGGGCAGAGTCCGTCGATGAAAACCTCCGCGATTTCCGAGGTGCCTATCTTCAGGCCGTCCGACTCTGCTCCCGCTGCAAGGTCGCTCACCCGCGCGGCGAAGTCTCGTACTTTCTCCCCGGCCCCTTGTCTACATGAGAAGAACTGGCTTCTCATCTCCCTTGTAGAGACCCTCTTTCGGAACCTCCTCTCTAGGCTCTCCTTCAATTCTTCATATCCGAGGCGGATTTGTTGAGATTGTAGAGCAAACTCTCTCGCAGCCCCCCGGAGGTGGTTGTCCAACAGGATTCTCTTCCTGGCGTCGTCTAGGGCCTTCAGGTCGTAGACAAGTTCGAAGTCCTTTATGAACTTTGTGAAGGGGACTATGCCCTTCCCTTCAAACTTCTCCAGGTTGTACAGCATGGAGGGCAGCTGGGCTTGGCTAGCTGCGGCGTTCTCTTCATCGGCAGGCATGGTCCTCAGTTGTTGGATCTACAGGAACTAGGTATTAGTCAATCACCCTGGTTGTAACTGTAGTATCAGGACCCATAGGGGCGGGCGGAGTAGGGAATACAGAACAGAAAGAAAAAGGGGGGGGGGGGGGTCCTTTCTTAATCATGTTCCTAAACACTATGGGGTTCGCGTTTCAAAAGGAAACTGGTATTCAACAACATAGAAACCATACATGTAAGTATGTAGTGATGTGAACGCAGCCATCGCGTTGTGTAAAAATTGGAGATTCTATAAAAGAAATCCAAGTGATGTGAACGCAAAACATTGCGTTGTGAAATTTGAAGGTTTCTATAAAAGAAACCCGAGTGATGTGAGCGCAAAACATTGCGTTGTGAAATTTGAAGGTTCTATAAAAGAAACCTGAGTGTGTTGTGAACGCAACCATCGCGTTGTGAAAATGAAGGTTCTATAGAAGAAACCTCAGTGACGTGAACGTAGACATCGCGTTGTGAAAAAAATATGATTCTTATAAAAGAAACCCGAATGATGTGAACGCAAAACATTGCGTTGTGAAATTTGAAGGTTCTATAAAAGAAACCTGAGTGTGTTGTGAACGCAACCATCGCGTTGTGAAAATGAAGGTTCTATAGAAGAAACCTGAGTGACGTGAACGTAGACATCGCGTTGTGAAAAAATATGATTCTTATAAAAGAAACCCGAATGATGTGAACGCAAAACATTGCGTTGTGAAATTTGAAGGTTTCTATAAAAGAAATCCAAGTGATGTGAACGCAAAACATTGCGTTGTGAAATTTGAAGGTTTCTATAAAAGAAACCCGAGTGATGTGAACGCAAAACATTGCGTTGTGAAATTTGAAGGCTCTATAAAAGAAACCTGAGTGTGTTGTGAACGCAACCATCGCGTTGTGAGAATGGAGATTCTATAGAAGAAACCCGAGTGGTGTGAACGCTAACCTCGCGCTGTGAAGATGAAGGTTCTATAAAAGAAACCTGAGTGATGGAAAGAAAAATATACTCCAATTTTCAACAGCCTACAGACTTATTTCAATCATCAAGATATTCTACTTATAAACGAGGCCCCTTTGCCAAGAGCTACTTCCCATAGGCGATCATATGGGAGGAACCTTCAAAAGCTTAATATACCAGTAACTATGACAAAGGTGTCCCCAGCTCAATGCAGGTAACCTAATTGACAACAGGGACGTTAATACAACGGAACCCTCAGCTCACAATCCAGGGACAATAAAGATTATCACATTGGGATACTTCGGAGGTTACTGGTAACCAAAAAAAAAATTCGGGCAAGTTCACCATGAACCTCAAGCCTGCTGAACGCCTGGACGAATATGAGGGATTTGTCAAGTTTAGTAAGAAAAGGAAGTCAAGTAATGTTCAACATGTGGTAGTGTGAACGTAAACATCGCGCCGTGAAAAGGAGGATCCTATAAAGGAAACCTGTGTGAAACGAACACAAACATCATGTTGCTAAAGGACGAAGTGAACACAAACATCGTGTTGCTAAAGGGCGAAGTGAACACAAAACATTGTGTTGCGAAAAGGGCGAAGGTTCTACAAAGAAACCTGGGTGTTGTGAACACAAACATCGTGTTGCTAAAAGGGTGGAGATTCTACTAAAGAAACCCGTGTGACGTGAACACAAACATCGTGTTGCAAAAAGGGCGAGGTGAACACAAACATCGTGTTGCTAAAAGGGCGAAGTGAACACAAACATCGTGTTGCTAAAGGACGAAGTGAACACAAAACATTGTGTTGCGAAAAGGGCGAAGGTTCTACAAAGAAACCTGGGTGTTGTGAACACAAACATCGTGTTGCTAAGAGGGCGGAGGTTCTACTAAAGAAACCCGTGTGACGTGAACACAAACATCGTGTTGCAAAAAGGGCGAGGTGAACACAAGCATCGTGTTGCTAAAAGGGCGAAGTGAACACAAACATCGTGTTGCTAAAGGACGAAGTGAACACAAACATCGTGTTGCGAAAAGGGCGAAGGTTCTACTAAAGAAACCCGTGTGACGTGAACACAAACATCGTGTTGCGAAAAGGGCGAAGGTTCTACTAAAGAAACCCGTGTGACGTGAACACAAACATCGTGTTGCTAAAAGGGCGGAGATTCTGCTAAAGAAACCCGTGTGGCGTGAACACAAACATCGTGTTGCTAAAAGGGCGAAGCGAACACAAACATCGTGTTGCTAAAGGACGAAGTGAACACAAAACATTGTGTTGCGAAAAGGGCGAAGGTTCTACAAAGAAACCTGGGTGTTGTGAACACAAACATCGTGTTGCTAAAAGGGCGAAGGTTCTACTAAGAAACCTGGGTGTTGTGAACACAAACATCGTGTTGCTAAAAGGGCGAAGTGAACACAAACCTCGCGTTGTGAAATTTGGAGGTTCTATATGAGAAACCCGAATGATAAAAAAAAAAATACTCCAATTTTCAACAACCTACAGACTTATTTCATTCATCAAGATATTCTACTTATAAACGAGGCCCCTTTGCTAAGAGCTACTTCCCATAGGCGATCTTATGGAGGGTACCTTCAAAAGCTTAATACACCAATAACTATGACAAAGATATCCTCAACCCAATGCAGGTTATCTAATTGACAACAGAGACGTTAATACAACGAAACTCCCAGCTCACAATCCAGGGACAATAAAGATTATCATATTTGGATACTTCGGAGGTTATTGGTAACCAAAAAAAAAATTTCGGGCAAGTTCACCATGAACCTCAAGCCTGCTGAACGCCTGGACGAATATGAGGAATTTGTCAAGTTTAGTAAGAAAAGGAAATCAAGTAATGTTCAATATGTGGTAGATTTAGAATTGATTGACGAGTTCTACAAAAGGATAGCCCCATCAAACAGAGCTAAAAAAAAAAACTTTACGATTCAATCCAACGCTTAAACAAACTCTTCTCGACAACGAGCTATACTAAAAACGAGGTTGTTATAAATGACACTCTATCATTTAAAACAAGTTTGAGTCAAAAGGCGATCCATTAATTAAGATCATATAAATTGATAAAGGGGGAGCAATCTCTCGAAATATCTTAAGAAAAATTTTTACAGATCCAGGTACGCCCCTTTATATGATGTAAAACAAGGTTGAAAAAAAAATCTCTTCAACGACGTGCTATACTAAAGCGAGGGTGTGAGACGACATTCTGCACAAAGACAAAGCGGAGACAAATAACACACAAACACTGAGACAGGGTGTTAAAGCTCCTTTCATAGGTCACGTAGCACCAGAACACGCGTTATGGTTTAAAATAAAAGGTAGAACTGTAAACTATTTAAAGTTTAACATAATACTAAGACAAATTGTTAACATAAAAAATAAGATTGAAAATTTAAGATCCATTACCTCGCCAGAACAAACTCGTAGCTAGAGAAATAAAAGAAAGCTGGAAATCTTTAAACCACAGCCAATAACAAAAGGAACAAAGTGTTGTCAACAAAAAAAAAAAAACTGAGTAATTCTTAAATAACATATACCAACATTAAAGCAAAGATTGTGGCCAATAAGAAAATTGTTTCTTATTAGGGGAATTAACATTTGTTATTTAATATAGCCCAATGTTATAATCAATATAGACCTATTTATATACATTAGTGTATACAATCGCCGAAATCTAGGTAAATTAGCTTGCGCAAACTCTTGGTGTATTTAAAAAGGAAGATCCTCAAATTTATAGGCTACATCCTCCGCAAACTTTGTTTCAACAGTATGGGGGAAGGGGCCCCACTTCCTGTCGTCCTCCGTTGCCAATTAAGGGGAGGGATCCGGCGATTTCTAAATTTAACTGCCCCAGCTATGACTTTCTTATCTCGAGGTGACAGAATTACCCCCGACCGGGGGCCAGCTGCAAATCTTTTATCACCCCCGCACGGAGGCCTTTTTAGGAAATTGGCCGTCGTATTCTCTTTCCCTGGCCATATACAAACGCCACGTTGTGGCCCCATATCTCTGTTCATCTTGCTGGCAACTTACTGACTATAAATACACAATTGTAGAATATCTGGGAACCTATCCCACCAATTTACTTGATCTCATAACACGTGTATGAGTCCATCGTCACTTAGAGACGGTTATCAGAAGCCTTTCTTTTGTATTTATACAGTATGAGCTGCAGTGATTGGAAGTTCTAATTCCATGGGTTCATCCCTCTTACAATCTGCTGGTACTGAATAAAATGCGGTTATAATATCCTTGTCTACGGGATAACAGTTGCATTCTGAACTGGGAGATGACAAAGTTGTTTCGCCCTTTAGGACACCTATTTTAACTGAGTTTTCTGTTGGGTTATGATAATATATTGTGAATCTTGTAGGGGAATTACTTTGTAGGACTTTGTTGCATACCATGGGTTTTGTTTGTTCCTGGGTTAGAAAACTCATATTATTATTTATTACTGTCAGCCTGATAATTACATTCCTGGCTCATGAGATATAGGTGTGCAGCAGGTATAATTCACTGTGGAAATACATGTGGACATCTAAGGATTTACAGGAGTATATATGATATGGAGAGGTCACCTCAGCTCAATCTAAACACATTTTGTTCTGGAATTAGCGCTAATTTCTGGATGGACTTCACTGCTCCATCTATTGTCCAGGCGTAGCACCTTGTGTGTGTCAAATTTAGGAAACGTCATCTCGTCCTAGATCTTCTTTCTCGTCATGCTGGCACGTCTTCAATGACAATTTCCATGTGGTGCACACACCCTTTTTGGCGATCTATCGGCATCCAGTGATCAAAACTTGGCAGAAAACATCGTCAAAGGGGGTCACCCTTCTCGCGTATCAAACCTTCCAAACCAATCACGATACCGCCTCACGCCTACAGGTTCCGAAGTCCCGACTCCATCAATCTTTATTCACAGCCTTCTGGTGATGTTACTTCGCACTGGAGGTTCACACTTCGCTAACTTCCTCATTATATACAAGTGTCAAATCGAGCCTCGATAAACTCCCTCGCCTCCTATATCCCTATTATTAGATAGATCCTGTCTCTAACACAGTTGGCTTTTGCTGCCTTGTCATTTACTTAAGGCTGTCCACGCATGCCCCGGGATATCTCATCTGTCTTGCAGACACAAGCTCCAGTCATCTCCCTTCCTTTGAATATTTTAAAGATTATCCCAGGTAGTATGTCATGATTTGATAAAAACTTCCACAGTGATTAAAAGTACTCGCGCAAATTGTTCACTATATCTATCCCTTGAGATTTTGCCATTGGAATGTTAAAAACCAGGTTTCTTTCTATTATTGGTTTCGAGAAGAAAAAAAATTTACGAAGAAAACTATAAAATTGCGTCCTTTCTATGGTGATCAATAATCTCTCTTCATGGGTATGCTAAACTGGATCTCCCATTCTAATTCTGCCTTAAGGCTCGTGTGTTTGTCACTCTCCCAATCCACTATGTGCTGTATAAATAAAATAGAATAACTATCTCCAGGCATATTAGCTCTAATTCTGGACGCACAGACTAGTATGACCTGGCAGAAAGCGCTATTAAAGTAAAGTTAATAAATTGTAGCCAGTAATAATTATCAGGACTCACTTCTGCTGTGAGAGAGATTATATCAGGGCTGTGATGAGAGGAAATTCTAAGTCATTTCAGTAGACTACTGTAAGACACGGGTTACTGTCCTAGATTTTGATCCATGGCAACCCAACCGCATTTCTCATACTGTATAAAACAGTTTTAAAAAAAAAATTGTAATCAATGGTGCTCGCAACAGAATCCAAAATTGATTGAAACACAGAACATTATAAATAGTGTCCAGCAAGCAGGATGCCCAACCACCTTTATATTAAAAAAAAAAAAAACTTTCCACAAAAGTGTAACAATCAATAACCCCATAAACAAAACCACAAATATCTATAGGGCGATGTGTTACACTACATACTCACAAATATCTATAACTATAGTCAACTACCTAAGGAGCTTTGGCATCCAAACATATTACTGTAATTCACCTAATATAGTCTCCACCATTAAAATCAACCATCTAAAATAATCCTAATATCATAAAAACCCACTAACTAAACAGACATAGAAGGCAATATAATTTTTCAACACTGCAAAGAAACAAGTCACACTTTCGCTTTAGGAGAAGCATGGAATACATTACAATAATATAAACAGTAAATATCAAAGACTTATAATTGATCCTTCAGTTATTCAGTAAACACAATAACGTTAATGGAAAATAGATTTGCCCGAAGCATATAACACAATATATCCTAGGACCAGCTAGCAATATCAATAATAATATAAGGAACTTGTATGTAATAGCCAATAACCGTTATAAACTAACTTAAATAATGGAATTCCTAACTTATAAGATAATTCATAGAATATAGCAAACAAATAATATGCAAAAAAAAAAAAAACATCCTAATATATATATATATATATGTATATAGAATCATAATAGTTTTAGCAGCAGGCGGCATTATATTTTCTTGATATATTGTATATGTTTCTCCTGTAGAAGGGCGGACAAGCCCGAAAGCTTGATGAGACCTGAACAAAAGATACTCATCACCATAAACGTTTTTACTTTGATATCAGAAATCAACGGTAATAAAGGCTTTGTCACAATCAAAGTAAATCGTAAAGAGGAAAACAGCGTCGAGTGATGCGGTAGACATTGCCTCCACTTAACTTTCATTGCCTGATAAAATTGCTAGTGAAACAGGAAGCATAAGTTAAAATTCACGATTTAAATCGTGTCAGTAGGTGCGGTTAGAAAACTGAAAGGACGCTATGAATAGCTCTTAAAATTAACGGAAAATCACAAGGCGACAACATGACATTCCTTAAGTAAGACAACTGGAAATTTTTTGTAAGTCACTTTAGATATATACTCTTAACTCAGGGTGTGAATTACTTCACCAATTTTATTAATTAAATAATTAAATATTATGGCTTTTCATTAGGTATATATATTTCTACAGTATTTAAGATGAAATATATACTAAATTCGAGCCCCACGTTGATGCGCCACTGTCGCGTTCCCTATTTTAGACCTACGGGAACGGAGCATGTAAGGAGTGACTTAGTAGAAATTTCCTTATTAAAAGCTGAAAGTGTAACATTTTGGTAACAGGGTCTCTACCGGAGTACCCGATAATATATATACATATATTGGAAGTGTCACGTTCCCGATTTTAGACCTACGAGAACGGAGCATGTAGGGAGTGACTTAATACAATTTTCTTATTAAAATATGCGAGCATAGCCTTGTGACAACAATGTCAACACCATCCTTGGAATGTATGTTGTGCCTAAAAAAAAAATTTCCTTATTAAAACTGCAAGTGTAACATTTTGACAGCAACCCCCCTTCCAATCTTCGGGCTAGAGCGTGATATAGAATGGACAAATATATATGACTTAGACAGCTAAGGTTATACTTGAGAAGAGAGGAGTACCCGATAATATATACATATATTGAAAGTGTCGCGTTCCCGATTTTAGACCTACGAGAACGGAGCATGTAGACAGTGACTTAGTAAAAGTCTTTTATAAAGAAATCTGTAAGTGTAACGTTAGACAACAACTCCCCTACCACTGTCGCGTTCCCTATTTTAGACCTACGAGAACGGAGCATGTAGACAGTGACTTAGTAAAAGTCTTTTACAAAGAAATCTGTAAGTGTAACGCTTGACAACAGGGCCTCTACCACAATAGGTAAAGTGTTTGATATTGAGATAAACAATGTAGAGCTTGAGCATATAAAACTATAACTTAAAGGATGGAAATGGAATATCAGACAACATACAAGACAGAAGGATTTTTAGAAATGCAGCTCCAAGTAAAAAGTTTACATGACGGCGTGAGAGGGACCCCTCAAGAGAGGCCCCCCGTTGATGGACTTCTTCCTGGAATGTATGGGGGCGTCGGGAATAGCGCGGGAACTAACGGTGTCTCAGGAATGTCGGGGTCCAACGTCCATCCTCCCCCCCCTTGCTTCTTCCTCCATGAAAGAGAAAATGGCGGACCCTTCCCCGTTGTCTCAACTTATCCTTTAAGAAAATCGCCTTCTAACGTTTTAGCCACCTACTGAAGACGCTGGTAGCTATTTCATAGGGGAAACTATAGCAACAGATCTCTATAATTTCTACTGATCAACTGCGGATAGATTCATATTAAGGCATCCCCTTTTCCTTTTATAACCCAAATGACACAGACAGTAGTCATACATATAGACCTATTTGCATCACACCTTACCCTCCTAACTGCTTAACAATAGCCCGAAGAATTAGGAAATATGGTATAGGGACATATTATAAAAACATACCTGACATAAGCGCAATAGTCAGAAATCAGAATAAAAAGATACAATAGCCATAACTCTGCTCCATGGCTAATTCAAATTTCATAAGTTATATATTTTATTATATAATAATTTAACCTTAGTTTAGAAATATGTAAATAGTCTGTACTTAGCATATAACAAGTGGTTAAGATATTTGAATTATTTTGCTATCTGGATATATGTAGAAGGAACCCTACTTGTGAAGATTATATCTGAAGACTAACAAATAAGATTTAAAGACAAGCAAACTATACACTTAATAGTGGACGGCTCTCCCATCATAAAGATAGACGCTGGAATGGAACTGCCATCCATTTTACCGCCCCTACAGTCCAACGGACCGTGACACACCCATCTCTTTGTGTCCCGTCCTTTGAGATCATCCAACGATTTTGGAAAATCTCAGAAAGATAAACATGTTACTATTAGAGACTAAAATCCTGAATATAGAAGACCAAATTAATATTTCTATTGAAGTACAGTAAGTGTAAATCAATATTTCAAAGTAGATATCATAAGTACCAGGTTCAGACTTCTAGTAGAAAATCTGATTAAACGTGCGGATATCATTTGATTCCCAATTTTATATTAAAGGTTCAATAAAGTGCAACAAGTAAGTTACCATCTGGATACATGTGAAGGACCCCCGTTTTATAGAGATTATTCCGGAATCTAACAGATAGGTTATAAGAGACAAACATACTATAGACTTATGCTATTGTCATTAATAATCGTAATATATCTAAAACCTGGGTCTTCAATAAAGCCGTAAAGAGAACAACCTAATGAGTTTTAAGACAACATGTATCTTATTAATTTTAAATCAATGAACAATATAAAGTAGACATGATGCAGCACACTGAAACACAGACACTTACAACGATGTATATGACCGGCAATTTATGGAGACCTAATTATTAGCAACATTCCCTTCAAATAGATAAGAAACATACAACATTTCATTTATACAGTGGGAGTAACATCATAGGGCAAAAGAATGGAGTATGTATGGGAGAGAACAAGAAATTACTCTTATACGATATGTATCGGATATTTATTTGAACTATTCATATTTTTGGGGACATTTTTATGCTGGCGGGACATACTATTTACATAATAATGTAGGTAGGGTGACTTAAGGTTACTATTTCCTCTCTATAGATTGGAGAACATAGATCTCCATTTATTCTAACGGGATAAGGTACTAAAAATACTAACATTACTTTAAGTTATCATCTAAAGCCCTTTTAGGGCCCATTAAAAATCTAAATAGATCTGCTTCTAATTGAAAACTATGAAAGGGAGTAGGGCCATAATGGCGGTGCTTACCTTCTCTCGGAAAAGGGGCGGTAAGGTCTGGTCTCCTTCACGTCTCGGGGTCGACTGCCGGGAGTTACTGTCACTGAGCGACTCTGTCTGTCTGATCTCTTTTAGTCAAAAACTGGCCCTTTTATTCTATCCTTTCTTCATTTCCATTCGTTGATCATGCCAAAGCCCTTATTGGCTGGCATTTTGATTCGTCGAGAGCAAAACACGCACGTCACCATGACCACGCCCCCCAATTTCCCGTGTTGCCGCGCGAGAAAGAAAATTGTATATTGGATGAAACAAATTAATCCCTAAAATTAACTCCTTAGGAATTAATTAATGTATATATATATATCCCGAGTATATAAAAATTAATAATTTACATGTCTATATGACACATTGTTTTCCTTAGGTCACCTACTACCAAAAGGAAATGAGGGGAATATATGTACATATGGTAGCAATATATGTACATATGGTACAGCAGTTCTCAGCACGGATGTCTCTGGATGTCACCCGCCGTGTCTTCCCTCTGCCACCAGGTATCTGCTTTTGGCATGGAAGTCTGGTGTCTTCAGGTGTCTGCCTTTTGTATATCCTTCCAAGAGAGGCCCTGCGTCAGGGAAGGGGCCTTTAGAGCATCGTCGGCCATCGTTGGGAATTCTTCACCTAGGCAACAAACACTTCGGCGAGACACTGCGTATATATATGTTTATATGATGTAAATGAATGTTTACATCTTTGTTGGGTTTTGTTTAATGGAAAAACTGACCCAACAAAACCAAATAAATTAGTAGTGTGTGGCGTTTCTGTAACAGGCTGTTACCAAAATGTCACACACTATTAATTTATTTGGATTTGGTCTTATTACCTTGTAGGTTTAATCAACAATCCAAATGGTGCCTTATCATCACTTGAGACCAAGATTTCATGTTATTGTTAAAACAATAGATAAAATAGATGTGACTTAAAACAACTGGGAATTGTGATAGGTTCCAGTGTATGTGGAGTAGGTGTGTTGTAGGTCCCGACCCATTGTTTCGATAGCAGTCAGCTTCAACCCGCTGATGATCTCCAGCTCCTCCAAGTGTGTGGTGAATGGCAAGAATCTGACCTGCTTCACTGCTAACTACTGTCTGCAGCTGTATGCTGGGCTGGTGGTCTATCCAACAGGTGAGTGGGCATTATTTCAGCTCTGTGTTGTTGTTGGACATAATTCCTTTTTGGTTCTTCTTTGTAACATTCTGTAAATGTTTCCATTTACTTTATAGGCTGTTGTTGCAGAGTTCGAAGCGACACTGGAGTTGGACACAGGTGTCCACCAGGACCCTCTACCACGGGCCTTCATGCTCCTGAGTAACAACTCAAGGAGTTACAAAGCCCAGGCCAACATGACCCTGGCCATAGCTCTTGAGAAAACCTGTGCCTCTCAGTTGGTCTACCTGCGGGTAGGGATATTCATGTCACATCATTTAATTCTAATTGAAGTGACATTTGGGATTAGAGATAAAAATGACAAGGTGACAAAATAAAATCCAATTGAAACCTTGTTATAATATCATGATGCTCCAAAGTTTTAAGTTACAATTATACAGTTATACATGTATTAGTTATACAGCACAGGTTCACAGTTTTAAGTAGAACTACCTAGCTATCTATAAAGGACACCTAGTTGCGGAGCCAAAAGTTCTTTTAGGGATAGGTGACCTCTTACCAGATAGTTGTGCAAGGATGACATGCAAAATCGTGAAGCATTCCATATTTTTATTATGTGTAGACGTGTGGTGCGCTTACAGTAAAAGCAGTCGCTAACTACCAACCATTATTATCATGGCCTGTACCACGTGTACTAGGGATAATTAAAAAAAAGATAGATGCTAATTAGCAGAAATTATAATTTTGGAGATGAAAACTCCTATGTAGAGAGGTGTCCTCTAGTGAGAGTGTCTTCTGAGTATGTTCAGATAATTGTGGGACTAGAATCAGTTCTCAAGTTCCAATTAAATAGAAGGAATAGAAGTTATTTTTTTCACTTCTAGATATTTATCTGGTTCAATGTTATCTAGTATAAATGTCAAAATGGCTAGCCTAATGTGGGAATGAATTATTAATGACTCTTTCTAGGCGACACAACTACACTGTATGTGTTAATACTACTGTATTTACCTTCAAAAAAAAAAAGAAGGATCAGATGTATGTTACATTTATAATGCTAGGGATAATTATATAAGTGGGAAATAAAAATGGAAGAAATAAATGTATTAGTTACATATGAAGAGCATCAACCCAATTTTTGCAGGAAATGGTAACAATGATTATGCCAAGATATGTCACATGTATAATTACTTAATTGTTCCTTTGTGGCCTCATATATAATGTTGGAGAAGTGTCATGGTGAGAGCAATATGGCCAAGATAGGATAATTCATGGGATACAAAATGGTCAAAAATGGCAGAAAAGTGATGGTTTACCATTCCAGATGACTTCGTCAAGATAATACAAATTATATTCAAATCAATTTTTTTAAATGGAGTCAGTCAAACGTCACTATACCAACTTAGAATTATGATGTTAGAACCATGTTATAATGAGATTCCACTATAAGTACTATATGTGTAGCATTGCTTTTTATCAAACAGAACACTTCTATTGTATTTTGTGGATTGGATTATAGAGCCTGTATTTGAGGAAATTCCTAGTAATGTTTTTTTTTGTGGAAATTGTAAACATATAAGTGTCTAGTACAGCAGGAAAAGACAGTAGAACCTCTGGAAGGACACCACTCTACAAGAAACAGTTTTTATAGTCAAAATTAACATTTTTCTATTTAGCAACTCTTCAGTAAAAAGATACCTCTCCCTAAAGGACACTTGACACTGCAACTAGGTGTTGTCCTTTATAGAGAGGTTCTACTGTATATTTTCAGTAAATGTGCCATTGAGCAAAATACTATACTCTAAATAAATGAATAAAAGGCAACATTATATATATCTTCATCAAAGAGTGGCATCATAATTTTTCTCATTGCATAAATGTCTATAGAAATAGTTTTTTTTTATTTAAAAAAAAAAAAATGTAGTGTTAAAATTTTCTTTTTAATATTCAAAAAGACTATTAATATATTTTTAAAATAAACATATTTGATGTTGTTGTGGATATTTTCAACCTGTGACCTCCCGAGGCTGTTATAGGAGGACGTGGTGAATCTAGGGACTCCCTTAGAGGTGAGAGTGAGCTACAGACTGTACGACCCCCCTACTGCAGACTTCTGTGCCCAATGTCCTGTGCTGACACATGACGCTATCACCTCCTATCCCTTCCAGGTGACCAACCTCTCTACCCATTCATCCCTCCATATGTCACAATGGCCGTACAGATCACCTCTGATGTGCGCTGTGGACTCACCCCCTGTTTCACTCGACTTTACGTCATTCCAACTCTGAGCAAGATCAGGTAGGTGAATTCTCAAACCACCATATTATGAAACTTCACTTTGTGGTGCACAACTGTTCGGTCATCTCTGCTTCCCTTTTGTCATCATCAATAGTTTACTTATAGTTGTTTACCACATCTCACACTATATTGTAATTAAAACATGCTTACAATATTCTGGGTAGAAGCAATTGTGATGTCCTTTGCCAATGCTGGTAGTTGCCGTCACTCTCCCAACCAGGATGTTTATCAACTTCCTCCAGACTTGATCCATCTGTTCTTTTTCCAAAAAGTGATACCTCAGGTAAGATGTAGTTAACATAATGCATAGAAGCTCTTGGTAAAATAAAAAGTAGTGGAGAATCCCATCTGGTTCTATAATCTCAAAATGTTATAGAGGGTTGTAGAATCCAAATACCTTTTTGTTAAATTCAACTTATTTCATAATTTCCTCTCATAAGATCTAGGATCGAAGCCGCCCCTGTACTGATGAGGGCCATAGCCCAAAACCATGGTATAGAGGTTGTTGGCTTTTGACTGAATATGCTAAAACTGGTGTTGTGGCTCATTCCTTATCACCATGATTGTTTACTGGGCCGATAAACTAAACGTTTCAATGCATATTTGAAGGAGAGGTGCTACTTTTGATGAATAAACAGGTGTAAGATGGTAACAGACATGCCTTACTTGTTACTTTTTCATCAAATTTCCTGCCTATTCCAACTATAGTTGGAGTTATTTGACTCTTTGACCAGTATTCAGAACAGATTATTAACACAAGGTAATAAGACCAAATCCAAATAAATAAATAGTGTGTGACGTTTCGGTAACAGCGTTGTTACCATCTTCAGACAAAAGTACTGAATGACTTCAGTACTTTTGTCTGAAGATGGTAACAATGCTGTTACCGAAACGTCACACTATTTATTTATTTGGATTTGGTCTTATTACCTTGTGTTTATAATCTACAATCCAAATTGTGCCTCATCAGAACAGATTATTGTTTATAAAATTGCTATTCCAAGTAACATGGTTTGTGACTACTTCTACTCCAATTCAACCAGTACACCTAATGGAACCTTGATCCCCATACACAGTGGTGGACTTGAATCAAGGGCAGCCATTGAAATTCTCATTAACTGGAAGAAATAGGTTCCAATTATCAGGTGCATACTTGAATGTTCTAAATCTCACCAATTCATTTAAAAATTATAAACTCTTGAATACTATTCCAAAAAACACTGCTAAAAGTTTTCTCAATTGAAGATCTCATGGCTCGAAAACTTGCCCCCCTCTTTTTTTTTCCTTAATTAAAAATAAGAAGTGTTCTGCATAGTGTTTTTTAAAAGTATTTAATACTATTCCTGCATATATTCATTTGTTAAATAGAACTAATATTATATATTTTTTGCTTTCCCACTGAATTCCAATTAAAAAATAGCAGACTTGAAATACAGTTGAACCTCCCAAGAGAGAGCCATGACCACCCATTTGAAAAACAACAAGCTCCAAATTTTCACACAAAATCTGGAATGATGTTACCTTACTAATGTAACCTCCATTGAAAGACAGTAGAACCCAGTTAGGTGATGTGCAGGGCTCCGATCTGTGATGGGGAGTGCCCCGGAGTGGTGGTGGGCCAGCCAACCACGCTGACCTTGGATCTGTATGTGAAAAACTCCTGGAATCCTGCCTACCGCACAGAGCTGCTACTATGGTTGCCCTCGAGTGTGAGAGTGGTCAACCCAGGCTTCTGTGCAATAACCATCCCACCCTTTCCTAGACTGGACACTGTGGACCTCTACTGCCTAGCTGGACTCCTTAATATAAGCCAAGAGGTGAGATTATAGTTCTTCCATCTCTGCTCACCTTTTTTTCTCTTCAATAAATCACAGCTACAATAGATTTTTGATTTAAGACAGATACAATTTCCGGTGTTAAATTCTCACCAGTTATTATGCCACATGAATTTGTACTTGAGACCAGACAACCTCAGTCCTCAACACACCTTTGTCCAGAATTGACTGACTGCATTCACAGACACCCACAGATTGTCACCAAACTTTTTCTCATAAGAGATTTAGTGAAAAGTCTCTCCATGGAGAGCTTTAATATACACAGTATGTCAACTCTAATTGAAGTTTTCTGAGAAACTAAAATCAGTTCCAATTGAGGAATGTGTATAGTTGAAATGCTTATAAATTTCCATTGAAAACTTTTGTTAATGTTGGCTACTGATAATAATTTTTTTTTTTGCATTCCTGTTAAGTTTTAAATTAAAGAGAGAGATTCTATTACACAACAACTTACAAAAATAAAGTCCAGATGTCTTTCAAATGTTTTCCTGGATGCTCTTCCATCTAATCCCCAAGAAAACTGCTGGCATCTTAGAGTGCCTTGTTCTTATAACTGCAGAGCCACTACTCTGTTATTACAGGGGCTCTAACCTAACTTGGGTTGGTGCTCCTCCACACACAGGGTACTTTTATTTACATTTGGTCTTATCGCCCCATGATGGGGGCAGAAAGTTTCTTATAAAAAAAAATTATATATATGTCATAATTTTTACATAACTGGATGCAAACCCGCCCCAATATGTATGCAATGTATGTTTTAAAAGATTTTAATAAAGACAAGGCTTAAGAAATCTGGGAGAGAAAGGCCATCAAAGAGGAAGCAATCATTAGCAGGTTTTATTATCCAGGAACTCATAAAACTGGGTTCAAGAACCTAGCATTTCCTGGATCATGTCAGAACAAGCTAAGAACAAAGAATTAGCCGAGACCCAATGAGAGCATAGGAACATTAGTTAGGAACCAATGGGAATCGAGCACCCCTGGAAATTCATCCAATGAGAGCCCGGAATAGCTTTCGCCTTAAATCGGGAACGAAGTATAGTCAGTCAGGAGATCGCCGCGGTGGAGACCAGTTTGGAGCCAATCCCATCTCCTCAACCCCTCAGATAAGTCCCATCTTCAATAATGTGAACAACCATAATTAATAGCCAACTCAGCAAATAGCTTCAACTCCTTTTCTCCCCAGATCGCTAGCCTTTTTCCAATCCAAAACTCTGTGTCCTCGTTATTTTCCCTTGTGGATACCTTATCACTTCAGCCAACGACTGCGCCCATCAATTCAATCAATTCAACCCATCAACTTCAAAAGGTAATTCGCACCGATCCCACAGTGAATCGACAGGATAAAATGGAAAACAAGCGAGACCAAGTAGCGAAAAGTAGCGGCGACGAGATAGCGGAGAAAAGGAAAAAGACGACACGACGCACCCTAATGGCGATTCTGGTACAGTTGACTGTCGCCCTCCAAGGAGTGAGGTCTACCCGACGAGACGAGGACCGGAGCTCCGCCCGCGGGACAGACGCCGCCCACGCCCCCACCCCAGGCCGGAAGATGGACGGAGATGCCGCCGCCTACTACATTCGGCCTTGAGATCTCGAAAAACAACACAAACACAGAGACAAAATACACACGTAAGGTTAATTAGATTCCCATGTCTCCTGTATACACAATATAAAGCTCAATTGGGAAAGATCATGTTTCTACCCAAGAGTCGCACAGGAAAGACAAAAAAATCTACGAGGCATATCATTAATTGATTGCGAGCGTGATATAGATTGTGGCATGTAATTTTGATTACAAAGCGAGTTTGCGAACCTCGCTATACATATTTTTATATATCATTCATTTACATTATTTTCCTATGTTTAAATTCAAATTACTTAATCAAATTTACCATTTTTCATTAATTCAAATATTTATCATTTATTTTAAGCAATTATTTACCATTTATATAACCACTTCTTTTATCTTGTTCATAATTCAATAACGAAACAAATTTTTATCAACGAAAACTCACTGGTTTTCTTTTAAAATTAGATATTTTACTTTTTATTGATTTACAAAAAACCTTTTCTTTTTTCACCATGCGCAAAGCATTCACTTTGATTTCTTTCAACTTTTTATTTTATTTTTGATTTCTCAAAAGCCCTAATAGAATTCCCTCGATTTTCATTCCCAATCTCGAGCAGAATATGGTTAGGCATTTTTCTTTTTTTTCTCACCATGCAACAAAAGCATTCACTTTGATTTCTTTCAACTTTTATTTTAATTTTGATTTCTCAAAAGACCTAATAGAACTCCCTCGTTTTGTTCCCCATCTCGAGTAGAATATCGTTTAGGCGCATTGTCTTTTATTTTTTCCCACTATGTACCATAACATTCATTTTGATGTCTTACAATTAAAATTTTTGATTTCTATTAATTATACGCTATCTATATATCCCCAACACCATTCTCTTTTATCTCTTATATCACCACCAATGCTTGTATATAGCCTCTCAATAACCACAACTAATTTTCCCACAAAATTATTTTTTTCCCTTTACAGAACTCACTCAAGTTTTCCCCTTCGTGAATTCTTCACATGTAGGGGGCGCATCTGTCATAATTTGTACATAACTGGATGCAAACCCGCCCCAATATGTATGCAATGTATGTTTTAAAAGATTTTAATAAAGACAAGGCTTAAGAAATCTGGGAGAGAAAGGCCATCAAAGAGGAAGCAATCATTAGCAGGTTTTATTATCCAGGAACTCATAAAACTGGGTTCAAGAACCTAGCATTTCCTGGATCATGTCAGAACAAGCTAAGAACAAAGAATTAGCCGAGACCCAATGAGAGCATAGGAACATTAGTTAGGAACCAATGGGAATCGAGCACCCCTGGAAATTCATCCAATGAGAGCCCGGAATAGCTTTCGCCTTAAATCGGGAACGAAGTATAGTCAGTCAGGAGATCGCCGCGGTGGAGACCAGTTTGGAGCCAATCCCATCTCCTCAACCCCTCAGATAAGTCCCATCTTCAATAATGTGAACAACCATAATTAATAGCCAACTCAGCAAATAGCTTCAACTCCTTTTCTCCCCAGATCGCTAGCCTTTTTCCAATCCAAAACTCTGTGTCCTCGTTATTTTCCCTTGTGGATACCTTATCACTTCAGCCAACGACTGCGCCCATCAATTCAATCAATTCAACCCATCAACTTCAAAAGGTAATTCGCACCGATCCCACAGTGAATCGACAGGATAAAATGGAAAACAAGCGAGACCAAGTAGCGAAAAGTAGCGGCGACGAGATAGCGGAGAAAAGGAAAAAGACGACACGACGCACCCTAATGGCGATTCTGGTACAGTTGACTGTCGCCCTCCAAGGAGTGAGGTCTACCCGACGAGACGAGGACCGGAGCTCCGCCCGCGGGACAGACGCCGCCCACGCCCCCACCCCAGGCCGGAAGATGGACGGAGATGCCGCCGCCTACTACATTCGGCCTTGAGATCTCGAAAAACAACACAAACACAGAGACAAAATACACACGTAAGGTTAATTAGATTCCCATGTCTCCTGTATACACAATATAAAGCTCAATTGGGAAAGATCATGTTTCTACCCAAGAGTCGCACAGGAAAGACAAAAAAATCTACGAGGCATATCATTAATTGATTGCGAGCGTGATATAGATTGTGGCATGTAATTTTGATTACAAAGCGAGTTTGCGAACCTCGCTATACATATTTTTATATATCATTCATTTACATTATTTTCCTATGTTTAAATTCAAATTACTTAATCAAATTTACCATTTTTCATTAATTCAAATATTTATCATTTATTTTAAGCAATTATTTACCATTTATATAACCACTTCTTTTATCTTGTTCATAATTCAATAACGAAACAAATTTTTATCAACGAAAACTCACTGGTTTTCTTTTAAAATTAGATATTTTACTTTTTATTGATTTACAAAAAACCTTTTCTTTTTTCACCATGCGCAAAGCATTCACTTTGATTTCTTTCAACTTTTTATTTTATTTTTGATTTCTCAAAAGCCCTAATAGAATTCCCTCGATTTTCATTCCCAATCTCGAGCAGAATATGGTTAGGCATTTTTCTTTTTTTTCTCACCATGCAACAAAAGCATTCACTTTGATTTCTTTCAACTTTTATTTTAATTTTGATTTCTCAAAAGACCTAATAGAACTCCCTCGTTTTGTTCCCCATCTCGAGTAGAATATCGTTTAGGCGCATTGTCTTTTATTTTTTCCCACTATGTACCATAACATTCATTTTGATGTCTTACAATTAAAATTTTTGATTTCTATTAATTATACGCTATCTATATATCCCCAACACCATTCTCTTTTATCTCTTATATCACCACCAATGCTTGTATATAGCCTCTCAATAACCACAACTAATTTTCCCACAAAATTATTTTTTTCCCTTTACAGAACTCACTCAAGTTTTCCCCTTCGTGAATTCTTCACATGTAGGGGGCGCATCTGTCATAATTTGTACATAACTGGATGCAAACCCGCCCCAATATGTATGCAATGTATGTTTTAAAAGATTTTAATAAAGACAAGGCTTAAGAAATCTGGGAGAGAAAGGCCATCAAAGAGGAAGCAATCATTAGCAGGTTTTATTATCCAGGAACTCATAAAACTGGGTTCAAGAACCTAGCATTTCCTGGATCATGTCAGAACAAGCTAAGAACAAAGAATTAGCCGAGACCCAATGAGAGCATAGGAACATTAGTTAGGAACCAATGGGAATTGAGCATCCCTGGAAATTCATCCAATGAGAGCCCGGAATAGCTTTCGCCTTAAATCGGGAACGAAGTATAGTCAGTCAGGAGATCGCCGCGGTGGAGACCAGTTTGGAGCCAATCCCATCTCCTCAACCCTCAGATAAGTCCCATCTTCAATAATGTGAACAACCATAATTAATAGCCAACTCAGCAAATAGCTTCAACTCCTTTTCTCCCCAGATCGCTAGCCTTTTTCCAATCCAAAACTCTGTGTCCTCGTTATTTTCCCTTGTGGATACCTTATCACTTCAGCCAACGACTGCGCCTATCAATTCAATCAATCACCAATCAATTCAACCCATCAACTTCAAAAGGTAATTCGCACCGATCCCACATATATATATACAGTAAAACCCCGCTAATGCGAACCCTGGATATAGCGAACCTTCCCTTATAACGAACCTACGGCGATTCCCGATTCCATTCCATTGAAAATACCATCGTTATAATGAACTTTGCGATTTTAAAAATAACGAACTACCCCTATAACGAACCTATTTTCTGTCCCAAAATGATAAAATCTATTTAAAATACTATGCTTATAACGAACTTAAAATTGTAATTAAAAAAAAAAATAAACAACAAAATTTTGAGCTTGTTTCAGCTCACGGATCGCGATTTCAAAACAATAAATTTAGCGGTATTGTTTGTTTTGATTTACATTCTATTTTTGTTGTATGTTGTATAATTTTTACACATTATACTTTTTATTAAATAGAGTATCTTTGCATCCATTAAATTTGAAATAGAAAAAATGCAAACGGCTTCCAAAATAAAGAAAACAAAGGCATTCAAAAAATAAAAAACGTTATTACTAAAAAAAAAAAAGGCCATTTCAAAACTTTTTAAAGTGAAACACGCAAAATTTCAGAACATGTTAAAATAAGAAAATATAACTTTTATATTATAAGAGATAAAATAGAAGACTATTAAAAATTATTACAAAGAGGGATCAACCTCAACTTTTGCGGCGATCGCGATCGTACATGTTAGGGCTTGGAAAAAAAAAAAAAAGTTCATCCCAGGTCCGTGATGAAACAAAAAATATTTTTATGCTACGAACTATTGTGATTTTAAAGCCAGCAATGTTTTGCATGACAGGTTTAAAAAAACGAAATTTAGACTTAAGAAGAATATGTGAGATGGAAGAAAAACACTAACTTTATTTGAAGAGTGCTTTGATGCAACAAGGTATTAAAGCCATTTTTCCAAGTAAGCATTGTATTATATAATGTGATAAAGAAGCTTTTAATTCATTTTATATTTTTGAATATATATTTAATAAAACTTTGCCTAGGATTTGTCTTGGTTTTTAAATTAGACAGAGGTACATGTATGTTAATGATAAGAAGAACCTATCATCTAATGATTTCTTTTATTATTCAGTATTAATGTAAGGAAATAGGTCAATTAAGGGAATTAAAACAAAGTGACCATTATTAAGAGGCAGCCTCTTCCAGTGTGTAATGACTGTCCTTTAATTATACGGTCTAAAATTTTTGAAAAGTAAAAAAAAAAAGCCAAACCGTGGCTATAGTGAACCAAAAGCTCTGTCCCATTCGGGTTCACTATAGAGGGGTTTTACTGTATATAAAAGTTGCTGTGTAAAATGAGCTCCTGTGTTTTCTGCTTATCAATATTTGAAAGCAGTGAATAGAAATGTGATTGCAGGCTAATTTCACTGTCAAACTCAGTGCCAATTACAAGGCTGTTGGAGACATAGATATTCGAGGTTTTGCCGACACTCGAAGCCAATACTTGGGTCCTCCAGAAAGAATAAATATCCAAGTGCCTCTAGTCATCTCTGCCGGAGCTACCATTGAAGGGTGAGCTCTCTCCTTACCTCTATGAACATACCAGCATTGGTTGAACAGATGTTGTTCCATACTCAGGGTATGGAGAAGGGGATTCACCATGGACAGACAAAACACAAAATATATTTAACTCTCATTCACATATCCATAACACTCTTGATATTTTGATATAGTAGTGCACCATCTGTACATGAACTTTGAAGCTATTTTAGTATGCAGAGAAAGTTGGTTTATCTATAAATAAAAAATGCCAAAAATAATTTTAAAGTTCATATTTTCTTTAAATAAACATGATTTTGAATTCTTGATATATGTCCTCATTCTATAGGGGTTAATACACCCCAGATTCAAAAGTTAATGGAGAATATAGCTCTCTAAAGGAAGTAATCAAAAGGAAGTAAAAGTTACTTCAAGAATCATTAGGAGATTGTCTAGTGATCATTATAAAGGGATACACACATTATGTAGGAGAGACCAGGGAAGGGTTGGATGGATAGCCTAATACAAGGTTGTCCCAAAAGTTTGTAAACACTTGCATAAAATTGAAATACCAATATTATTCGTCATAATATTATTTTCCGTTATGTATAATGTATTTGTATTATGTATAAAGTAATTGTATTATGTATAATTATGTATTATTAGCCATAATAAAATTATTTACCAAGTAATAAGAAAAACAATGTTTATGAAAAACTTTTGGGACAACCTAATAGAATGGAAGATATGAATTGCTCTGAACAGAGGGAAATGGTGTTCTAGGCTGGCATATCAGAGAGAGCTGTACACAACATCACTACGACTTTATATCTGTCTCTCTTGCTGGGTGAATTATGATACTGTAAAAACTTTCATTTGAAAAGCAGCAGCCACCTTATCAAAATATAAAATGACTCGAACTGGACTAAACCAACCTCCAGTGAGAAACCACTTCCAGGAGATGCCAAGGTTATTTGTATTTTGTTTGGCGGTCACACATAGGACTTTACATCCATCCAGCTCTTACTGTGCAATGAAATCTTGGATATTTTCAAAACTCCATATTCTGTTTCTTTCGAGTTAGAATTGGTTTCCTTCAAGACACAGACATATTCACCAACAGTTCTATAAGTTATGTGCATAGAAAGATGAATACACAGAAACTATGTTCCAGAAAATCCACACCAGAAAGAACAGTGCTGAAGTCCAATGAAGCCAACATCACCATCACTGTCAAAGTCAGGAAGTATCTGCCCAGTCCCATTCCTGAGGCCCAGATCATCCTGATGCTGCCAGCTGGGCCTGTTAACCAATCTTACCTACAAATCAACGATGTCAAGGTGAGTGGATTCCCTCTCTTGTACACAATCCCCTCAATCATATAAATATATATATTTTTTGCTTATCCCTAATACATGTGGTACAGACCATGATAATCATGGTGGGTAGAATCCTCAATCATGTAAATCAATCATTATCTTTATTAAGACCTTTAGTCTTGGATTCTCTAGAGAGATACAGCAATGGTAGGAAAAAGATGGAGAAAGAAATTAGAATCAATAAAGCACTCATATAAAGTAAATTTCCACACTTAACAGTCGAACCTCTCTATAAAGGACAATACCTAGTTGCAAAGCCAAAGTGTCCTTTAGATAGAGGTGTCCTCCTACCGGAAAGTAACTAATTAGGAAAAATTATAATTTTGACCATGAAAACTGTTCTTTGTAGAGAGGTTCTATTCTGTTCAAAAGTAAAAATGAAAGAATATATTTAAAGTTTGGCTTATCAGATGTGAAACTTTCCAGTGGTTTTTTCCGCTTTAATCAATTTGTGTGTGCAGTAGGTCAGCTATTATATTTTGTACTCTCAATTTTGAGCAATTGTCAAGTTAATTACATCACATATTGAATACAAGCTATTCCGCCATCTTAAAACTATGATGCAATGATTGATATAATTATTATTGCAACAAAATCCTACCACATATTTTATCCCTCACTACTCTCTATTACTGTTGTTATTAACTAGGTACTACTAATAATCACTACTAGCACGGGGGGTCGGTGGAAGGCTGGTTAAACCGTTTGGTTTACGACCACTACGACCCGGGTTCGATCCCCGCATTGGACACTTTTTTCTGTTTAAAAAAAAAAAAAAATGCTCCAATGGCCCCCCGATTCTTGCAAAAGTCCAACCCCACCAGCGAGTGCAAGTAACCAAACGGGGCTCTGGCACATTTGTAAGTGCAAAGTCGAACTGCTTTCACATGTGTAGACATGTGGTGCGCTTACAGTAAAAAAAAAAGCAGTCGCTAACTACCCACCATGATTATCATGGCCTGTACCACGTATACTAGGGATAAGCAAAAAAAAAAAACTACTAGCACTAATATAATAATATCATTATTTAAAATAATTTTGTCTGGGTGGAAATTCACTCCGCTACTACAGTGAGGCATTTGTGTGGTCACACTTCTAAAATAAGTAAAATTTCTTGTGAATCCACACCCAGGTCAGAAACCCCCAAATGACCTTTTTTTATTATGGCACAAGCCCCACTAGTGAATGCAAGTAACTAAATGGCACCTTGTAACTGTAAAGTTGACTGCTGTCCACCTATTGTGGTGTACTTAGGGTAAAACACTAACTACCCATCATGATTATCATGGCTGTGTGTGTTCTTAGTTGTCCTGCTTTTATCTCTTAGATCTATAGCTTTGAAAAAGAGATTTCTATGGAATAATTTTAGAAACCATAGCAACAATGGTCACTAACCCCAATCTGAAAAAAGAGCTATTTATACTCTCTTCTAATGGCCCAGATGCTGGTTTTGTTTCTCTCAAGTTCCAGATACAGTCCTCACTTCTAATTTAATAACTAAAAATGTATCAACATAATAAATTCAAATCGTGAAATACATTCATTCAGGAAAAATTGACTTGAGAAATATTAATAGAAGATGGGATATTCATATGAATTATTTTTTTTTAATATCCATTATTTGATACAATGTTTTTGATAAATGATTGACTTGTGGAATACAATCCTCTTTTTTCTAAATTATTTTAATGCCATTCCCAAATATTCAGATTTGATATTTAATTTTCAATTGAAGAAAAACATTGGAAGGCCCATTCAACTTGGTTAAAACCTGAATATCTTCACTCCAAGAACATTGAATAATATGCAAGCACCAAAATATCTTTGAAATATTTTTTTTCTTCTTTGAAATTTTCTCATAATTTTTTCCTTGGAGTTTTCTCTTTGAAGCTTATTTCTCTCATAGATTGTATAAAATGCAACTGGGCATTACCCAGAGAAAGCTGGGTCCATTCAGCTCGGTATAATATATATTGTATAAAGTGTCCTACACTCAGGTCTTCTAAACAATGTCTTTAAAACTTAGCCGTCCCCAATACAACATGTCTGTTTGTGAACCAGGTGCGTGGAGGGATCATTCTCCACAGTGCCTGCAACATCACGGAGACCAACATAACATGGGAAGCACCAACACAGAATTCAACCCTGAGTGGAGATATAATTTACTTGGTGAGTTACTTAGAGTGATGCTGCTGAGAGATGTAACTCAGTGGGGTGGCAGAACTGTTCTGAGGTCCGCTGCATGGAAGTCCGGTGCTGGGCAGGTCCTGTGATGGAGGGACAACCTCTGGTGCTGACAGTGGAAGCTTCTGTCGGTAACTTAACTCAGGTAGCTCAACAGGCCCTCTACTTCTCTCTCCCTATATTTGTGGGGCTGAAGACCCTTCTATTCTTGTCAAAAGGAGTATTGATAACCCTCTTCAACCCAAGTTCTCTATTTTGGTGACATACAGGGATAAATGCTCTCACTAGGGATTTACTCTATACATGAGTAATCCCAGAACTAAGGTCTCTAAAGCACTGGGACCACATGGAAACTGCTCTAGCAGAAATTGGTGTTTGTTATTTCCCTTAAACAAGCCGTCCCATGTGGGATTCTGTCAATTGGTGATGAATAGTGTGATTTCCTCAATGTCTTTTGCATTGAACTAAGCCCAGTTACTATGTAAACTTCATCTCACATTGGCACAGACAGGAGCTCTGTTATATATGGCTATTGTGCCAAGACTTAGCATCTTTGGGAAACAGCAGTGTGACTATGGGACAAGTTTCCCTATGCTCCCCCCATCCTTAGCACTTTGGAGAACTTACATTTAGAATTACTCTCAAATCATCACAAATACTATTGATAAAGCCACTACTGTATTTATATTTAACAAAAGTAATTCAAATATACACTTTTCTCTATTAGTTCTATACCCACAAGAAAATTGACCTAATCCAAATAAATTCTTTTGTCTGATGATGGTAACAATGCTGTTACCGAAACGTCAAACACTATTAATGTATTTGGATTAAGTCTTATTTTCTTGTAGGTATAATCCAAATTGTGCTTTATCATCTATTAGTTCCCTTTGATTTTTCCCAATTGAGGAATATTCCTCGTTTATAAAATATTTCTAGAATATTCTTGACTAATTTGTATAGTAAAAAAAAAAAAGGAAACTAAGTGTTGTTCTAGAGTAGTATTAGTTTTCAGGAGAGATTCTATGGAAAGAGGTTAAAATATGGGCTGGATATAGGTTTTGTTATGTTGACCATCTCTACATCATTCAAGGATGGATTATGATCAATAAAATTGGTGAATTACCCAGATTTCAAACCTCAATTGTAATAACCTCTCTTTACACCTATTTGCAGAGCCAAAGTATCCTCTTACTGGAGAGCTGTTAATTGATAAAAATAGTCATTTTGGTGATGTAAAACTGTCCTTTAAGAGAGGTTTGTCTTCTAGAGAGTTTAAAATTGTTTTTACACAATACTTAAAATTCCATACTAATTCCATAGTGTCCTTTGCTGCAATGGAGCAATATTTGTGAGGGCTCAATGGAGGAGCTTCCTTCAACCTAGATAGCCAAGGTGTGTCCAATAAATAATGAGACCGGTCAAAAACAAAGAAAAAAAGAAATGATAATTTTTTTTTTAAAGTCCATTAAAAAAATAGAAAGCTTCAGCTATACTGCGGTATATCACATCACATGATTGCGCGCGCAGTCGATAAATTGTAAGCTTGTAAAAAGAACGCCTTGCATAACAACTTCTAATTTCTAATGGATAGAAAATTCGAACAACGAATTTGTATTAAATTTTACTACAAAATTGGGAAATCGGCTTCAGAAACTTTAGATTTGTTGAAATTGGCATTTGGAAATGAAAATGTAAATAAGCCCACCACATTCAGATGGTTTTCATGATTTAAAAATGGAATGGAATCCGTTTTTTTTTTTTTGCTTATCCCTAGTACACGTGGTACAGGCCATGATAATCATGGTGGGTAGTTAGCGACTGCTTTTTACTGTAAGCGCACCACATGTCTACACATGTGAAAGCATGGAATCCGTGAAAGATGAGAAGCGTGTTGGATGTCCAATTCTGCACAGGAACCCTGAAAAGGTGAGCCAAATTTCAAATTTGATAAAAGAAAATCCACAAATAGGGTTACGGGATATTGAGGAAGAAACAGGGATATCAAAATCATTAGTTGGATCGATAATTAAAGAAGACACCTTCAAAATTTGTCCCTAAAATGCTCACAATCCAACAAAAGGAGAATCGCGTTGAAGTTGCTAAAAAAAATGCTTGAAATGGTGGAAGAAAACCCCAATTGGAAGGAAAAAGCAATAACTGGAGACGAGACATGGGTTTACGGGTATGACCCGGAAACAAAACGCCAATCCATGGAGTGGAAAGGAAAAGATGAACCAAGAACGAAGAAATCCCGACTTTGCAAGTCAAAAAACAAAGTCTTATTGGTCACGTTCTTTGACATAAAGGGAATTGTGCATTATGAATATCTAGAGGAAGGTCAAACAATCAATAAGGAGTCTTATTTAAACATTATGAGACATGTACGTGAATCAATTCGTCTGAAAAGAAGTGAAATGTGGAGTTTCAAAAATTGGATTATCCATCATGATAATGCACCACCACACACAGCTACATCTGTACTGACTTATTTGGCTAAACACGGCATCCAAATACTTCAACAACCTTCCTATTCCCCAGACCTAGCTCCAAATGATTTTTTTCTCTTTCCAAAACTCAAAATGGCTCTAAAAGGAAGGAGATTTGACACTAGAGAGTCCATCATAGCGGATTCAAAAAGGTCTTGAAGAACATCCCGAAAGATGCCTTTTCTAAATGTTTTAAATCATGGGAAAAGAGATGGAAATTATGTATAGATGCGGGAGGGGACTATTTTGAAAAATACAAATAAAAAAATTTTAATCATTTTATTTTTTTTCTTTATTTTTGACCAGTCTCATTATTTATTGGACACACCTTGTATATACGGTTTCAGAGGTTTTGCCCACCCTTGTTGGTAGCAGAAATTGTTAGAAGTTAAAACTTTTATAACTAATTATTAATATTTATTTAGTTACATGTTGCCAAGCCTTTTTAAGTCAATACTCAAAAGGAAAGGTACTTTTTGTTGAAATAAAAGTAGGTGTTGAATTATAGTAGGCTAAATTAAAGAGCTAACTAGAATGAGATTTGAAAACCGGTTGAAATACAGTAAGTATTAAATTATAGCTGGTTGAATTAAAGAGGTTATACTGATGTATTTGCATACAACCTGGGATTTCTAGATCACCAAGTGTTTGCTACCTATATTGTCTTTATTAATAGCAAATATTATATGTTTAAAGCCCATGTTCTATGAGCAAGGTTTCCCCAATAATATTGGATGTGTGTGTTGCCAAGTTGGGGGTGTTTGCCTTGGTGTCGGAGGCCTCAGTAGAGATCCCCAAGACTGACAGGGACTATACTCCCTCCTTACAGCTCCCTTCCCACACCCAGGTACCTAGCTGGACTGTATATCACCTGTATACTTCTTGAAACATACCAAAATTCCAGGTGTAACATAGATTCAGTTTAAAATCAAAATTATATACAGGAAAACCTGTCTTGGGAGTTTTCTTGTCTTAGGAGTTAATGTTTAGTGAGAACCATTTATTTTTTTCCATTAATATATTTTTCTTACGGCATTTCACTTCATCTTATTCAATTATAAACTTTCTAAGCCCCCTAAATGTGTTGAATATTCTATTTTAAGAGCATCATTGGATTTGTATAAGAAAGAATTATTTTAGGTTTATTGTATTATAACTAATTTTATTTAACTCTTGTTTTAGAAGTCAACCTTTCTTGCGAGGGTATTTTTGCTTGGAACCAAATGAAAACTCCCACAAGACAGGATTTACTGTATATTCTAAATCAATTTTAGAATTAGCCATATGACCAGAAATTTCCTGTCTTGATTGGGTCCAATTAGTTACTCTACTTGAAGTGTGTGTATTTAGAATCCTGTGATCTCCAATGGGATTAGCTCCTAAATCCAGTAACTTGTCTTAATTAGAGACACTCACCTCTCATCAATTGGGAGACTGGAAAGCCAAAAAAATAGTTGCAATTACTCTAGCCCCTTTAAATTAAAATGTATTTTTATATGTAAATTTGTGTTAAACAATGATTATAGTTTAAATACAAATTTGTCAATTTGAAGAAATTTTGGCCTTTCCAGATAGAGTATAGACTGTTAACATATACAGTAAAACCCCTCTATAGTGAACCCCAATGGGACAGAGCTTTTGGTTCACTATAACCACGGTTTGGTCTTTTTTTTTTTTTACTTTTCTAAATTTTTAGACCATATAATTAAAAAACAGCCACACACAGGAAAAGGCAGCCACTTAATAATGGTCACTTTGTTTTAATTCCCTAAATTGACCTATTTCTTTACAGTAATGCTGAATATCAAAAGAAGTCATTTGATAATAGGTTCTTCTTATCATTAGCATACATGTTTATATATAAACCTCTATGTATAATTTAAAAATTAAGCCAAATCCCCTAGGCAAAACTTTATTATTTATATACTTAAAAGGTATAAGAGTATTTTAGAACATCTTTCTCAAATAATATTGTGGTGGTTCATCTGGTTTTGAAGAAATGATTCAATTATTCATTCCAAGGTATTTTAATTATTACAGATCCCTATATATATAAAAGTCAGTGTATGTATGTATGTGTGTTTGTTCCTATGTCGGCTATACACGTCCACAATACGTAACTAATCTGACTGAAATTTTAACAGTATATAGAGTAGAATCTGGAAAAAACTTATAGTGAAAATTTCAGGTCTCTATCCCGAATATTCGTAGAGTTATTTGCAAATTTGCCCTTTCGCTCGCAAGCAGCGCCTCTAGCGGTGAAGATGGGAGGTAATATCAACTGACCTAATGTACATGTAAAACGTGTTTTAACAGGAAATAGAGAAAATCTGGAAGAGATTTTTAGCCAAAGAAATTGAAATTGATAGGTTTTGGGCAAAGATAGTTGTTTTTTAGTCAAAAAATGATGATGACAATATTGCTTAATCATGTTTGATTATCAGATACAAAATTATATCGGGAAAAATTCCAAAAATCAGAGACCAGGGGTGAAGCCAGTTCATTTTTAGTATGCAGGAACAAAATTCTAACAGAAAAAAACATTCATTCGAGCAGAAGACACAAAGCCAGATCATCTCTCTCTAAAAATATCGTTTCTCAGACACAAGTTTGGAGCGGGACGTTTCACAAGAGTGACATCCACGGCGCCAATTTATAATTGTAAAGAATAGTATTTGAAAATCAAAATAATAGAATTTTAAAATATCTTTATGAAAATTTACATTTCTATTTTTATATTTTAAAACACGCAAAGTTTGGAGCGGGACGTTTCACAAGAGTGAAATCCACGGCGGTATTTGAATTAAAAACATTTAATCGGGTAAAACCCGGGCGTTGCCCGGGTCATTCAGCTAGTATAATATAAAAATAAATATTAATGTTAATTATTAGTGATTATTATCGTTGCAAATTAAAATCTAGTAAAGAAGAGTTTAAAAAGGCTTGATGAAAATGGCCGTTGGCTTGTGGAGGCGTCAAAACAATGGTATCCTCCCCCGTGCTTACCACGTCACCGCTGCCGCGCATGCGCCGACTTAGCATACCCAGTCGGCCGAGGTGGTGGTGGTTGAAAGGGCTGTTCAAAATTGGCGGTGGGTCAAAATACTGTCACACCATAATACTAAATTTATTTGAAAAATGCCTCTAGTACCTTGTTGTTTGAAAGTGAAAAGTAAAATTTGAAAATCAGAATTGTCTTAAAATATCGTTATTTCCATCAAAGGAATAAAGCTCTGTGTATTCTGAATCAATTGAAGATGAATCAAAAGTATCTGACTCAGAAAAATCGGACGCGAAACATGTTGATACGATAGTGCGATTGGTAAAATTGCAAATAAAAAATGCCAATTTGCAAACACAAAATCGGTAGTGAAACGGCCGGCCAGGAGGAATATCCGCGAACCCAAAATCAGTCATATACCTAACAAGAATTCCATTCTAAAAATAGAACTGTAGTGGTAGTTTTTGAGAATTTATAAGTCGATTTGTTTATGGCCCATGAGACACGGGCACTGTTTTTTTTTTTTTTTTCTTCCAATTCCAGTTTCCACATATTCTTCTGAAGTATAGATTAAATTTTGTTTTTAACCTGTTATTCAAACCATTTCTGGTTTTAAAATTATTTGGAATTATTTCTTAGCCAAGGTTAAACTTAATATAGAATGCTTCTAAAAGGGCATGCTGCCACTGTTTTTTTTAGAACGTCATTCTTTGTTTCTTTTATTTTGGAAGCCATTTGTATATATTTTTTTCTATTTAAAAATTGTCGAATTCAAAGATATTCCATTGAATAAAAATATAATGTGTGAAAATTTATACAACATAGAGCAAAAATTGTATGGAAATGAAAACAAACAATGCTGCTAATTTTTTGTTTTGAAATCGCGATCCGTGAGCTGAAACATGCTCAAAATTTTGTTGTTTAAATTTTTTTAAATCACAATTTTAAGCCTAGTATTTTTAATAGATTTTATTATATCGGGACCGAAAATTGGTTCATTATAGGGGTAGTTCGTTATTTTAAAAATCGCAAAGTTCGTTATAATGATGGTATTTTCAATGGAATGGAATCGGGAATCGCCGTAGGTTTGTTATAAGGGAAGGTTCGCTATATCCAGGGTTCGTATTAGCGGGGTTTTACTGAATATGAATAAAATATACCAATAGCTGGCTTGTGGCTTGATATCAGGCTGTTAAACCTAGTTTAAATACCCGCCCGCTCATTTTGGCAGTTGTACCCCACCTACTCTCCATGCTCTCTCCCAGGGATATCTGTCACTATATATTTTAAACATAATAATATAAACTACATATGTTGTTACACAGGATTGCAGGCAATACAAGTGAAGTGTTTGTATGCACTGTGTTGTCATCACTGTGTGTACAGATCATTACGTGGGTTGTGAAGCCCCTCCCTCCACCACCTAAACCTTACACCTGGCTGGTGATTGGTGGAGTGGCCTTGGGACTGCTTGTACTCACCTTCCTCATCATCATCCTGGTTAAGGTAACCTCCCCATTTTACATACTAGACCGGCTCTCTCTTAACACCAAGGTGTATCTTGTACTGGTAGTAGTAGCTGTAAAGAAAGTCTGGTAAACGTTTCACACAACAAAGATGCGAAATTCGCAGTGATGATTCTTCTGTAGGCTGTTGCAAGGATTTTAGTCAGATCACTAAATAGCAGAAAGGAGAGGGTGAAAGTCTCCTTTACACTAACTTTATTTAAAACATGTTAAGAGGACAGAGGAAAAGGGACCAACTGGTCAGCAGACCACGCTCCGCGCTATCCTCTGTTGCTGACTGGTGCTGCTGGGTTTGTTTGCTGTCACCCATTCCATCATCCGGCTAATGTCCCGAAGTGGATCTCCATTATTCCACAGTAGCTGTAGTGATAGAAATTCATTACTATTATGATCATCATTCTCTAACCCTATGTGAAAAAAGCTTGAATTTTATAATTAAATGTTTATTTTAGCCCCACACCACCTTATTATAAAAGTATAGATACTAGTTGTGTGTTATCCATAGTAAAAAATATAATATACTCGTATTAGACCCAAAGTCTGTTATTAGGCCAATTAGCATATTCTGGGTTGAAACTATAATAGTGTCTTTCCATGCCTCAATCTATATTATAGAAAGGTTTCACCCAGCTATGTCAAATATTGTGGAAATGTATAATAATCACAATTAAACTGTTTTCTTTTACACAGAGAGACTTTGACAATTAACAACTTTTATGACTTCCACTCAGCAACAAAAGAAAACATAGGAATAAAATATTAAAATACAGCATTTATATAAAATATTCACACCAGACGATGCCTTCTCTGAAGGGACATCTGGATCTTATCAAGTGTTACCCTGGGTTTTAACACAGTTTTGCCACCAACATGCTCAATGTTGAGGAATTCACACAATGGTCTCGTGTCCTAGTGAGAGTAGCTCGAGGAGTTCCTCCTTCTCAGGGCACTATAGAACTGCATCCAATATAAACCTCTTCATAAATGATAAAGCACAATTTGGATTATAGATTATAATAAAGGAAATAAGACCTAATCCAAATAATTTATTAGTGTGTGACGTTTCGGCAACAACATTGTCACACACTAATAAATTATTTGGATTAGGTCTTATTTCCTTTATTAAAACATCTTCATAGAGGAGGGCCTAGGAAAGCCTTCAATTTGTCAAAAGCCTCTCAACCTAGAGATAGGTTATCACACCCTACTTCCTCAACTATATAAATGTCACAAAAACCTTCTCTGTATGAAGGAAGATGTGTGAACAGGTGGGGTTCTTCCGGCGTAGGACACAGGAGGAACTCAGGAAACTGGTGGAACAGACTGCTGCCGAGACAGCAAGAGAACAAACCAGGACTGATTCTGAAATTGTTGACCCACTACATACATAATAGGTAATGGAGTGGTTTTATCATATACCACAATATTTTGTTTATATATGCCACAATATTTGTTTAAAATTTAAAAAAAAAAAAAAAATGCTCCAATGGCCCCCGATTCTTGCAAAAGTCCAACCCCACCAGCGAGTGCAAGTAACCAAACGGGGCTCTGGCACATTTTGTAAGTGCAAAGTCGAACTGCTTTTCACATGTGTAGACATGTGGTGCGCTTACAGTAAAAGCAGTCGCTAACTACCCACCATGATTATCATGGCCTGTACCACGTGTACTAGGGATAAGCAAAAAAAAAAACATACCCATTAGAACTTCCCATTGTCCATAAACCAAGGCTATTTATGGAGTCTCAGAGGTGGTTGTTGGTTCTCAGGATATCCAACCAGGATGGAAGCCCATATTTAACAACACCTTATTTTAAAGATTAATAAAAATGTGACCTCCAGTAGTCCTACTCCACCATTGAGAGTCAAGACCTCAATGGATCTAGGCCACCATGTAAAATGTCCTATATACCACAGTATAATGCCTAGCATGGCCTGTAACACGACAGTACTCTCAAGGTACAGGAAATATAATGTAACAGATTGTTATTGTGCTACAAATTTGTTATTTACCCTATTTCTTTTGTTGAATCTCTATTTATTTAAAAAATATTTTTTGTGAATAAGGTGGAATTGTATGGATGACAAAAAAAATTTGATCCTCAAGCTTGGCTTCCCTTCAACCTGACAATATTTCCATATTTATCACGAGTATCTATGCTGAGGGAAAGTGTGAGAAGTATCAGATACTCCCATTGAGTTGGTTAGCATCATCCCTTGTCATCACTCGGAGACACAATGAGACACTCCTTCCTTCCTTCCTCTGTGAGTCACCTTGTGACTCCCATCCAACTGTCCAAACAGGGAGAGAGTAGCAGCTTTACTGAAATAACCTCAGCATTCTTCGCCAGTTCTTGGAGTACTCATCTAGGCTCTTCACCTTGAAACCTTGTACTAATTTATTTATTAGAGGATTTTAACTTTTGGATGATTCATTTATAAAGAACCATCCTGTGTGAGGATCCCATTTGGCTTGTAAAATCTACTTTTGTGAAATCAATCACTTGATCTCATCCAATGAAGGCAACAACCATATTTCCAGGAATATTGATATTTTTTGGATCATTTGTCATACATTGAACATTTTATTGAAGCTTTACAATTTGGATTATAGATAAGAATTACAAAGCAACAACACCAAATAAGTAATTTATATGTAGTGTTTTGGTAACAGCATTATTTCCACCTTCAGACAAAGGAACTGACTGCGAAACTCTCTTCTTCTTCTTTCTTATCTCCACTCAATCACACTAAGGTATCAAGCTTGTAAAGCTTGAGACTTTTGGTGGTGTCTGCCTGGGAAGAGTAGAGCTCATCAATGGATGAGTCAATACAGTCAATAATGTGAGGTTGCAGGCTGAGAATTGCACTTAGTACATAGTGGGAAAACTCTGCAACCATTCTGGAAAGTCATTGTCCGTAGATGACCAGACTCAAAGACTGTTGTTCTCTTGGGAGGACAGAACCGGTGCTTGTCCCTCCTGCTCTGTACCAGTCATGTGCACCATCAGATTTCCATTCCTGCAGGCATTGGGTTTTGATGGTACGGAGGAGGTCTCTTTCGTCTAGTCGGGTGGTAGATTCTCTGGCTTCAGGTAGGCCAAGAGCTCCAGCCTTTGCCAGAGAGTCTGCCAGCTCATTACCAGGAATTCCAACGTGAGCTGGAAGCCATTGCACTGTGACTGAGCTGTTGGCTGGGAGTCGGTTTACAGACTTAGCAATGCTCTTGAGGAGAGGTTCTTGACTGGAGAAGCAGCTTTGAAGGGTATAAATGGCTGCTCTTGAGTCGGAGTAGATTATTATTTTGCTTGGAGAGTTGATGTTGATGTCTTTTAGAGCCGTATCTATTGCAGAGAGTTCCGATTTTTAAACTGAAAGGTGTCTAGGGTGGGAGAGGGAGATTTTTTCCAGGATCTTTGTAGATAGCAATTCCTCTGCCAGACAGTCCAGTTTCAAGTTGACTACCGTCAGTGTAAATTGTGAAAACTCTTGATGTATGTAACCCTGATTCCTGGATCGTACAAATTTGTGGGAAATATCACAGTATGGTCTTAAATAGTTGGTATTGTTATCAGTTTAAAAAAAAATAGAAGTACTGATAAGAAGAAAAATAAGCAAGGTTCCCAAGAACTTTAACTATATCAAATTTTACCTCACTTCTACTTTTACAAATAAGATTTTAAGGTTTCTGAAAAATCAGTACAGTAGAACCTCTCTTTTGCGGACACCTCTCTACAAAAACAGTTTTCATTTGCAAAATTACCATTTTTACTATGTAGCAACTCTCCAGTAAGAGGACACCTCTCCCTAAAGGACACTTTGGCTCTGAAATTAGGTGTCCTTTACAGGGAAGTTCTACTCTACTTTGTTTTCTGTTTTTGTTTATCTAACTGATAACAATATTCCAACTATTAAAGACTGATATATTTTCCTAATTCAGTGCTTTTGTCTGAAGATTGGAACTTCATGAAAAATGAACTTATTTGGGTTTGGTGCTTTTACTTTGGTATAGTTCATTGTCAACAAAAATAGGATAATTTTGTGAAATGTCTCTAAGGCATCAAATAAATTCTACAGGAACTACATACCCTGACATAGATCTTCATTGCCCCGGATTAGAGGCCTATACTGAAGATCCAGAGAAAAGACATATTCCTATCAATTGTGTCTTTACTGTTCATGTTTGCACAACCTTGTAGGCCCCCTGAATAGACATCTTGGTCTATATCCATTTTTTAAAATTCAATAAAATAATTTTGTTACTCAAGTTTTGCACATAGGCGTGTATTAACACATAATGTTTTGTGAAAAAATAGCACAAATGTAATATTGTACTGGGATAAGGAGCATAAATTAAGAAAAAGGCATCTACTTATCGTGCAACTGAAAGTTGCTGATGGCTTGCGCCATCTATCGGAATAAATATCAACTATTCTCGTTGATTTTTAATTATTCCAGAATTGGCCAAATACCCATTCTTGATTAATCAAGAAAAGCTAACCACGGACGCGTTTCGGGCTGTTGGCCCTCATCAGCGTGGTGCAACCTGTACCTCAACGACCAAAAAAATTGGTCATTAAGGCATCCTGAAAAATCATGAAACGGGTAGTTAAGGCCAGAATTGCGTAAGAACGCTACAAAATGTGAAAAAATAGCACAAATGTAATATTGTACTGGGATAAGGAGCATAAATTAAGAAAAAGGCATCTACTTATCGTGCAACTGAAAGTTGCTGATGGCTTGCGCCATCTATCGGAATAAATATCAACTATTCTCGTTGATTTTTAATTATTCATAAATTTATCATTAATTTATCAAATAACATAATGTTTTACCAACTCACATTAATGCCACCATCAATTTGTTCAGTTCTCTGGTTTTCAATTGAAACTTCTTTAATAATTTTTAGAGAGTTGCTTAATGAGAGAATGTTCAACTGTGTCCAGATAAGGAGGTGCTGAATTCCTTACAGGGTTCCTGCCAACCTTCCCTATGGAAGAGTTCCCTCCAGTATCTGATGTAAAAAGTTTTGTAAATATTTTGATCAATATTTTTGTGCATGTTTGCTAAGACCTCTCATGTAAATAACCCATCTGATGTGAGGTGGACCATCCTTGGACAATCCAATATGACATAACCCAACCTTCTTTAAAAAACCACTTCTAGGAGAGACCACAAGTTATTTTAACCACTATATCTCAAGTTTGATTTATATGTGAAAAGAAATTTTTCACGTCTTAATGTTTTCACTTGTTATATATAGATGGTGTGTTGTTTCTTTGTATTAATTTATGCCTAACTGGCTTTGTCCTTATTGTTTGTGGAAAAGCATTGCTCGAAGCAAATATTTAAATGTAATTCTACTGTCCTAAAAGCTTATCTCCATAGTTTCCTTAAATACCATTTCTAAGATTCCACCCTTCAGTGTAGCATATAAAAGTAGAATGATCCAATACAGTATTAGAGCTCTGAAGAAGCGGTCTGGTAGATTAAATTGGCGAAACCGCTGGGAGGGTTCACCACTGATGAGCCAAGCCTAACTAAATTTTAAAATATATACATATTTACACATCAATTTTTGGGAGGATTAACTGATACTCTTTTCACCTTGGCCCAATTTTAATTATTTCAATTTCATTAGGTTATACCACATGCCTTTGTTAACTGCATGTTAGCACATTTTCAAACTACAAAAATTTTGTTATATATCAGAGAAGCTGGATTAAAAATGGTTACACTCTGCTGATGACATTTTTGGTGGTGAGGCTTGGTTTGAAACCTAGCTTTTGGTGTTATAGAATATATATATTTTTTTGGATCATCATTCTCTTCTTGGGGCAGTACTGTCCCATGGTGAGTTACTGTCAGTTCCTTGTGTTACTCTATCTTGTTTATTATGTAAATACAGTATATAACCCCTCTTTAATTCAATTGATTCAACATTTAACTATAATTCAACCAGTTTCAAATATTGCCACCAAAGTATCTACTCTAATTAACTGACTATAATTCAACAGGAATATCGCCCATCTCTTGGAATGTAAAGAGGTTTGACTATAATCATCCTATTATAGACATTTTTGTAAATAAAGGAGTAATATTAGGATAGATGGTATATTCAAAAAGGTAACAAGGCCCTAATTCACAGCCATGCTACAGCACCATTATTGGAGTAATCTACAGGAGTCACCCTGTGGCAGGAGTACTGGCAAGAGATATTGGAACAGCTCCTGACCAGGTTCCAATACTGTCAATGTATTGGCAGAAACAAGATCACATTGAACCACATGGAAGCGCTACAGAAGAACCTTCTGTGAGAAGAAACCTCATTAATTTACAAAATTACCAGTTTTATTAATTGAATTAACTTTGGCTCTGCAACTAGCTATTGTCTTTTAGATAGAGGTAGCTCTACCCTAATTGTAATAGGCATAAATGATAAGAAAGGAGAGAAAACTTCTTATATATCATTTAAAAGTACAGTAGTATAGCAATGATAAGGCAACAATGGTGTTAACCAGACATGTGTACTCCAGTCTCGTTAGGTCACAATAACATTACATTATTGACATTTCATGGGGAGCTGGTCTCCAACAAGTAGTCCTACCCTGTGTGAAGTCATTGCTACTTGGAAACTGGTGATCTCCCCATTTCTCGCCTACATTCTATATAATGGTAGCACAATCTGTTTGTGATAGTTCTCTGGCTGGGTACTGTGTAAATATCCATTTAAAGATGTTTAGCTAGTTTTTGGAGGTCACAAAGTGGTCATGAATAAAATATCAGTAAACATGTCCCGTGTATTATGTCTCCCTGTCTATTTGATTCACATTCCCAACATTCACAAGTATGCTGATATATGTTTTTGTTGATGATTTAGCCTCAAATAGGAATTTTTGATTCAACTTTGATTATATATCTGTTGTATTTTATATGTAGCACATACAATGTTGTATATATATATATATATTGTATATTTTAAACTGTATAATAATGACACTTTTAGTATATTTAACATATCTTCCAATTAGTTAAAGCCGATACCTTATAATATCCTACCCTTCTATTAAAACGACACTTTCTATTTACTACCACCCCATGTTTTGTATATAAACTATTGATAATACCTGTAAACCCCTATTTGTATGTAACACTAAAAATGTTGACGTCAAAATAAAAATCCAAAGAGCGGTCAGCTGGGGACAGCTGGGGAGAGAGGAGGAAAATGCCAAAGCCCATGTGGGGCCCCCAGGGACTCTTTATAGACGACCCCTGAAAACAGGAAAGATTTTGGCAGGGGGTCAGCAGCAGATTGTTCTAGGGGGGTGTTTCTCGGCAGTCCGCGACAGTCTGTCTCTCCATGTCTCAGTGATAAGCATCCAAGTTGGTGTCATGGCCTCTACCTCTGTCCCGTGGGCTGTCCCCGATCACGCTGTGCTAACATCTAGCCCTGCCTCTGCTTCTTGTTGTCCGCGTGTGGGAAAAACATAAACACTCGCCTCACATACACGACTGCCAGCTTATCCATACGTCGGCATTTGCAACAATATTACATATATATAATAATTGTATATAGAAACACCAAGCCCGATGTAACAAAAGAATGACATCAAATAAAATGTACACCAGAAAAGAACGGCAGAACTCCAGAAAGGTTGTACCTACTAAGAGAGGATGTAAACATTTTTTTTTTTGTTTGAAATTAGTTTTATTGTTAGATATATATATTTTTGTTAATCATATCATTAACTGCATACAATTGACCTTATTTGGAAAAGTTGGGTCGAATAGATTTGTTCTCAAGGGGCCCTGAAATAATCCTGAATATTTCTACATGCCATTAGAGGATGTAAACATATTGGCTGTGCTAGTTCTTGATTGGACACAGACATCTTGCCTCTCTGACGTCACCATCAGCATATAAGCTGGGTTCTTTCTGAGTCCATGATAAGGCAGAGTAGTCAAGACACTGGTGCAGTTAGGTCGCCATGCTGCCAGATTAACCAGTGGTCCCTGGACTTCCCTTTAGTCCATCTCACCTTCCCGGGAACCACCCCTAAACGGAGGTAACCATGTCTCTATGCGTGTGGTCTTCTTTTGTCTTCAGGCTAGTGTACCCTCACTTCCGGCCAATGACTGAAAGTTGAATGAGGAGCTTACTGTGACATTGTCGGCTCCACATTTTACAACATATATAAATAAAGGTCAACTCCCCTGTAAAATAGAGGCTAAAGCTTAGACACTATCTATTGACCATCTCCACAAACTGGTGGACTCAGGTCAGTGACAAAGCCACAACACCAGCTTTGGAAAACTGAGAAGCATCTACCTGGAGACCATGGTATCAGGCTAATCACCCTCGTCAGTCTAGAGTGGACTTTATTTCACGAGATTCACAAGGGAACAAATGAAATCTTCACAATCTGCCAAAGAGGTGCTTAGCTGGTAGAGTGGTTAAACCAAATCTATGGCAGATTTGACAGATTGTGAGGATTTCATTTGATCCCTTGTGGATCTCATGGAATAAAGTCCACTCACAAATAACGTTAACAGAATTAAGTTTTAAAATATTTTGTTAAAATTGTTTTGTGTTGTTGTGGCGCTGAGTTTGTTGTTGACACACATTAAATATGTTATAACACCATGATAAAGGTTGGCGTTCAGCCAACTGAAATATTGGTAAAATAAATGATATTTTGATCCAATATATGCCTTTTTAATTAAAGATTTATTTATGGATTGCTCTATTTTCAATACATGTATATATATAATGTTAAAATATGTCTAAAATTTTTAATATATCGGCCTGGGTTCATAAATGTCTATATATATATGGGGTAAAACGGCATATCCCGACTGCACAAATAAGCATTTTAGATGGGAGAGTTCCATCTAGCTGAGTAAATATCAACTGATAATTAGGTTTATTCCACATATTGGACAACTCAGTTTATTGATAAATAAAGAAAAGCCAACCATGTATGCAGTTCTTGCTCTTGGCCTTTGTCAGCCTAGTGCAGACTGTACCCAAAGACCAAAAAAAGCTGGTCCAAGAGGCATTAAGTAAGGCAAGTCCTTAGTAGCAAATATAGTTTGCTATGAAGAGCCCCATCTGTCCCCTAATGGTTTCCTTCCTCCTACATTTATTTCTAAAGAATACTAACTAACATATTCAATAGACAAAACTTGAGAAGGTGAAAGTCTTTGATATTGCCTGTCATATATATATGGTAATATAAGCCAATAACCCCATATTGTATATAACTTATAATAAGATTTTCATGTTGTATAATAGAAACACATCTGTAAATGATTATACGCATGAATGATATGTGTCATTACATCATCATATGTAATGTACTTTGTACAAACTGAGGATAAATAAATAAAACTCTGTAATAGATTAAGAGTTGAGCTAGAGAGATAGAAGTCAAAAACGTCTAAATTCGAGATAGATGGAAGTCACAAATAACATCTAAAGATAGATTGGAAGCTGTCAGGACGGCGCCAGTGTCCAGTTTCGCCCCTCTCGCATGTGCTGTAATGCAATACTCCCCTTTTCTCGGGAAAGATATATAAAAGGCCCCGTCTTTAGCTAAAAATACAGTCACTTGACAGTTAGTTCACCATCTGCGCGAGCCCTCGTAGGTTGTACTCCAGGTCCACCATGTAGACCAGTGAGAACTTTTCTATCTCCATCTTTCGCTCCTAACTCAACTTTTATCTGTTCACGGAACTTTCTTAGTGCAACTGTGTCTTCATTTTTTGTGTATGGACATCCCCAAGCTTTCCACTCTGCCTCGACCATGACTGCCTGTACTCTGTGAGAACTTTTAAAGGTCTTACAAGGGGCAGAGAGGTACTGGAAAACTCCACATCCTGACTGTTCCTCTCGGTCAACACAGTATAGCGAGAGTTGACAGGGACTCGCACCACAGTTTAAGTCGACTGGATACCTCATCACAGATTTAGTCGACAAGATTCTATAAGGGGCTACCAGACCACATCACATTTAAATATTTTAAGGAGATAGAGGCAATTTTGTTCACACTTGGTTATCAGGTGTGTCTTCAATAAAGGTCACTGTGTATCTTTCAGAGTTATTTTTCGATATACATGATAAAAGGTTAAACTTTCTCAAGTTTTGTCCATGAGTGTAAATTGGAGCTATAGATTCAGAGACACTCTTCATTTGTAACAAAAGAATCTATGGATTTAGAACAATTTTTACACCTAAACATAAATTATATTTAGTGTTAGTATAGAGTCAAATACATTAAGAATGCTGTTACTTTCTCCAAGTACACATGATAATATAGCTTCACAGTAAGTACATCATGTCCTTATATGTAGAAGAGCAGTTTAGATTCTTTGAACTTATATAAGGTGCCAGAGCTCTGTTCCTTGAACTCATTGGTGGGAGAGATTGAACTGGTGTGCTCAAGAATGGCTGAAGATATTCAAAATAATGTGTTTGGGAAACACTGCCTCAACATGCTGGATCCTAGTCATCAACACCAGACTTGTCATACATAGCTTGGGAAAATTATCACCACACACACACTGGTGCCCAATATGAAGTGTGAAACACAAAATTAATTTTTAAATAAATGCTTTATTAAAAACATAAAATTTGGTACACAAACTGTGCCTTCTTCTTCTTCTTTCTTATCTCCAATCAATCATATTAGGGTATCAAGCTTGTAAAGCTTGAGATCATGACTGGGTGAAGTAGAATGTGTCTGCCTTTGTCATTAAGACTGGGAGCACTACTCAGTGGCAGGCCGACTTAGCTCCAAAAGAAATGGCCGCCTCTGACATGAGGAACAGACGCCATGTGCAGTCGCTCCTAACATGGAGTACAAACGCTGCTCATCCGGTACCCCTGGATTAGGAGCCCTTACAGGGTACTATCAGCCGGGCCAGCTGAACCCAGGTTTTTTTTAGCGAGCTTGTTACTGCTCCCCCTCCTCCTTTTTCATCCAGGCTTGGGACCGGCACTGTGTTAATTCAATGAGTGTATGGATTCAAATATATGATATTGTTACAATGCTTTTTAGCGGTCATTGTTTGTGTACAAGGTCTAATGTAGGTTCGTTGTGGATACAGCTTAGTTTGAAATACTTTATTGCCAGGAGATGTTAATGGAATGGGGAACTAGGTACAGTTAGATGGACTTGTCTCAAATGTCCGCCATCAGAAGGATCCTCCTCGTCTACGGCCAGCTCCCGTCCAGGTCAGGCAAGCTTCTCTGGCACCGTCTTGTAGGATCATCCACATGTCCGGAGGCAACTTGCCGCGTCTTCCACTCGCCGCAGATGTGACCAGACTGTCCTCCCCCACACACGAATGCCGTTTTTGGCGCCTGTCCCCCTGACATATATATGGCCATCCCTCGCAGCTGGAGTCCACCCATGTTCCCCTAACTTTAGGATTTTGGCTTCTAGGATAATTTGTCATCCATTTTACAATATATATATATATATATATATATATATATATATATATATATAAATTATTTCAAATATACACAAAATTGAGGTAATACATGTCCAATAAATAGGGAGTATGGACACCTAGCTATAAAGCATACTTTGGAGGAAGAGAGGCAATAAATCCCACTTTTAAAGAGCAGAAATATTACAGTTCCAGGAGAGTTCTGAGAGAAAAGAGGCTGATGGGCTCCAATACAACTTCTCAAGTCCCATCTCAGACTTGTTCTATTTGATTCTGGTTCAGATATCTGTATGGCCAATCCTTTATTCTCGAGGAATCGTTGACTAGCACTGCCCTATGTGGACAAATCACTCATAAAAACGAACTAGGGACCAATGCCACTATTGAAAGATCCTAGATTTTGATAATATCATTCTTAGAATCTTATTACAGTCAATGTACCCACCCTCAAACACTTGGAGAGGTTTGTCTGTTTGAACTGATGCCAGCCCAGACCATGAGACTCCCTCCTCCAAAGTGACCTCTCTGAAGTGAGTGAGAGATGGAAGCGGGTCCCAGATTCTCTCCAGATAAAACTTCATCGAGAATTAGTGCCTAGATAGAATCTTGACTCGTCTCTGAAGAGAACTTAGACCTCCTGGAACGAAGTCCACAGCACCTAGAGCAGGTTCTCCTGTGAGAAGGATGTATACATACCATTGATTGCCAAGTAGTAAGACCACATTCCTGATGCCTTCGATTAACAGTTTGTCTTGAACTAGTTGTTCCAGAGGTTCATTGGTGAGTTGAACCATCCATGGGCCTAGTTAAATAATTATCTTTTTGGATCGTTATTAATATTTTTGGCCTTCAGGCCGGTATATCCTTGGGATTGTTTAAGTTTCACTGAATTGTTTCTAGAGCTGTCAGACCACATTTCTGTCAACATTGAACTTATATGGTGGCTTCAGTCTGGGATTGACCTGCTTCCATCCTCCCAACATCGTTAAACATCGGAAAAACAATCACGAGAAGCCAGTCTCCCAAAATGTGCCAAAACTCTCATAGAGTTAGGATGTGCTAGCAAAGCAAGAGAGAACTTATCTTCAATGATTTAAATGTGTATATTAGATGTTTTTATTAGATAATTGTGTATATGTTTGCCAATATTTAACCCTTTTTAGCTCCTCAATAAACATAAAGTTTTATTTTTTAAAATATATTTGTTCACTCTCTTATAAAATTGTTGACGCCAGTGTATACAATTCCAAGCCAAACATTATTCAACATCCTCTTTTCACTACAACGAGACACTCTATATTAAAAAAAAAAAAAACAAACAAACAAACAAACAACAACAAAAAAGCCTTTATTCAGGGTCACTGACCCTATACAGGATTCACCAGAGGTATGCATAAGAACAAAGCAGTGAGACAAAGGAAATAACGATATATACAGAGTAAAAAGAGAAAAAAAAAAAACAAGAAAAGGAAAAAAAAAATAAGAAGAAGAAGAAAGAGGGAAGCAAGAAATCAACACAAAAAGAGTAGCAGTAAGAAAGTGAGGAGTGAGTATCACTTGGCCTTCTTCTGAGATATGGACTTGTGGAAACCATAAAACGCCGTAGCAATATACTTATTCTGGGTCTTATTGTCAATTATTGATGGAAGTGAAGCACAGAGTTGCCCAGTTTTGAGCATAAGGGTTCTTCTTTCTTCTTTCAGAGCAGAGCAATCAAAAATATAGTGAGTGATTTCATTTTTTAGTTTTGAATTACAGAAGGTACAAGTCGGGTCCTCACCGCAGAGCATCTTGATGTGGTTTTCTCTAAAAAAACTTGAAAGTATTCTAACTTGTGCGAGTAGTCTTACAACCGGGAAAGGAAAATCCCCTAAAAGGTATCCCTCCGTCATGAAAGATATATGAATGTCTTTGTAGTGAGAGTATAGCTTAGATTTATCCATTCTTGTAAGGTCGTTTTGTATAGATTGGTCTGCCGCTGTTTTTAAGAGCCCTGTAATCGCGCTCCTCAGCGTTTCAGGGTCATCACAGGAAACAAGTGCAGGGGATCCATTATTGTTAAGCAGATTGGTGAGCTTTTTAATGAAACCGATGGGTGTGCCCGAAGCATTAGACAGTTCCCGTGTTCTATTAAAACATATACGTGGCAATCTGTCACTGCTCATATTCAACACCCGCAGCCAATACTTCAGGGTTAATTTTAAGGCTGTTACACTCAATGAGATACGACCGGTTTCTAATCTGATTAGGTAACCTGGAGTGTATCTGGGCAGATTCAGGGACCTACGGATAAATATGTCTTGTATATTGTCCAGTAAGTCTTTATGCTCTGTTGCCCACAATGGAGCGGCATACATCAGGACAGCTCTCACTATTGTATCAAAGAGTTTGATTGATAAATTTATTGACTTTGCTTTTGATTTTATTAATATTGGGTGTGTGGCGTTAATTGCTTTAAAGTAATTTGCCGGGTGAGTAGTTGTTATTGATGGTGTCAGAGGGAATCCCAAGTATGTATATCTTGAAGTTATTGTTATGGGTTTATCATTCCAGAACCATCTATCCTTATTTGAGGGTTTACCTCCATTACGGAACACCATAATCTTTGACTTGGACTCATTTAGTGTCATTAAGTTCTCATCAAAATATTCTTTCAGTATTTTGATCTTCTTTTGGAGGTTCATCCTGGACTCACCTATAATTGCTATGTCGTCGGCGTACAGCAATAAATGGATATCTCCAAATTCTGGCAAATTTACACTCGGCAGGTCTGAGTTATTATAAATTTCGATTAAGTCCGTGATAAATAATATAAATAGCAGTGGGGAAAGTGGTTCTCCCTAAAAAAAAACTAAGGTCATACAACTAATCAACACACCTACACAATGTATGTAAAGTGAGTAATTCCTCTTCAAGAACATGAATATCATCATTCCATCTCCGATAACAAGGATTATAGGGCCTCACTATGAACAGCAGCGACTTCCTGGAGCCCCTAGAAGCAAGGTTTGTGATCAAAGTTGCCTCTTTTACATAAGTTACAGGATATGAAGAGCCCCATCTGTCCTTTTGGTTTGAAATCGGTTACCTTCTTCTAGATGAACAACTGTAAGTTTTGGAAAAAAGAGTTCTCCATCTGCTTCTGCTTTTGTGAATAACTCAATTCACACAATCTCATTTAAAGTTCTATTTGTACGATGGCCTGTGCCATGTTTCTTTGGTGGTGGATTGGTATAAGCCGTCAGTTCTCGACATCCACGACCCAGGATCGAACCCTGCATTGGACACTTTTTCTTAAGAATAAATTACCTCAATGTTCCCCCACCCTATTCTTGAAAAAGTCCAATCCCACCAGCGAGTGTAAGTAACCAAACTGGGGGCTGTGAACCATTTGTAAGTGTAAAAGTCTAACTGCTTTATACATGTATAGATATGTGTCGCACTTAGAGCAAAACCCGTCTCTAATTACCTAGCAGGATTATCATGGCCCACGTGTGCTAGAGATATTATTTTTTTAATTCCTTGAAGACTTTTTATCAATTAATCAACTGTGCATAACTAGAACGTTTAGCACCTATCCAGTTTAGTCTTCAGTAAAGCCGAGGATATTGCAGTAAGGACAGTTGACGTTTGATTTATGTGTAAAGGAAACTTTCGTGCTTAATTTTTTTATAGCGCGTTATTGCCCTATAACACTGATAGACAAAACTTAAGGAAGTTGTACCTTATAGCATATATATATCGGGATTCAGAAAATATCTCTCAGAGTTTTTTCTGAATCCCGATATATATATGCAATAAGGTACAACTTCCTTAAGTTTTGTCTATCAGTGTAATTGAAGTAAAAGTTGCAGTAAAGGCCACCAAACTTTCACCAGACGGCTTTTTTTTTTGTATAATGCTTAATTCTTCCAGACTAAAGGGATTATAAAGGCGTAAAACCTATCGTAACTTTCTTATATTGAACTAAAGATATTGGCTCAAATGTGTTAATTACGATATGAAATATTTGGCTGGGTATCATAATTATTATATTGTCACGGTAGTGATGACGAGGAATCGTTCAAATTAAAATAAATAAAGATTTAGGAAGTTATTGATAAAATAAAAGTATATAAGTTACCCCCGTTCCAGATTTATTTACAATCAATACTATTAAGCAAGCAAGGTGATTCGCATTGTAGCAAATAAATATGACAAATTATTAATAAAAGACAATTCGCTGAGGGAAAAGTTTATTTTATATATATCGGCAATACAAGCTTTCGGGCTTAACAACCCTTCGACAGGTATAACTATGTTACTGAAGTTATAGCTGTCGAAGGGTTGTTGAGCCCGAAAGCTTGTATTGCCGTTATATATAAAAGAAACTTTTCCCTCAGCGAATTCTTTTATTAATAATTATACCGAAGGGATTATATTAACAACAAATATTAACAAATATAAGTTTGAATTTGTTTCTTTATTTATTATTTTATTAATTATTCTCTACGACATTTTCTTCCCTTCCTAGTCTAACAGCGTCCCGCTGTAGAAAGGTTATTTGAACATGTCCATTTGGTCGGCAGGTTCGTGGTATAGTTTCATCCTTAGCACATGGACAAGATCTCTTTACTGGCGCCCTGGTACTGATGTGTCTACAGGTTCGACCTCGTAGGTAATGTTGGATAGTTTCCACGTCACATCTTGTAGGGTCCGAAGTACCTTTTTCATTAATTTTTCACAAAGTCCAACCTTTCTTACTGGGATGAAAATCCATACCAGGTCACCGACATTGTAACCCGTTACCTCGTGCTTTGAATCATATCTGGCCTTGTCCTTTTCTTGGGCTTTCAAGGTTTCTAATCTTGCTAGCTGCCTAGTATCTTCGACTCGCGACGCAATTCTTTGGCTGTATTCCTCTTGAAGCTCTTCCTTCGGGTTTGGAAATAAAGTATCCACAGTTGTTTCTGCCTCGCGTCCATGGACGAAAGTGACGTAGGGCAGAATTACGTCCCAGTCCTTATGTTCGACGCTTACATACAAGTACATCTTGTACATCGCCATCATGTTGGCTAAGATTTTGTTTAACCTTTCGGTCAGTCCATTCGTCTGGGGATGATACTCTGTCGTGAACCGATGTATCGACGAGTATTGATTGGTGAGTTCCGCAATCAACTTGGAATACTCGTCCTTGGTCCGTGGTGATTTCTCTGGGGGCTCCGTGCTTGAGAACAATGTCTTCTATCAAGAACTTGGCTGCTTCTTTTGCTTCCCCTGTAGGTAAGGCGTTAGTAACGGCAACTCGAGTAAGATAGTCAGTACAGACTATGATCCATTTACCTCCATAGGATTTTTGGAATCTCCCACACAAGGATATCTATTCCGATTCTTTGGAATGGGAAGGTTGCAGTGGGAATGGGCTTGAGAAACCCATGCTTGCCTTAGTGAACCAGTTCACCAAGTGTTTCCAGGCCGGTTTGTTTCTTGGTAGATTTAACAGAGCAGTGCTGTTGAAAGAGGGCAGTCTAAGGAGTGTAGCCGTCTGGAATCGCTGTAGTTGGAATACTGGGCAGTTGTAGAGGACACGCTCGACAGTTTGCTCCTTCTTTTATCAGTGTGGATAGTTGGGTAAGGGACTTGTTCAATAATAATACTGTATAACTTTCATGAGAAGACCCTCTCGCCACAAGACATCTCTCTAGAAAGGACAGCTTTTACCTTTTAAAATGACCATTTTTACTAATTAGCAACAAAGCCTGGCACAAGAGGACACCTCTCTCTAAAGGGCACTTTAGCTCTGCAACTAGCTGGTGATCCTTACAGAGAGGTTTTACTGTATATAAATGCTCTCTCTCTCGAAGTAACTCGGATTCCTGGAGCCCCGTACTAAAGTCGCCAACTATCCACAGGTTGGTCTTTATATTACACGTCTAAGGGTGGGCAACCAGTTTATCAAATGTCGCCAGGCTGATTTGTACTTTGGAATGTTATTCAGGTCTTTAGGGATAAACATGCTTATTCCTAGGAGGGTGGCTGTTTGGAACCTATGAAGGTGGTAGGCGGGGAATCTGTAGTGGTCGACAGTTTGGTCTTTCTGGTGTGCATTATAAATTTAAAAATATATAACGAAATAAAGGCTGGTTTTAAAACAACTGCGCGATTTCATTGATATTACTATTGTACAATATTCCTAGACAAAAAAAAAAGGTTTACATTTTAAAACATAATCCCCCAACAATAAATTTGTCTCACCCAGAATGGATGATTTCACATGGTGGTTGAAGGATACGCAATGACCAAAGGTAAAGAATAAAATAACAGACGAAGATAGGGAGAATTACCGGTAATCAAGGTGGTCGCACAGCTGGGTAAACAATTCCATCACCGCTATGTGGCGCTAGGAGCGTGCTGTCGGCAGTCGGCAGTGAGATGTGGTGGTGTCAGCTTGTGGTTGTGTTGTTGGGGGGTGGCGTGTCGTGTGGCCTGGTGGATGTCAGACATCCCGTCGTTTTGACGGTCCCTGGGACCACGGGGGCAGCCTTCGGCTTCCGTGTGGCCCTACACTACGTCGACAACGATCCTTGGTGAGTTACACTACCTGCTCTTTGTATCCGCGGCCAATTTTGTCCGCCGAGATTTTTACATGTCCGGTTTGAAAAACAAACAAATATAATAAAATTTTGTGTACACAAACACACGATATTTTTTTACGTTAATACCTTCATTTTAGGATTTAGAATACATAGTTTTGTGTGCTTCTGTTACACTTAACTTTGCCAGTTGTTCTATAATTTCCAGTGAATTGTTTTGTTTTATAAAACACCGGTCAGCTATATAGATTTTCATCAATTTCACCAGTTCGAGGGAAAAAAAAAAATTGAGAAAGGCTGAACTATACAGTAGTTTCTTTCTAATGCCTACTACGTAGACGAAAGCTCTTTTTGTACAAGTTCTAGTTGTTACTAGAGCTAGAGACGAATTTGTAGCTATTTGTAGAATTGGAAGTTTTATTTACATATGTCCCATTTATGTAACTTTGTTTATTCTAATATCGCCTTCTTTTTTTCCACTCATTGCTGTAGCTCTCAGGATAATCTGTATATAAAGTTTTAATAAAGGTATTAATTGATTTGACAGTAGTTTTGTTTTAGCTAGTACCTACGAAATCTATATACCTTCGTGTAGTTCTGCTCTACGTCGACTATGATAGCTGGACTGAGGATTAATCACCTCGTAGTACCGCCGTTAATCCTTGTAGACAGTCGGCTTAATACGGATTTAAATGTCGCACGTATACAGCGACTTCATTGTCCTCTTATACTACCTCCATATACACACCTCAATTTATACCTACAGATATGGACATCTTCCTTTATACGGCGTTTTGGTCAATACTATCAACCATCATGGTCAGGTATAAAACAAATTAAACATGAAGAAAGTCTAAAATATTTAAAATCTTTACTGAGAAGGCGACTTTACATTAAATATTGTTTACCTTATACAGGTTTTATTTGTTCCACACTTAACGAGGGTGTCCAACGAGATATCGCGGAAATTAAGACTTTCCATCTGTGGCTGCCAAGGTGTCAACTATACACTCATGGACAAAACTTAAGGAAGTTGTATCTTCTAGCATGTATATCGGGATTGAGACAATAACCCTGAAAGATATTTGATACACAGTGATCTTTATTGAAGATGCATCTGGTAACCAAGTATGAACATAATTGACACTGTTTCCTTAAAAAAAAAAAGAAGAAAAAAAAAAAGACAGCCAGCGGCATTAAAGACTTTCAACTTCCTTTTGAAGTTGTTGAAGTTTCATGAGTGTATAGTTGACCTGCCATATGAATGCCAGGGGCCAGGCAAAGTAAATCATCTTTAATAAATGTATATCTTCATCCTTGTAGTTCCTGCTTAGTACGAGTAAAGTATCTACAATGTTTGTAGTTCGATGGCTCTCTACCTCTACTACATTCCACAACTACTGTGTGTGCTGTCATCTGCCGTGAATTAGCCTTGCTTCTCAAATGTCTCTTTTTGTCATGCGTTTTGTTATTAGATTCTGAGCATCTTCAAATTACAACTCCGTTTGATTAGAGAAATTACATTACGTTAATTACATTACAAATCTCATAGTAATATTGTATTAAAATTACAAATATATTCTCACAATGAGTATCTTTGTTATTTACAAAACGCTAGCTTTCAAGCGTTAATCGCTCTTCAACGGGCTTACTATAATATCGACTTTATCCCACCAGAAATATTTACAAAAACAAACGCGAAATTTTGTAAATATTTCTGGTGGGATAAAGTAGATATTAAAGTAAGCCCGTTTAAGAGCGATTAACGCTTGAAAGCTAGCGTTTTTTAAATAAAAATGATACTCATTGTGAGAATATATTTGTAATTTTAATACTTTTTTCACAATTTTATCATGAATATTGTATTAATTACATTAGAAATTTTTGCACCATTATACTACAGATTGCATTAAAAATGTTATGTAAATAGATTAACCAATTAAGTGTAACCAGTTACACTACAGACAATGAAACCGGGTATTTTCGAAGCTTGTTCACACACATTCCGTTTTATAGATGTCAAACCGACACCGGAATTGTCAAATGAAGGATTATCACATTCTATTAATGTATACTGCTACGTGGCTTCTTAGTTACAGGAACCTGTGTTATCCATAGTCACTTTGTCCCTTGATTATTCGCTCAAGGCAGGTTTTATATTGTAAATCATCTTGTTGGTTCTAATGCGGACCTGGTTCAAGACTTTCACAACATACGGCAATGTTGTAAAATCTCTAGGATGCTTTTTTTTTTCTAAAAATTCCTGTGGCATTATCCTCAGAGACTTCCGACATCCGGCGTCCGTTTCCTTCCTGAGTAGAGGCGGCGGCCGGCCAGGCTTCTTGGGACTTCATGTCCCACACAGTCGCGTCGTTTCTGGGTCATGGCAAACCTTTCGGTCTCCAACCTAGTCAATACAGTAGATAGAACCTTCCATGAGACACTACCTAGACAATTTGACAATTAAAATAATTTTATTGACATCTTGTCAATACATTCAAAGTGCACAGTCTGCACTATTTAAAAAAAAAAAAGGAGAGACGGTTAGCACTCCCCTTGATAAGGATGGAATGGGCTTCGGACCCAACACATATACGGTTAAGGCACTATTTAAAAAAGATAATATGCATTATATACACTATGTACACTGAATATGGTGCTTCTGCCAGCGCTGCAGAGTTTGGTGGAGAATCGCCAGTGGGTCTCTAGCGACACCACGTATTTCGCGATGAATACGTAGATCGCGTACTTCGCCGGAGGTGATCTTCATTGATGGCTGGGTTATTAACTATAAGACAATGACATCTATTGATAAGTAATGAAATTAATGCATTAGCGCCCCATTTGTTATAAGAAATTGAAACTATTTTAGATGCATATGTTTCTTTTCAAAATTAAACAATTTTCTACTGCCCCTTACACGTTTGTTCGGCGGTACATATACTAAAATTGGAACGATACTGCCCCCTTACTCTGCAACGATAATATGTTAGATTAAACTGGCGAAATCGCTGTGAGGGTTCACCACTGAAGAGCCAGGCCCTCCCATTATTTTATCATTGCAGTAAGGGCAGTAGAAAATTGTTTAATTTTGATAAGAATCATACGCGTTTGAAATAGTTTCAATTTATTAAAATTATTTTAAACACAATCCCCCTCCCCCCCCCGCCTTTTTTTTTTTTTTTCAAATACTAATTTTACTGCGTTGAAACATATTGGGAGGACCTGGCTCAATCACTGGGAAAAACCTCCCAGCGTTTCACCATTTCAATTCACCATACTGTCTTTTTAGAGGTCTAATATAGTATTGAACGATTCTACTTATATTTGCGACATATTGTAAGAATAAATCTTGCTATGGTATATCAGGTCAAATTAGTTTGGACTTTAGAAAGGTGGTCGCTCTTTGGATGGGTCGCTTATGGGAGGTTTAACAGGAACTTCCTTACTGGAGATATCGTTTTATAAAATTGTTCAAATTCTGGGGTAGAAGCAAGCAGTGCATGGGACGTCGTCGTGCTGCTGGGTTTACTGTCATCGTGTCCAAGACGGATGCTCTTCGCTTTAGAGATGCAGCTTAGTATAATTTTGGAAATATTCTTGTAAAGTTCATGTTTTGACCAATGCTTCTCTAAAACAAAGTCGTCTGTTCACAATTGTGATGATGATAAATAGTGCATTACACAGAAGAGAGTTTACTTATATGACTCGGAAATTTCTTTTAATACATGTATATCTGGTCAATTTACAATCTAGTTTGCACCTTGAAACACTCCTTGTGAATTTGTCTCTATCAACTTATATTAGAATTGTTTAAACAACCTACGGTATTTGGTAATTTTATTAGTGATTGTATATACCTACCCGGCTCCATGTGTGTCATATATATAAACTAGCCGAATGACCCGGGCAACGCCCGTGTTTTACCCGATTGAATGTTTTGATTCAAATACTATTTGTTACAATTATAAATTGGCGCCTTAAATAAATGCATATATCAGTTAATAACTATAGCCTATGTGCTTTATCTGTCTATGTACTGTTGGCTTCCGTAGGCGTCTCTTACTGGGAAAAAGAAAGAGAGGATTCCATTTAGTTATTAACTAATATATGCATTTATTTAAGGAGCGACCCGCTCCAACACAATAGTTACAAAAACCAAAAAGCGAGTGAGGGGGGCAAAGTCAAAAACAAAGTGTCTCGCGCAGTGGCGGCGCCATCGTAGCGGACCAATAGGAGAGCGCCATTCCAAAAAAAAAAGCAAACGGTGACAGAGATGAAGAACGCACGCATGACGCTCGTAACTGTATATAGAATAGATGGACATTTTTCCGGGATATGTACGTTCCAGGAATCCGGGTTACAACAAGAGAGTGTGTATCATATGTAAATAAGATTAACAAATAACCAAAGATATACATATGTGTGTGTGAAAAAAAAAAGCTTGCACCACGCTGACGAGAGCCAACAGCCCGAAACGCGTACGTGGTTAGCTTTTCTTGATTAATCAAGAATGGGTATTTGGCCAATTCTGGAATAATTAAAAATCAACGAATAGTTTATATTTATTCCGATAGATGGCGCAAGCCATTAACAACTTTCAGTTTCACGATAAGGAGATGTCTTTTTATTGATATATACAATATGTATAAGCAGTTTGTTATTTAAAAATAAAAAAAAGCCGCCACTAATATTCCAAATATAATAGAAGATAGTCAAAGGGGAAGATAAGAATATTTCCCTCATCTCTTCCAGGTATTATCTCTGGAAGATTATCTTAATTGATAAGGGGCAGAACTATTTCTGTATATTTCGGAGAAGTTTGGTGACATTTATTATTAAGTATTATCTATAATACACACACGTGATACAGGCCATGATAATCATGGTGGATAGTTGAAATGTGCCAGAGCCCCATTTAGTTACTTGTACTCACTGATGAGATTGAATTTCTGTAAGAATCGAGGACCATTGAATCCATTTTGCTTCTTAAAACAATTTGTTTCCGAGTCGTGGGAATCGAAAATGGACAGGTGTATACCATTCCTCCGCCAGTTGAATGACATTGGCACGTGAAACCAACTTTCTACTGTTCTTACTACAATGAAAGAATATTGGGAGGATCTTGCTCATCGTTTTACTCTAAAGGGCGGTATGGTTGGCGAAACTGATGGGAGGGTTCCCCACTGATGAACCTTCCTAATTTTTTTTCTCGCAGTAAAGACAGTGGGAAGCTTTATTTCATTCGAAAAAAAAATCGTGATTAATACTTTTATAAGAACATCTTGTCTGAACTTTTACTTTTTATGATAACTAATATCATCCTTTACCTATTTCCAATTATTATTTTATTTTTTTATTGAAAACATTATGGGACATTTTACCAATCCCAAGTACACCAGGGGGAAGTGACTTTTAGTGTACTATATCTACTTCATTTATTGAAATAAATTTGACTTTTCCAGTTGGCAAAGCCTCGTTTGGTTGGATTTTTGGAATAACCAGACGTGTGCGGAGGCTCTGGGAGTAATTTATTGAAAATCTGATTTCATGAACTCGGGCTGATTCCCCGGGTGACATTAGTTAAGTCAATCCCTCCCACTCTTTCAACTTTCTAAAAGGGTTGTTGTCGTGTCCAATGAATGATGTCTACATGGATCTCTATCATAGCAGTAGCAATGTCTTCTATCTTGGATGTTTATACTGTATTGTTGTTGTTGTCGTGTCCAATGAAGGGCTTCAGATGTCTCCCTGCGTTTCTATCACAGCAGTCGCAATGTCCTCTATCTTGGGTGTGTATACTGTATTGTTAAAGCTATACAAACAGTTTAACCGCATAAGTTTCTTTTTTATTTATGAAAAAATCATTTTTAATTTCAAAGAGAAATATTTAATATTTCTAACTTTTGGATGACGTATGAAAAGGTTGAATATATGAAGAGTGATGGTCTATATATGAATGGATGACGTATGGAAGGGTGAAAAATATGAAGAGTAATGGCGAACGGAAAAATAATGTATTGTTGTTGTTGTCGTGTCTCGGTGCATCTCTATCACAGCAGTCGCAATTTTGCTCTTCATATGAAAATGGGTCGTTGCCACATTAGTTACCTTAGTAAAGGACCAGAATTTGGTTGAATATTCCAGGGGTCCAGGGGGGCCCCAAGGAGGTGATTCCCCCTACCTTTCTAAAGAACAAAAATACTAAATAACAACACTATGTTTCCGTTGTTACCAGCACATCAAATGGAATCCAACAATCAGTTTAAAAGGAACGATGTACTCTTTCTCTCATGAAGTAACCAGGATTCCTGGAGCCACGTACTAAAGTGTAACCAACTATCCGGGTTGGTCATAACGTCTAATGGTGGACATCCAATTTATCAGATGTACTGTACTTGGTTCTGTACAGGAGTAAATATACTTATTCCTAGGTGAGTCGCTGTTTGGAACCTATGAAGCTGGTAGGGGGGACACCTGAAGAGAAGGTGGTCGAACGATGTACATTTTTTTTACTTTTAACACACTAAGTAGACATGATATAGATCATGATAATCGTGGTGGCTAGTTAGCGACTGCTTTTATTGTAATTAAACTACATGTCTACACTTGTAAAAATAAGTTAAAACATTTGAATTTACAATCTGTCAGCGCCCCGTTTGGTTACTTGGCCTCACGTATGGGGTTGGACTTTTGCCAATAATAGGGGGTTATTGAAGCTTTTTTTTTTTTCTTCTTCATAAAAAAAAGGCACAGTGTGGGATTCGACACCGGGTGTGACTTTCGTAAATCTACGGTTTATACCACATCAACCCCCACGATATTTTATGATGATGCTAAGTTGTCAAAAATGATGATAGAGCAATATTACTTTTATTGAGATTCCACTCACATGTCCCTATAGGATCTACTCCAACTTGTGTCATTCAGAGAAATCTAAACAACTTATTATAACATATATTACAATGTAACGAATGTAGACTTTAAAACGCGAATGTTTCTATTCAAAAATAAATCAAACTTCTACTGTCCTTACTGCGATGAAAAGAGTGTAGCATATAAAAGCAGAATGATCCAATACAGTATTGGAGCTCTAAAGAAGCGATCTGGTGAATAATGGTAAATTGGCGAAACCCCGCTGGGAGGGTTCACCACAGATAAGCTAAGCCCTCCCAATATATTTTTTCATCGCAGTAAGGACAATAGAAGTTTGATTTATTTGCGAAAAGAAACATTCGCGTCTTAATGTCTTCATTTGTTATATATGGATGGCGCGTTATTGCTTTGTGTTATATCACAATGTGTTTCTTCTTTTTTTAAAGCAACTTCCTACTGCCCTTACACTGCAATGAGAAAATTATTGGAGAGGCCTGGTTCATCAGTAGTGAACCTTCCCAGATATTTGATCATTGCGGTAAGGGCAATGTAGGAAGGTGTTTAATTTTTTAAAACCAGAAACTTTTATCATAAGTAGTTTAGATTTTAAAATACAGATGGCGCGCAGTTAATAGTTTAATTTTCACAATGTACTAGAGTATTTCTGAAGGTTCTCTCCACACAAATCCGCCAGGGAGAAGGTAAATGAACCAAATAGGGCTCTGGCACATTGGAAGTGCAATGTTCCTGCTGCCACTTACATTTTCACTCGCAACTCTCGACCCACTTCTGACCTGCAGCAACTCTCTACAACGAGGCTAGATTGACAATCTACTGCCCGCCCTGGGAGAGTCACAAGAAATCATATTTAATGGCCGTTTATAAGAGAGAAGTCTCATTTACCTAATACAGTAAAACCTCCCTTTAGCGAACACCTCTCTACAAAGGACAGTTTTCATTTGCAAAATTACCATTTTTACAATTTAGCAACTCTCCGGTAAGAGGACACCTCTCCCTAAAGGACACTTTGGCTTTGCAATTAGGTGTCTTTTACAGAGAGGGGTTCTACTGCACTTTATCTCTCTATATTATATTTTTCGATTAAAAACTTATAAAACAGGGGTTTCCACAAGTCCATATCTCAGAAGAAGGCCAAGTGACACTCACTCCTCTCTTTCTTGTTTTTTTTTTTTCTTTTTCTTCTGTCTATATCGTTGTTTCCTTTGTCTCACTGCTTTGTTCTTATGCATACCTCTGGTGAATCCTGTATAGGGTCAGTGACCCTGAATAAAGGTTTTTTGTTGTTGTTGTATAAAACAGGGGAGTTAATGGAAGAATGGATTAAGCTATCGATTTTCGACAGCAAAAACCCCTGGATCGTATCCCGCACTGGGTACTTTTTTTCTGAACAAAGAATTGCTCCAATGGCCCCCGTTTCTTTCAAAAGTTCTATCTCACCAGTGTAACAAACGGGGCTCTGGCACACGTGTAAGTGCAAAATGTGAACTGCTTTCTACATATGTAGACATGTGACGCACTAGAGGTGAACGCAGTCGCTAACTAACCACCATGATTATCATGGCCTGCACCATGTGTACTTGGGATATGTAAACTAAGACACATACAACAATAGCTCGGCATGATTGTATGTAGATGTCATCTTAGCGCTCAGCGATGGAAAAATGTCACCAAATTAGGAATACTCTCTCTTATATATATTGTAACAAAGTATTTATTAATTTTATTAACAGAGTGGTCATTTTTATGTTTATATTTTGCTCTCTGTAAATTTACCTCGTGGCTTATATTTTGTTTACCATTGATAGTTTGTTCTGGCCTGAAATAAATTGTTGTGTCATCCCGAAGTTGGTCTTCTCTAATTTTCCACTTGGCAATCTAAACTATTTCTACAGATCTTATATTGGTAGCCCTCCTGCATCAGGGCATCTTACAACACGGTCTCTCATTAACACGATGGGATAGATTTCGGAAAACTTCGTATAACGCCGTGACCTGTAATACGGTGTTTCGCTCTAACACGATATGAGAAATCGCGGGAACCCTCGGGTTTTGTTCGAGCTTGCCTGTTGTGACACTTCTCTGCGTGCGTTGTTCAGAGAAGATATCGAGAATACATTGTTTGAATGCTTTGTTAAAGGAACAGGTGCATCAATGCCATTGCACTCTCTCCAAATCTATACATATACTTTTCTTTCATTTTATGTATCAATTTTAGCCGTCAAAAGTCCGCAGAAATAATTGACACTTTTTATTTTAGATAAAAGCCAACCGCTATCCTACATTACAATATCTTGTATTACGTTGTGATTCAATTTTTTTCTATTTGATTGATGGTGTCTGTGTACAACACAACATTTAATAGGAGAAAACTCTGAAATTTTATCAACCCATAACCACAGATTGATAGAACAAACAACAAAGCGATGATATACCATGAATCTAATGTTCTTGTTAAAACAGATAAAGAGAATAAAATATGATAAAGCTCGTACAGATTCTTTTAGAACAATGTAACGAAAGTAAAAAATAAATTATTGGTAGTTTCGTTTTGGACCTCTTAGATTATCCACTTAGTACCACTTTGTCCTGTTGGTTCTGTAGGCGATAGAATTAGGTTTGGCTATTGGCCCCAGTTGGGTTACATGGCAAAAAGAATGGCTGTAGAACACATTTCTTGTAAAGGACAACTCCTAGTTGGAGTGAAAAAAGTGTCCTTTAGGAAGAAGTGTCCTCTTACTGAGGAAGAAAGCTGTCTTTTATTGAGAGGTATTCTTTAGAGGGAGTGTCCTCTCAGAGAGTTTCTACTGTATCATGTTTCTTAGGACTGCTGTTTGAATGTACCACTACTTTGTCCTGTTGGTTCTGTAGGCGATAGTATTCGGTTTGGCTATTGGCCCCAGTTGTGTGACATGGGAAAGGTGTCTTCTTACTGGAGAGGAAGCTGTCCTTTATTGAGAGGTATTCTTTAGCGGGAGTATCCTCTCAGAGAGTTTCTACTCTATCATGTTTCTTAGAACTGCTGTTTGGAATGTAATCTGACAAAAGAAAAACTTGTTGCTGTGTTGTCGTTAGCGCCCATCAAGTCAAGGTCGACTTTTAGTGGCTATATGGACAATAATTGCCCAATAATGTTTGCCGTACACGTTAAATATTTAGATTCTTATGGGTTCAAGACAACTTTAAGACATCATATAGATACAGTTCTTTCTTCTACTGTGACTTGACCATTTCTCTCTTCTTTTTAAAATGGATTTTCGTCTTCCTATAACGGAGTTTCTTCAAAAAAAAAAATGTCTACAGTACATGGAAAGTAAGTCGGTACTTTCCATGATCCAGGATGGATAAAGGGATTGATTAGAACATACAAGCTGTCTCTCCATGCAGATCTTAACTAAACCTCGAATGTCTCAAGTGCTGATTTAGAACTTTATACTGAGAACTAGATATTACTTTTCCATTACTCCATCTTCAGCATCGAAATTTAATTTATAGAGTACAATAATTCTTTATTTTTGGACTGTAGATTTATATATATATGAGAATTCAAAATTATTATAGACGCGTATGATTCTTTTAAAAATTAAACAATTTTCTACTGCCCTCAAAGAAAATTGTTTAATTTTTAAAAGAATCATATACGCATCTATAATAGTATTGAATTCTCATAACAGATTCAGCGCTATTGTATCATATTATATCTATCTAGAAGTACAAGTAGCCACAACCAATTGCTTAAATTTCTTCAAGTCAATTTATTGAATGATTCTCCTTGATTGTCCAATGTTCCTTTCTTCTGGAGCCTGTTTTTGGCCTCGACTTGAAATACAAAGAGCTACTTGATCTCTTCTGAGTAGACAGACAGATATATACGTGTAGATTGTCTTTTATCTACTTTCTACGTAGAAACACTTCTTGTAGATCTTATCATCTTGTTCGAATTGGATTGTAAGAAATTGAGAGGAGCGTCTTGTCCAACATTGAGTATGTAAATAAAGGAAAGGAATAAATCCAACAGACGCCATGTTAGTTTGATTTAAAAGGGCTCTTAAATTTAATTAAATAAACAAGGTTGTCCCAAAATTTCGCAAACACTTGCAAAAAATTGAAATACCAATATTATTCACCGTTATGTATAATGTCTTTGTATTATGTATTATTATGTATTCGCCGTAATAATATTATTCGCCAAGTAATAAAAAAAAACACAAACTTTTAGGACAACCTTTTAAAATATTCACTTTTCTTTGACATATACGAGGGGCATCCAATAAATAAGTTTCCCTATTTTTTTTTCGGCGAACGAAACGTTGTAAAAATTTGTTAGTAGGTAAGAAATGGTCACTAGGATGCGTTGGAAGCTGGTGACCTTTCAAAATCACTCTACTCGTACGCGCAAGTCCGTAGCGCTTCAGTTTCCATGGAGCTACCACTGGTGAACGTGTCCACTTGCGAACTCCGTTCTGTAATTCGTTTTTTCGCAGCGAAAAATGAAACTGCGGTCAATATTCATCGCAATTTAGTGTCAGTGTATGGTGAAGGATGTATGAGCATCCAAATGGTTCGCCGATGGCGTTCATGGTTCTTGGAAGGACGGCAAAACGTGCATGATGACGAGCGAAGCGACAGGCCCGTTACTGCTACGGACAATGCAGCCGTGGCTGCTGTTCGGAATGTGGTGGAAGCAAATCGCCGCGTCACCATTGACGAAATAATGATTCGACTGCCTCCTGGAATCGAAATTATATGCTCTTCGATTGGAACAATCATGTCAGATGTTTTGAATTTGAATTGAAAACAGGCGGAGGCGAACCACTGGCTACGAAGACAGGACACGGCTTGGTACAACAGTGGTATCAAAAAATCGCTACAACGGTACCAAAAATGTTTGGACAGAAATGGTGATTATGTAGAGAAGTAGTCTATGAGTTGTATAATGAAAATAAAATAACTGCATAATTGTAAATAAAGTGGTTTATTTGTTACAAAATAGGGAAACTTATTTATTGGATGCCCCTCGTATTTATAGATAGGCTTTTTGCATATGTATGGGCTCCATGTTAGTTGCAGACATTATCAGTTAGGGTTGTATAAGAATGGGGCATATTGGTCTACTCGTGACAGCCGTACTGACGATGACCACTAACAGCCCGAAAGGCCCAAGTTTTCTATGATTTATCAAGAACAGTTTTGTGGCCAACTTACCGAAATATATTATTTGATGAACGCGCGTGCGATTTGGCTTTAGTCGATAGATGGTGCAAGTCATCACTAATTTTCAGTTGCACGATCGGGGGTCGGTGGAAGGGTGGTTGGTTTTCAACCGCTACGATCCGGGTTCGAATCCCGCTTTAAGCACTTTTTCTAATTAAAAAAAAAAAAAAGTGCTTCAATATGGCCCCGATTCTTGCAAAAGTCCAACCCAACCAAACGGGGCAAAATTGCACATTTGTAAGTGCAAAGTCGAACTGCTTTTCACATGTGTAGACATGTGGTGAACTTACAGTAAAAGCAGTCGCCAACTTCTACCCACAATGGTTATCATGGTCTGTATCACGTGTACTAGGGATAAAAAAAAAAGTTGCACGATCAAAAATAATTCCCCCACTATCGGCTGTCCATTCCTTACTTTTAGTGTTTTTTAAATAAACTAGGGATAAATTGTTCTAACTCTCATCCTGCGTTATATAATGACTTCTATTTAATTATATTTACTCTGTGTTCTTCCTTTCATTTTTAGTAAACAACAGTAAAAAATAACTCCACATAGATTTGAACCCTTACATCCGCCGACACTACAATATACTTACCCACCATCAGCACTATTGTAATTCTGTCAACACAATAGGACAATCCATCAGATGTCAAACTTGAGAATTTGAGATCTTCTATTTTTGTTCTTCTACAAGGAATACTTGTCATGTTGATCCACATCCTACCTGTGTGTCTTCAATACAGTAGAACCTCCCTGTAAAGGACAACACCTAATTGCAGAGACAATGTGTCCTTTAGGGAGAGGTGTCTTATTACCGTAAAGTTGCTAAATAGTAAAAATGGTAATTTTGCAAATGAAAACTGTCCTCTTTATAGAGAGATGTCCTCTAGCGCGAGTGTCCTCTCATGGAAGTTCTACTGTATTATTTTCCAAGTACACACACTACATTTTTACACATGGAGGAATGCAGATTTGTACGTATAAGGAGCCAGAATCTCATTTTTGTTACTTCCACTTGCATATAGAATTGACTTTGGTTAGAAAATCGGAAAAAAAAGTGATTTCTCAAAACTACTTCGATGTGGGGTTTTGAACGCGTGTTAGATCCCAACATCAATATTGTCTCTAGTGAAACGATGCAGATAGTATATATAACATCTACTTATATAATTGCCTTATTCTGTCTGTGTGAAGTTCACGGATAGATTTTGGTCAGAATGGATAAAATAAAAAAAGTGTCAAGGGATGGGAATCGAACCCACGACCTTCCGCTTACCGGGCAGATGCCATGACCACTAGGCCACATGACCACAATTTATAATTGTAACAAATAGTATTTGAATCAAAACAATCAATCGGGTAAAACACGGGCGTTGCCCGGGTCATTCGGCTAGTATATCTATATTTAAACAATATTAAGAACTATATATATAGGATTCAAAATAACCCCATTCCTCTGAAGAGAGTGGCATCGAGTCATTGAAATGTCAGGAGTTAAATAAATCATTGGTGGATGTGTTTCTTCTAAATCCACTTCCAACCAACAAAATAATCTTCAAAAATATTTCAATAAGTTATTTTAGCACGTAGCTCTAATTGTATATGTCTGTCTATACGCGAGGGATAATTGTGTTATATCTTTTACTTTTGGAGGGATTTAAAAAAACTCTTCTTTCTTCTCTAATCATGGTGGGTAGAAGTTGGCGTGGGTAGAATTATGGGAGCAATGAAACTTCCCACTTATTTGGTCTTGGATTGTAGCTTCTGTCTCAACCACAAGAGAGAGAGGGTGGGTGCGATATAACAGGTGAAATGTTATTATTATTATTTTTTTGCTTATCCCTAGTACATGTGGTACAGGCCATGATAATCATGGTGGGTAGTTAGCGACTGCTTTTACTGTAAGTACACCACATGTCTACACTTGTAGAAAGCAGTTCGACTTTGCACTTACAAATGTACCAGAGCTCCCTTTGGTTACTTGCACTCGGTGGTGAGGTTGGATTTTTGCAAGAATCGGGAGCCATTGGAGCATTTTTTTTTTTTCAGAAAAAAGTGCCCAATGCGGGAATCGAACCCGGGTCGTAGCGGTTGAAAACCAACGGTTTAGACCATCCTTCCACCGACCCCCAGAAATGTGATGATTTAACACCTGATGCATTCTGGCTAAACACGACCTTGTTATCTTTACTCGGTTTTTTATCATTCTGTCAATATTGAGCAGACTCTAGTGTTGACACACACAAACATTTCCTAGATCAATTTAACCTATATTTCACATATCCTGTAAAATATCACATGTAGCTCATGCTAGAATACAAGCACTAGTCTATCTATCAACCTATTGGACATCTTTACATGATCTCTTGTTACAATCCATACCAATGGTATAAATCCTCGATATCCGACAGCTACAGCTATAGAATCCTGCATTGGACACTTTTTTATGAAGAAAAAAAAATACTTCAATGGCCTCTGATTCTTCCAAAAGTTAAACACCACCAGTGAGTGCAAGTAACCAAACGGGGGCAATGATACACTTGTAAGTGCAAAAGTCGAACCACTTTCTACATGTTTAAACATGTGGTGCACCTGCAATAAAAGCGGTCTCTAACTACCCGTCATAATTATCATGGCCTGTACCATGTTTACACTTGGCCCTCTAGTAACTACTAATAATCATTATTTTATTTTTCAAAAAGGTTACAAGTTTTTCTCTAAAAAGCGTAACGAATGGTCAGTCTATTTATACGAGGGCCATCCAATAAATAAGTTTCCCTATTTTTTTTTTCTGCAAACAAAACGTTGTAAAAATTAGTTAGTATGGAATAAATGGTCACTAGGATGCGTTGGAAGCTGGTGACCTTCAAAATCACGCTACTCGTACGCGAAAGTCCGTAGCGCTTCAGTTTCCATGGAGCTACCACTGGTGAACGTGTCCACTTGCGAACTCCGTTCTGTAATTCGTTTTTTCACGGCGAAAAATGAAACTGCGGTCAATATTCATCGCAATTTAGTGCCAGTGTATGGTGAAGGATGTATGAGCATCCAAATGGTTCGCCGATGGCGTTCATGGTTCTTAGAAAGACGGCAAAACGTGCATGATGACGAGCGAAGCGGTAGGCCCGTTACTGCTACGGACAATGCAGCCGTTGCTGCTGTTCGGAATGTGGTGGAAGCAGATCGCCGCGTCACCATTGACGAAATAATGATTCGGCTGCCTCCTGGAATCGAAATTGGACGCTCTTCGATTGGAACAATCATGTCAGATATTTTGAATTTTCGCAAAGTCTGCGCAGGATGGGTCCCACGTTTGCTCTTGGAAAATCACAAGCAACAACGGATGGAGGCAGCCCGAGCTTTCCTGGAAATGCATCAAAGAGCTGGAGATCAACTGTTTTCCCGTATTGTCACTGGAGATGAAAGCTGGGTGCATCATTCAACTCCAGAAACAAAACGACAAAGCATGATGTGGAAGAAGCCTGAGGGAGTGCACCAAAAAAGGCGAAGGTCACAATCTCTGCAGGCAAAGTTATGGCTATGGAAAACTTCAAATGGAAAATTTTCACACATCCACCTTATTCTCCGGAACTTGCCCCAAGCGACTTCCATCTTTTTCCAGCACTCAAGTGGCACCTTGGAGGCAAGCACTTTGCGAATGATGACGAAGTGCAGGAGGAGGAGAACCACTGGCTACGAAGACAGGACACGGCTTGGTACAACAGTGGTATCAAAAAATTGCTACAACGGTACCAAAAATGTTTGGACAGAAATGGTGATTATTTAGAGAAGTAGTCTATGAGTTGTATAATGAAAATTAAATAACTGCATAATTGTAAATAATGTGGTTTATTTGTTAAAAAATAGGGAAACTTATTTATTGGATGGCCCTCGTATATTCTTGTTTACAACTTCGAAAAATAATAACTGTAAAAGAAAAATATATTTTACATTTTCTATCTTGACTCCTGGTCAGTGCTCCTGGCTCTCGTAGATTCGGTACTTTGATGTCCTGCAGCTCTCCAGCAGTCTTTCTATGATCTCTCCTTGATCCACCTTCATTCATGGCTGTCAGGTCTTCTATAATAATAATATATAAGTACTAGAATAGGTTTTACTTTAGTTATAAAAACCTGTGGGGGGTCGGTGGAAGGCTGGTTAAACCGTTTGGTTTCGACCACTACGACCCGGGTTCGATTCCCGCATTGGACACTTTTTATGTTTAAAAAAAAAAATGCTCCAATGGCCCCCCGATTCTTGCAAAAGTCCAACCCCACCAGCGAGTGCAAGTAACCAAACGGGGCTCTGGCACATTTGTAAGTGCAAAGTCGAACTGCTTTTCACATGTGTAGACATGTGGTGCACTTACAGTAAAAGCAGTCGCTAACTTCCCACCATGATTATCATGGCCTGTACCACGTGTACTAGGGATAAGCAAAAAAATAATAATAATAAATAAAATAAAAACCTGTAAAAATAGAAGTAAAAAAAGAGAGATAACCCGGGTTCCTGGAACTACATGAGCTCACTAGTACCGACCAGCAGTTCTAATCACCACCCCAGTTGACCAGAAAGTTCCAGGTTGGCCATAGATGTAGGATTGAGGTGAATTAGTCCAATTGGACATCTGCATCCTATGTCTCAGGAAAACAGGACAGTTGAAGAGGAGGTGATCTGTTTGTGGTTCTTCCGAGCAGTGAGCGCGATTGGACCTGTGTCAGCAACATTAATTGAATACTAAGATCTCGATGTTTTCTATACTTATTTGTGTGTCTCGTTTAAATTTACTGGATGAATGATGAGCTATCTTCTCTCGGGTTTGTCCGAGTGAATATAAATATAACCAACTTCTATTAAACAATATCATGGTGTGGCTCAGGGTATCAGCTCTTGTATTCATTGCAATTTACACAAAACGACAATGTAAAGTAGAGAATAGGATAGACCAGAGGTCGGCAAACTGCGGCTTGCGAGCCACATGCGGCTCTTTGGATGTGACGCTGCGGCTCTTTATATAGTTCATACGTAAATATTATTTATACGAGTACTATTTATTGTTGGCAAGAAAAATTTTGTGGCTCTTTAAAAACTTTGAAATTTTTTAAATTGTAATTTTTGACTCAAAAGTTTGCCGATCTCTGGGATAGAGTATTGTGGGTATCAGGTCCAATTCTGGGAAACCTGCCTCTCTTGTTTAGTCCAGGGTCCAACAAGATCTTTAATACGATCTGCCCATCTTGTCCTCTATTCTGCCCTGTAGAATTGGTTTCCCCTGCCCTTTCCCTCTTATAGTTATACCTAGGTGTAGGTTTGGGATCTATCTCGTTTTTTTTTTTTGTTTTTTTTTGGGACTTATCATATAAATTCGTGTATAAGACTAATTGTCTTAATTAGTTTGAGTCAAAAAGCGATCCAATGAATAACTTTATATTAAAAATGGCGTACTTGGATATGTGAAATTAAAAAAAAAAAACTTTTTCCTCCAAATATTTCGAGAGATTGCTTCCTCTTTATCAATTTATTGCACACACAATAAACTTAATTAAATTAAAAACTTAAACATTATTGTGCAATATTGTGTGTTTATTGTGCAATATTGTGTGTTCATTGTGCAATATTGTGTGTTTTTATTGTGCAATAAATTGATAAAGAGAGGGAGCAATCCCTTGAAATATTTTGAGTGAAAAAATTTGTTTTTTCCTTTTCACAGATCCAGATACGCCATTTTAAATATAAACATGTCTTAATTATGAAAAAAGGCATCTCCTTATCGTGCAACTGAAAGTTGCTGATGGCTTGCGCCATCTATCGGAATAAATATAAACTATTCTCATTGATTTTTAATTATTCCAGAATTGGCCAAATACACATTCTTGATTAATCAAGAAAACTAACCACGGACGCGTTTCGGGCTGTTTGCGTGGTGCAAGTTGTACCTCAACGACCAAAAAGCTGGCCTTTTAGGCATCCTGAAAAATCATGAAACGGGTAGTTAAGGCCAGAATTGCGTGAGACCGTGACATTTGTACTAGTTTTCACATGTCTTAATTAGTTTCTACTGTGAATATAATCTACATTATTATCATATATTGAGTGTCGATAGCTTTTATTTTCTTAAAATTAGTTTCTTGTTGTATATTCTGTGGCAAATCCACGTATAAGCCATGTCTTTATAAAGGCTTTTGTGTTTCCCAACCTATCAAAATCGGATGTTGTTAGACATTTATTGGTCTACGACATTTGTCTGAAGGTCAAAGAAATTTCTAATCCTTTGGTAAAAGAAAGTTTTTTTTTTTTTTTTTCGCGCATCAATTTCACATCCAACGTCGATCTTTGGTTTTTATCCTCAAGAGGCTTTAACCGGGTAGACCAACCAAACCCATATTTCCCTAGGTGTTTTCCGTGTTTACACGACGTCCTATATATAGATGTGACTCAGACTTCTCAAGAAATCCTAGCTGACTACTCACTTTAATGGATATCGAGTTACACTGCTTATATTGATTCATAACGGCCTGAAATCACTGTGTATGGAATTTCACTATCGCTAAATTAGAGCAAAGTGAAAAGAAGTACTTAACAAACTTAGTACTTTATAGAACTAATCAGAAGGTTACGATGGACTTCTGATGCGAAACATTTTATTTATTTTGGCATAGATAAATTTCGACTAAAAGGATTTTAACGGGCTTTTGTGTGTGTGAATCTATATTGGAATCTAGTTATTGGCCTGTTCTCAGTCTATTGTAATTTATTGAATGTCAATTAGTGCTATAATCATTTATACAACTTGAGAAACTATGCGCGCACTGGGTTATGATGCGAATTCAACTCCTGATGATAATTGTCTTCAGATATGAAAGTATAACAACTTTTTCATATAGTACAAGCTCTGATATATGGAGGTATGCTCCATCACGGAACGTCATTTCACCCTCAAATAAGACAATTTTTCAGGATTTGACTTAGGGACTGATACTGACTGTGGTTGAGGTCTCTTAGAATCAAATACTGATTTGTAATCGAAGTTGTCTTTCTCAGATGAGTTGGCGATTAAAGCCACACAGAATTCCATCTGCCCTTGGTTTTCCTTTTCTCTCTCTCTTTCTCTAGACAATTGACAATTAACATAACTTTATAGACATCTTGTACATGCACATGCAAAAGTGAACAGAGAGATAGTCTCTTTCTCTCTCTCTGCATTCTATTGTTTTAAAATAATAAAACTATATATAATACAATATAATGCGGCATATGATTGTAGAACGAAATTTGGCAATTATACCGCAAATATTTCTTTTGAACGAAAAATCGAAATTTATTTTAAGGGGAAATAACGATTATTTCTAACCTTAGGAATGAAGTATGATAGGATGAATTGTGAAGAGTAATGATAAATGGAAAAATAAAGTGGCCAGGGATGGGATTCCCAAAAGAAATATTTGCGGTATAATTGCCAAAATTCGTTCTACAAAATTAGATATGAACAACTATGTAAATGAATATGTACATGGCGCCCTCTCTGCCACGGCTGCAGAGTTTGGTGGAGAATCGCCAGCGGGTCTCCAGCGACACCACGTATTTCGCGAAGAAACTGTCGGTTCTGACAAAGGAACTCCATCTGTCCTAGCCACCACAATATAGTGTGACTTAGATACTGTATAAGGACCCTACAACCAAATAAAGTTTGATATCAAAGTTGTATCGTCTAAATGAGTTTCCCACATGGCTATGAAGAACCCTATCTCAATCCTTGGTTTGACATCATTTTACCGTCTCCTAGATAAGCTGTCTAGGTCAGAGGTCGGTAAATTGGGGGTCGCCAGTCACATGCGGTTCTTTGGATGTGAAGCTCTTTATATAGTTCCATATGTAAATATTATTTATGCGAGTACTGTTTATTGTTGGCAAGAAAAAAAAATTGGTGGCTCTTTAAAAACTTTGTAAATTGTAATTTTTGACTATTCCGACTCAAAAGTTTGCCAACCCCTAGTCTAGGAAGTTTCCATCTGACCTGACGACCACCGTGTAGTATGGTCTATGTGTTACAATATTTATAATTATAACACGATGCATTAGCGTGATATCTGTTATTAGATATTAAAACTATTTTTGATTCGTGTGATTCTTCTTTTTTTAGAATTGAATCCACCCCTGTCCCATCCTTTCATCCTTTCGGCGCCCAGATTTAATCAGGATCTTATCTAGCGGTCGTTTGCATAGCTGTCTCAACATGGTCAAAGGATCTTTCTTGGCGACTTCTGTACGTGGCTCCAGGAATTCGGGTCACGCACACTTAGTAGTTCTTGAACAATGTCTTGTTGGATACTAATCACTGGAATAATTCCTTTCGATTGGGAAGAAGCAAATTCATATTTTTGTCACTATATATATGGATCCAAAGTGATAAAGCTTTATATTTATATAAAAAAGCATAACCGAATCTGTTAACGAAAATAATGTTTTTTCTTTAACAGATCCAGGTACGCCTTTTTTAAATATATATACAGTAGAACCTCCATGAGAGGACACTCACGCTAGACGACACCTCTCTATAAAGAACAGTTTTCATTTGTAAAATTACCATTTTTACTATTTAGCAACTCTCCGGTAAGAGGACATCTCTCCTTAAAGGACACTTTGTCTCTGCAATTTGGTGTCCTTTACAGGGAGGTTCTCCTGTATATTCAATGCATCGCCTTTTAACTCAAAGCTTTATATATTAAAGTGTGCTCAAGCTAAGACCCATTCCCATTTGACACCAAGATTTTCCAGTCCAGAGGTCCCCAAAGTACAATTTTATGATAAAATATTAATCGTAAATATAAATTTAAAGAAAAAAAGGTGTAATTTCTAAGCTATAGAATTAAATGACACAAACAAGGAGTGTGGTTATAAATAAATTAGTGAGGAAAGGTATGTGTGTATCTGGGACACGGCCATTAGCTCGCCGTTCATTTAATCTGGATAATCGTCTGCTAGAGAATTCCTCGGGGCAGTCTCTTCTGCACGCAAATTCTGCTATTGGTTCAACAGGTCACGTGGTTCGCTGAATTGTCGCGTCTGCCCACTTTTATTGTATATTGTAGCAATCTAAACTTGATTTTGACAAATATATATGATGATGCATTATCACGCCATCTATTATGAAAATTCGAAACTATTGTTGTTGTTGTCGTGTCCAATGAAGAGCCTCAGATGTGTCCATGCATCTCTATCACAGCAGCAGCAATGTCCTCTATCTTGGTTGGAAAATGGGTGCGGTTGCCACGTTAGTCACCTTGGAAACGAACCAGAATTTGGTTGAATATTCCAAAGGTCCAGGGGGAATCGCAGCGGTATTGTAGATTAAACTGGCGAAACCGCTGGGAGGGTTCACTACTGATGAGCCAGGCCCTTCCATTAATTTTTCCATTGCAGTAAGGGGGCAGTAGAAATGGTTTAATTTTTAAAAAGAATCATACGCGTCTATAATAGTTACAAATATATATATATAACGTGTATTGATTACACTAACAACAATAAATATATATAATGCCACTAATACTTTTTATTTTGAACTTTACGGGATTTCGAGAAATGAAATACCCTCTTACTTAATGAAAGTTAAATTTTTACTTTCGTTTATAATATTCCTGTATATCATTTTGCCTGATAAAGGGATTTTCTGAAAGCTTGTGAAGAATAAAAAGTATTTATATTGTTGTAATTTAAACTTTCTTGATATAGGTGTTTTTATACATGCTAAAAAAGAACAATTTATGTAAGTTTTGTCCATGAGAATATTTCAAAATATCATAATAGGATGTATTTAAATTATTGAATTTGCTTTCACAGAGAACAATGCAATTTTGATCATTAAACTGATTTAGTATTCATTACGACAGGGTTTGATGTTAGAATTGTGTTTGGGCCCCGTGACTTATATCCGTCAGGTCATCAATCGAGATATTATTATTGGTATGTGACCACCATACTATGGAAACGGCCTGGAATACTTGGGATAACACAATTTGGTCTCTCCTAGAGGTAGTCTCTTATTGGAGGTTGGACTCAAATCACTTTAGATTTGACAAGAGTGGACGCTAATGAAGGAGGTGGCGTAAAGAAGGTTATAGTTGTCTTGTCAAAATACTTCTCCCAAAGATACCGGGTGTAAGATATAGAGAACAGGATAGTTGTGATCGAACCAAACTAACTCTATAGGAAAACTTTCAATCAAAGGATTGACTGACTTGGCTTCTGTCCAGCTTATCTCCAGAGGAAGATGGTTACAGGACGTAGTGTGTTCAGGACACGTAGTTTGTAATGGCATCTATAAAATGTCTCGTTAAACTCTCTACAGCATAAAGTAACAAACAGTAACCATTTTTTTATTATTAGAAAATCTCTTATAATTCAACTATTTCATTCAATTCAAGAAATACTGACCGAGAGAATTCCTCAAAGAATAACGGCCGAAAAAGCTCTACAATGCTGTACTTTAGTAATGAGTAGATAATTTTCACAGTAATAGCAATAATCTCGACATTTGATTACTTACATCACATTGTTTTAAACCTCGTTAATTTGGTCTATACCATGGTTTCAGTAATAACGTACTAATTAACATGTCTCGTTAATTGAACTCTCTACAACATTAAATAACAAACAGTAACCATTATAATTAGAAAAGCTTTTACAATTCAATTAATTCATTCAATTCAAGAGATACTGACCGAGAGAATTTCTCAAAGAATAACGACCGAAATGCATGCTGTAGTTTAGTAATGAGTAGATAATCTTCACAGTAATATAGAGAGAAATAATCTCGACATTTGTTTACTATATTACATTGTTTTAAACTTCGTTAATTCGGTCTATACCATGGGTTCAGTAATGAATTACTAATTAACATGTTTCGTTAATTAAACTCTCTACAGCTTCAAGTAACAAACAGTAACCATTTTAATTAGAAAAGCTCTTACTATTCAACTAATTCGTTCAATTCAAGAGATACTGACCAAGAGAGAAACTACATTCCTCAAAGAATAACGTTCAAAAAAAGGTCTGCATGCTGTAGTTTAGTAATTAGTAGATAATCTTCACATTTGTTTACTTTTTTTTACATCACATTGTTTTAAACCTCGTTAATTTGGTCTATACCATGGTTTCAGTAATAACGTACTAATTAACATGTCTCGTTAATTGAACTCTCTACAACATTAAATAACAAACAGTAACCATTATAATTAGAAAAGCTTTTATAATTCAACTAATTCATTCAATTCAAGAGATACTGACCGAGAGAATTCCTCAAAGAATAACGACCGAAATGCATGCTGTAGTTTAGTAATGAGTAGATAATCTTCACAGTAATATAGAGAGATATAATCTCGACATTTGTTTACTATATCACACCGTTTTAAACCTCGTTAATTCGATCTATGCCATGGGTTCAGTATTAAAGTACTAATTGATAGAGTAGAACACATCTACATATGAGAGACACATCTCTACAAAGGACAATTTACATCACCAAAATTACCATTTCTGTTAATTAGCTGGTCTTTGGTAAGAGGACACCTCTCTAAAGGACACTTTGGCTCAGCAACTATATTACAGAGAGGTAGTTCTACTGTGATGGATTAGCCGCCATCTGTCATAAGAAATATCAACTATTTTTGACTCGTAGTAAGGACAGTAGAAAATTGTTTTATTTAAAAAAGAATCGTACGCGTTTCAAAACAGTTTAAATTTCTTAGTTCTAATATACGAGATCTAAATATTACCCATTTACACTCATGGACAAAACTTAAGGAAGTGAAAGTCTTTATGTCGCTGTTTTTTTTTTTTTTTTTTTGAAGGAGACAGAAGGCAATTTTGTTCACACTTGGCTATCTTGTGTATCTTCAATGAAGGTTACTGTGTATTAAAGATCCTTTAGAGTTATTGTCTGAATACCGATATATATGTTAAAAGGTACAACTTCCTAAGTCTTGTACATGAGTTTATATATCGAGAGAGAGGTTTTTCTCTCTCTTTAAAACATTCAAGATTCTCAACCTCTAAAACTACTATATAAATACTATAAAATATTTTAATTATTAATCACAATATTTATTAATGGCTATATAGTTCTAACATAAAAATGTAAAATACTGTTGAGAGATAATCTAAAATCTAGCCGCAGGACATGACATTATGTATCTAACATCTGGTTTCTGCAATTACGATGTTTTAGCATCATCCTCGGGGATTTAAAGTTGGACGGTCGTGGTCAAATTTCACTATATCCTTTATAGGGAATATTTTTTTAATCATTGAAATATATTTATTTTATATACAATATGCGCAATTAGAAAAACAAACTTTTTTTGTCTTAAATATGTATATTCACTTAAAAATAAATCCAAAATAATTTATGTGAAGGGAAATACTAGTCTTAAATATGATTTTGTCTTAAATCGAGATGCGATGGTAGTTGGAATTATTCCATTTTGTCAACCCAACTTATAACCGAATCTTCATGATACAATTTGAAGGGAAGCAGAGTAATTGTGTAAGAGCCTGGTATTGTAGGCTGGGATTCTCTACAGTGTTGTGCCAACGAGATATGACGGCATGTCTCCACAAGGTGTAGTAAACGGGAAGTCTTATGGCCTTCTCGTAACAGGAAACCGCGTGTTTACTTTGTGCTGACGTCAGTGGACTTCCTATTTCTGGAGGACCTTCTGTCTAGGAAAGGTGTCGCAGAGAATTTAAATATTTCGACATCTTTGCTGGGCTCACGCTGAATCTTATCTTTGCTCCCTCAATCTCTCTTGAGGATGATTATTGGCTCCTGCAACCGTCCCCGAGAATTACCATCAGTTCCCGCAACCGTCCCTTAGAGTTACCATCGGCTCCCGCAACCGTCCCTTAGAGTTGCCATCGGCTCCCGCAACCGTCCCTTAGATTTGCCATCGGCTCCCGCAACCCTCCCCGAGAATTACCATCAGTTCCCGCAACCGTCCCTTAGAGTTACCATCGGCTCCCGCAACCGTCCCTTAGAGTTACCATCGGCTCCCGCAACCGTCCCTTAGAGTTGCCATCGGCTCCCGCAACCGTCCCTTATAGTTACCATCGGCTCCCGCAACCGTCCCTTAGAGTTACCATCGGCTCCCGCAACCGTCCCTTAGAGTTACCATCGGCTCCCGCAACCGTCCCTTAGAGTTACCATCGGCTCCCGCAACCGTCCCTTAGAGTTACCATCGGCTCCCGCAACCGTCCCCGAGAATTACCATCGGCACCCGCAAACCTCCCCGAGAATTACCATCGGTTCCCGCAAACCTCCCCGAGAATTATCATCGGCTCCCGCAACCGTTTCATCGTTAACCCGACCCCACCATTTAGAAATGACCGTTGAAATATATAAACTATACTTGAAACATAATGTACGTAGATAACCCGGTATCCTAGGACACATCAGTAGGGCTGAGGTCAATAACAATCATGCTGTACCATGACTGTTGGTTCCACCCATTGTGATGTACATTACGTTGCAAAGATCGTCTCCGTCACGTTAAAAGAAGTGTTGCGTATCGAGGAAATGTCCTTGATTGTCGTCTTGTCCGCATGTTGATGACTTGAGGCGACTGTCGCAATCCAGTTGTTCAACTGTATTTCGCTCAACTTTGGTTCTGTGATACATCAGCCAGCTTTCGCGAATATAATATTCTTCAACGACCAAAATTAAATCTATCAACGGCATTTCTTGCTGTTCTTAAACTGAAGCTTCGAGTGATACGCTTCGTATTTCTGGGAAATCAGGCAGATTTCAGTGGCGATATTCTTTCTATTGTTATCATTTATAAATATTCATGATACACACCCCTGTATGTCCTGTTATAAGTACCATGTTTTTTCACATGGTGCCGTGTTTTATCTTGTGCTAAGTACTTTCTTCCGAATTGTTAGTGTCCATCAAACTCGACCTTCCTCTTAGAAACTCTCCTATCTAGATATTCTTCGATGTCTTCTCTCTTTTTAAAAATTCATCTCTTGAACCTCTCTATTTGTTATTTACTCTTTGGGGATCTCCGTGACTTATTTTACAACTCACCTTAAGTTTTGTCTATGGGTGTATTGTAAATGAAAAATAAAGGTTTGTGTGTTTGATACGCTTCCTCAATATCTGGTTATCTGGATAGAATCTCAGGATAGAGAGAAAGTTGTAAGTGGAGTGTCGCTGCAATACTTTAAATCCTAGAATATGTAAATTTACCGAATAAACCACTAATTGGTATACTTTGGGAAGGAAATTATTATGATAATAGGATATTAGTATGATATTTCTGTTATTATTACTACTAATAATAATGATAATTAATATTAATACAAAGCAATAACGCGCCATCTATATATAACAAATGAAGACATTAAGACACGAATGTTTCTTTTCACAAATAAATCAAACTTTTCTACTGTCCTTACTGCGATGGAAAATGTAGCATATAGAAGCAGAATGATCCAATACAGTATTAGGTCTGGTAGAATAAATTGGCAAAAACGCTTGGAGGGTTTACCAATGATGAGCCAAGCTCTCCCAATATTTTTTCATCGCACTATGGACAGTAAAAGTTTGATTTATTTGTGAAAAGAAACCTTCGTGTCTTGATGTTTTCATTTGTTATAATTAATATTGTAAAAACGATATTTGCTGGGAAAATATTCACTAGGATAGAATCATTCAGCCAGTATACAATATTAAGCACAAAACATGAATCAGCCAATCACAATGCATTGAAAACCGGAGAAAGTTGTTGGCAACATTGATGTAACCACACATTGAACTCCGTGGGATTTTCCCTTTCTACGCCGTGGTGGCGAGAGCGCCATCTAGGGACGAAGAGAAGAAGTTCTATTCAAGTCCAGTAGAACTACCTCCCTGTAAATGTTGTAGTGTCCTTTAGACAACTCTTTTTACACAATATCATCAATTTGATTGATTCTTCTAATCTATTGTTATAGAAAACCTGGTTTTACCTGAAACACTTGTAAAAGTACAAAAGTCTAACTGATGCTTTCTACATTTGTAGACATGTGGTGTACTTACAGTAAAAGCAGTCGCTAACTACCCACCATGATTATCATAGCCACGTTTATTTGAAATAAGTAGATTTTTTTAAAAATAAGAAGAGTTGTAAAAAATATCACGGGATTCCAAAAAGTAAATAAAATAAAGGAGTAAATAAAGGGTAGATAAAATGTAGGGAAATATATACAGTTGTGTATGTACACATTTCTTCAGCAAGGGAGTCCAGACAAGGTCTTCTTGAACACTCCTCAGTTCCACGCAGTGTAGTGTCCTTTAGAGAGAGGTGTTTTCTTACCAGAGGGATGCGAATCAGTAAAACATGATCATTTTGAGAATGAAAACTGTTTCCATTGTAGAGAAGTGTACTGTCATGGAGTGTTCTACTGTATAGATAGAAATGGATGATAATGATTCATCAGTGGTGAATTCTCCTAGCGTTCGCCAGTTTACCCTTTAGCATAGTTGCCATGTGCTGATACGTCAGAAGTCCACGTAATATGTAAATGACTGACCAGAAACCACCTGCGAAACCACTTCGACCCCTGACTCAGTTATTCTCCTGAGTCATTCGCAGATGACTCGCCGATCGTCTTCGCCATCTGTAGACATATCCTGCTGTGGGGCCGATCATCTTATTGTCCCGTCCCCCAAGTACAGTATCTACCGCGAAGGTACTTCGCTGTAAATCTACAAATTAGTAAGATAGGTGTACAATAAATATATCTTATATACTTCAATGTGCCCAGAACGAATCAGTATTGAAGTTAGTTCATGACAAAATCAGGTTATTTATTTATTTTTCAAATGACATACAGTAGAACCTCCAATTGACGGTTGTAGTACCGGTGAAGCTTCGAGTGATACTCTTCGTATTTCTGGGAAATCAGGCAGCTTTCAGTGGCGGCATTCTTTCTATCGTTATCATTTATAAATATTCCTGGTATACACCCTAGCAGACTCCTCTATACAAGTGACAGTTTTCATGACAAAAGTATCGTTTTTATCAATTGACTGACTTCTTTCTGATAAGATGACACCTCTCTTTAAAGGACACTTTAGCTCTGCAACTAGGTGTCCGTTAGAGAGAGGTTCTACTGTACAGTATAAAGAGTCTTTAAAATTTGATTGTAATACAATCCTGTATCCTTTACTTTACATCATAAAATTCCCAGTTACATTTGTCATGTGATATAGTTAAAAACTAGAATGAACTTTTGTATGCTAGTGGTGAACAAAAATATATTTATCCTCAGTTTTGTTTTTACGTGCTTGAGTGTTCTAGCTCCTTTATGGTAAGTTCCAGTATATCGGGGGATAGAGAACTGTACGTATAGATTTACGATATTAGTGTATTTATAATTTTTAATTTCATTTATAAATTTTAAAATTTCCTTAAAAATACTTTATTTATTTCAATTTAAAGCGCTATGTCCCCCTAGGGACAAAATCATAGATGTATGTCTTTACATTTGTCTATACATATTTATACAATAATTTAAGGCCGTAAAGAATAGTCATATGATATTAACAAGGAGAAAGAGAGGGGGGGAAAAAAACGAGAACAGAGAACTTTGTACAAAAGAAAGGAAGAGCGATATCACTTGAAAGCTAGCGTTTTGTAATAAAAAGAAACTCATTGTGAGAAACTATTTTGTTATTTTAAAACTTTTTTCACAATTTTATCATGAAAAGAAAGGAATGTCTGTCAAAAAAGACTATTTAGGACTTTAATGGCAATTTAGAAAGAATGCAATTACTGTCTGGTCTTGAACTTTCATGAATTTTGGGGAGTTATGGGACTATGGTACAGAGTTTGCTAAAGCTTATAATTATACAAAATATGAACTTTTGGCTTATTTTTTCTGCTTCTATTCGATGACAATGTTGTCAAGTTGGCCTCATTAGGAATTAAAACTTTCAGACAAGAGAAGATGCATATATATATATTGCCACGTGGAAAATTAGGGAAGACAAACTTCGGGATGACACAGCAATTTGTTTAGGGCAAGAGCAAAATATGAATGATGAACAAAAGATAAGCAATGAGGGAAGTTTACAAAGTAGCAAAATATAAACATAAAAAAAATGATACTCTGTTAATAAAATAATAAATATTTTGCTACAATACGTGTGTCGTAAATTTTATAATATAAATCTTCCATTTAAAATATCAAATTCTAACGGATATGTTCTTAAAATATCACACACAATTAACAGAAATTCCACTTTTAAGAACTTTCTAAATAAAAATGTTGCATTCTTCCTTGAAATATTTTTTCTAGCAATTACAGAAGTACGTCCTTTTTATTCTTGGATTATTATCTTATCGTTTTTCCTTTTACTTATCAATTAGGTGACGAAAATGGAAAAGCCAAGTTTTCCTGATATATAAATGAAGCAATTAAAACCCCATCTATTAATACATTACTTTGACAAATTATTGCATCAACGGCTAGAATATATTAAATACGTTTTAAAAAAACTGCATAAAACAGATTTATTAAATTGAGCAGAAGAAATTGACATAAATAGCTATATCAGTGATATATTATTACTTTACTCTGTTTTGATTCGAAACAAATCGAACGTTTATAATGTGTATGTGTGCAAGAATTGTCAAATAATAAAATAATTATAGTAGCATTAAATTTCGCATCTTTTATTTTTCATTTAAAGATATCTAAATATGAAGTACAATTTCTTATAAAATATAACTTTCACTATTAATCTTCACCCTATAATAGAAACATATCAATAATAAAAAACATATATTGGTTAAAAAATCTTATGATCCAATATATGTATTTTATTATATACTAGCGGAAGTACCCGGCTTCGCCCGGGTTTTACTCGAGTGAAAGTTAGCCTAATAAATATTTGATTAAAAATATTTTCTCCGAGTATCAAACTCTCTCTACTCAATGGATTTGTATGAAGACGTTTATATATAAATATTCTAAAATTCTAAATTATATAATATCTTGTATATTTTCATTCTAAAATATTCCTTAAAACTTTCTTCAATCTGTAAATTGTTTTCCTCCAATACACACAATACTTTACAATTGATTTTATTCAACTAAATTTGCATACAAATTCTTTGTACATATTTCAATTTTGCTGATATATATTTTTTTCACTTTTCCTCTAACTAAATTGCATATATATATACTAATTCTTGTACATATTTCAAATGATCTCTCTTTCTATGTTTAGTTTACCTTTAAAGTGCAAGTGTCCCTAGAGGTACAGAGCGCTCTAAGTCGAAATAAAATTTTAAAAAAGAACATATAACCGATAGAAACAGACAAACCGTTAAAATGGAGACAGAAAGTGAGAGAAAGGGAGGTTTAAAAAAAGAGCAGATGAAAATGGTAGTTAAAGATGTCTCAGATGTTTTTTTAAGTATCTGTTGCTTGCTTTAATTAGGGTGGCGTCATTCTTGGCAGATGCCCAGAAACCTTGGATGCTCCGATATTCCGTAGGACATGTGTGAGGCAATGTGTGGTGATTAACTCTTCATTCACTGTCCTGAGAGCACATTGTCCCCTCCAAGATGTCAAACACACGTGTTAACTAAGTTTTACGTTGAACCATCTGAATAAGCTGGTTTCGCCAGAAATTTGCCCGTTGAGGTTTTATTATTATTATTATTATTATTAAAATTCGAAACTTTATAGACGCGTATGATTCTCCCATTAATTTTTCTATTGCAGTAGGGGCAGTAGATATTGTTTAATTTTAAAAAGAATCATACGGGTCTATAAAAGATTCGAATTTTCATAATAGATGGCGCGCTAATGCATAATAATAAATATTATTATTATTATTATCCCTAGTACACATGGTACAGACCATGATAATCATGATGGGTAGAAGTAGGCGACTGCTTTTACTGTAAGTGCACACATGTCTACACATGACAACTGAAAAGCAGTTCGACTTTTGCACTTACAAATGTACCAGGGTCTTGTTTGGTTTCTTACATTCGCTGGTGGGGTTGGACTTTTGCAAGAATCGGAGCATTTATTATTATTATTATTAAAAAAAAAAAAAAAAAAAAAAAAAAAAAGGTTCTCAATATGGGGGGATTCCTTCCCGGGGCGTAGCGGTCGAAAACCAACGGTTTAGACCAACCTTCCACCGACCCCCATTGAGGTATAACCAACCTAATATTGCTTTGAAAGTGTGGGAAAACACACGCACAGTTATGTTAATCTATTGTTTGTAATATGGAAATTTGAGTGTTGTGTTATTTCTATAATTATTCAATATACAGTTAAACCTGTCTATAGCGCTCCCTCTAAATAGCGCCTTCCTCTCTATAGCACCCGATTTTAAACATTAAAATGTATACATTTTACATTAAAAGTGACCTGTCTATAGCACCCCCTCTCTATAGCACCCTATTTTGCTGAGTCCCAAGAGGGGGCGCTATAGACAGGTTTAACTATATATATGTAAATGAAAAAAAAAAACAATAGAAAAAAAATTAATAAGTGGGTCAGGTGTTGATATTAAAAATAAAAAAGGCATATCCTGACCAGGAGCACATGCGAGATGGCGCTCTGCCTTCTGAAAAAGCACATGACTCCTGGTCAGGATATGCCTTTTTTACTTTTAATATATTTAAATACGACACTAATTATAAAAATTGTACTTAATTCGATATAAAAGCTGTATGTGAGCCAGTTAGTCTTTGGTGTTGTATCACCTTAGGTTAGCCTACCATTCAGTAGAAGGACGCCATTAGAGATAGTTCAACGAACTTCTCCCGGGACCAGAAGAAATTTAGAACGTCTAGACCAGGGGTCAGCAAACTTTTGCGTAGGAAGAGTCAAAAATAACAATTTACAAAATTTCAAAGTTTTTAAAGAGCTACAATTTTTTTATTATTGCCAAAAATGAAAAGTACTCGCATTAATAATATTTACGTATGGAACTATATAAAGAGCCACAGCTTCACATCCAAAGAGCCTCATGTGGCTCGCGAGCCACAGTTTGCCGATCCTTGGGCTAGACAAAACAGAGCCTGAGTGTAGACACGCTTTACGCGACAAAGACATCTAATCGTGCAACTAAAAGTTGCGCCATCTGTCGGAATAAAATAAAACTAATGTACGATCAGGGGATGTCTTTCTCTTTTAAAAAATTATCAACCACTCATCTTAGTATAATTTCACTTTTGCACTATTTTTTTTCTAATTGTTTTCACTAATTATTATCATTATAAATACATTGTGTTATATTGTAACACAGGTTAGAAATGTATTTAGCAGGTATATATCGGGATTCAGACAATAACTCTAAAATATATTTGCTACTTAGTGGCCTTTATTGAAGACACACGAGATAACCAAGTGGGAACAAAATTGCCTCTTTCTCCTTGAAAAATTAAAAAAAAAAAAAAACAGACTGGCGACATAAAATATTTTCCACTTCCTTAAGTTTTGTTCATGAGTGTATATACAACCTAAAGTTACGGGAGAATGGTATTTACGTACCAACAGATACATCTCTATCGTTAAAAATGCAATAAAAATTGTTCTATTCAAGCCAGAAAATCAACCTTGCCATTCCATCAGCTTAAATATACATATTTACTAGCCGAATGACCCGGGCAACGCCCGGGGTTTACCCGATTAAATGCTTTTATTCAAATACTATTCGTTACAATTATAAATTGGCGCCGTGGATGTCATTCTTGTATAATATATAAATGAGTTTTAAGCATTCTACCACTGAACCAAAAGCAAACGGTGACAGAATTAAAAACGCATGACGATGATAACTGTATATTATCCGTGACAGAGGCGGCCGATGAGGAAAGACGGTCGTGACTATATATATATATATTATGATGTACTAGAGCGCACTCTGTTATCAAATTATAAAACTATTTTAGAGGCGTAATATTCTTTTTAAAATAAAACAATTTCTACTGTCCTTACTGCGATGGAAAACCACTGATGAGCCAGGCCCTCCCTTTAATTTTTCCATCGCAGTAAGGACAGTAGAAATTGTTTTATTTTAAAAAGAATATTACGCCTCTAAAATAGTTTTATAATTATATATATATATATGTATTTTTTTTTTGGTAAATTCGACCGATTTTATAACACCCCTGTCGTAGGATGTTATGAAATCAAAGCCGTCCCTGTACTGATGAGGGCTATAGCCAGAAACCATGGTATACAGGTTGTTGGCTTTTGACAATTGAAGACAACAATCCGGTAGTGTCAACATCCACCAGATTGATTGGATTGTTTGAAAGGTCCTTCATTGATGGACCTCTCAATTGTCGTATTATTGTTTTCAATCTAATTGAAAGATAGTTTTAAAATAAAAGAATTTTAAATAACACTAATCTCGCATTGAAATTTTTGATATTTATCATAAAGTTCTGGAAAAATGGTATTTACGTACCAAAAGATACATCTCTTTCGTTAAAAATGCAATAAAAATTGTTCTATTCTAGCCAGAAAATCAACCTTGCCATTCGATCAGCTTAAATATATATATATGATACATTTTGAATGATAGAATGTAATTTTTTTTTGTTTTTACTGAAGATTTAACTAAATGGAGTATGTATTTTTTTTTTTGTTTTGTTTAAAAACATATAATAATATGTTGCATTAGCGTGCCATCTGTTATAAGAAATTGACACTATTTTAGACGCTTATGTTTCTTTTTGAAATTGAACAATTTTCCACTACACTATACTGCAATGACATATTAATGGGGTCCTGGTTCATCAATGGTGAACTCTCCTAAAATAGTCTAAAATAAGTTTAATACAGTGGTACCTCGACTTAGGAGTTTAATTCGTTCCGCAACCTTACTCGTATCTTGAATTACTCGTATCTCGAAGCAAATTTCCCCAAAACCCAATTCCCATTTAAAATCACAGATTAATATCTTCAACACTACCGAACCGAACTAGTATCTCGAATTTCGCTCGTAACTCAAAGCAAAAAATCACTTGCTCGTCGGCTCGTATCTCGAAAAACTCGTATGTTGGGGCGCTCGTATGTCGAAGTACCACTGTATATAATAACCCCTTCACACACAAGTCCAATTAAAATTCTATAAATGTGAATTCCATAGTTCTGTATGTAGCTTACAGTTTTTGTAGAAATCGGAACTAGCTAAAAGTGAAAAATGTCAATTGAATGACAGGATCAAATCTATTAAAAGGAAGGTAGAGAACGGTACAAGGTTGCCAAACAATAAAATTACTATGAAAGGTAATTTTCCTCTTAGTCACAGAGTGTGTAAGCTGTTGCCCACGCCAATATTTCATTTCCTCTTTCTATCACAAAAAAAAAAAAAAGAAAGAGACACTTTTTTTTTATAGTTTCTCATAAGTTTTTTCTTCAGCATTAATAATATTTCTATATAATTTCATCATTTATAACTCATTAATTTCGTTGTCACAACTTTCTATTAATGCATTCTCTCGTGTCACTACTGTACCACGGGATACCTTCCAAATCATATATATTTCTGGACTCTCCTGGAGGTTGTCTCTTGTTGGAGGTTCAGATAGAATAATATACACTCATGGATAAAACTTAAGGAAGTTTCGTATTTTGATGTCAACTGTTTTCTTTTTTGGTCACACTTGATTATCTCGTGTGTCTTCAACAAAGATCGCTGTGTATCAAATATCTTTCAGAGTTATGGTCTGAATCCCGATATACATGTTTAAAGTTACAATTTCCATAAGTTTTGTCCATGAATTATTTATATATGGACTTAATATAAACAAGGTGAATTAGCGCCTCATCTCTTATAGGAATTGTACATTTTTTCTATCTCAATTTTAACAATAATTTTTAAAATTAATAATTCGTGGTAATTCGTTAATATTTTTGACTGTATGGTGCTTCTTACTATAGTTATTTTTATTATCTTAGTTCATCTCCAACGCTTAGTTCATCTTCTTCTTAAAAAAAAGAAGGAGGGCTAGAGGAATAATAATATAGACGTACTTCCTCTTGAAGTATCGAAGTTGGTGAATACATTTTAAATCCACAAAATAAGCCCTAAAAACTACAAATATTTCTCTCACAATGAATTTATTTAATTTTAAAATGCTAGCTTTCGAGATATAATCTTTCTTCTACTTGTTGAAGTTAAAAGTTGAAGAGCGATTATCTCTCTTTTTTTTTTTTTTTGCTTATCCCTAGTACACGTAGTACAGGTCATGATATTCATGGTGGGTAGTTAGCGAATGCTTTTACTGTAAGTGCACCACATATCTACACATGTGAAAAGTAGTTCGACTTTGCACTTAAAAATGTGCCAGAGACCCGTTTGGTTACTTGCACTCGCTGGTGGGGTTGGACTTTTTTTAAGAATCGGGGGCCATTGGAGCATTTTTTTTTAATTAGAAAAAGTGCCCAATGCGGGATTCGATCCCGGGTCGTAGAGTCGAAAACCAACGGTTTAGACTTCCACCGACCCCCTAAAGTGAATCTGAGTCCCGCTAGTATTAAAATTGCGGTCACCACAGCCACTTCCCCGTGCTCACCTAAAATACCCAGTCAGTCAGCCCCCGCGGCAAAACCCCAGGCAGCCGCTATCCTGACATCTCTGGCTTTTCCCGTTGGACCTATCAGCTTTCAGATATGGGAATCAACAACTTGTGTGTCCTCCCTATTGTTCCTCACTCAGAAATTAGTGATTTCCATGTTAGTTTCACACACACATACATACAGCTTTATTAAGATCACCAGTCATATTGCCACTTGGAAAATTAGGGAAGCCCAACTTCGGAAAAATCTTTATTTACAGGGCTGCTAACCAAAATGAATGATTTTTGAGCCCCAAAGACCAACTTCGGGATGAGACAACAATTTATTGGCAAGAACAAACTATGAATGGTAAACAAAAGATAAGCCACGAGGGAAATTTACAGAGTAGCAAAATATAAACATAAAAATGACCACTCTGTTAATAAAATTAATAAATACTTTGTTACAATATTCACCCCAGGAAGGAAGCATAGATAGAGCTCCTATACTCCATATTAGTTTCATAAGCTAAACGTACTCCTTAAACAATCTGATCTTTCATCGTACCTCTGGCAATGTCCTACAGGATGTCACATTTCTGAGCTTGTTTGACACTTTCAACATGTCGAGATGGAGGAGTGGGACACGCTGTTGATTTTGGACAACACCGTCTTGGATCGAACCCGCATTGAACACTTTTTTTCTGCTTCAATGGCCCCGATTCTTACCTAAGTCTAGCCACACCAGTGAGTGTATGTAATATGTATATATGTATAATAGTATGTATCTTAAAAGGCACGGATCATCAACAAGGGCCTATTTACAAGAGTACTTAAAGAAGATACCTCCATTCCAAGTAATGTTTAAAATTCTAATAGGAACACTTTGTAATTCTAATCCTTATATATAATGTGAGGTGTATCACATATTAGAATTGTTTTGAAAATAGAGCAATCAATACTTAAATCATTAGATAGTAAAAAGGCATATATTGGATTGAATAAAATATTTATTTGCCAATATTTCGGCTGGCTGAACACCAACCTTTATCGAGGCATTACATTTTTGTATACACAAACTCAACGCCGCATAGTGTTATAATATCACAGTTGAAATCATTTAAAATACAAAGTAAGGGGGGGAAATTTGTGCTTGAAAAAATTATTATAAAAATGTAATGCCTCGATAAAGGTTGGCATTCAGCCAGCCGAAATATTGGCAAATGAATCTTTTATTCAATCCAATATATGCCTTTTTACTATCTAATTAGAATTGTATAAGGGACGCGAACTGCTGTCTTATATACGATAGGTCTTGATTCGAGAATCGACTTGAGTTAATGGGATGGATAACACAAGAGTGGACCTAAGGAAAGATGGGATAAGTTTTCGACTTTATACTTGTAATGAAGAAGGGCAATCTCTTGTTCTTGGGTGGAGAAATCGCCTTAAAGGGCGGAAGATCCTAATTTACTTGGCCAACGGCATAAACGGAAAAAGACAGCTGGCAAACCACTTCTGTATCAAGCCTTGCTGAGAAAACTATAGGATGAAATATATATTTTGCAATTGGAAGAATATATTTTCCATATAGTCACCAAAATTCAATAAAATAATCTCCCTTGTATCAATATAAAGTTAAAAATATCAGGCTTCCAGGGAAAAGTCGAACTTCGACTTGATTTTTAAAATATTATTATCCCTAATACACGTGGTACAGGCCATGATAATCATAGTGGGTAGTTAGTGACTGCTTTTACTGTAAGTGCACCACATGTCTACACATATGAAAAGCAGTTCGACTTTGCACTTACAAATGTGCCAGAGCCCCGTTTGGTTACTTACACTCGCTGGTGGGGTTGGACTTTTTTTACAAATCGGGGGCCATTGGTGCATTTTTTAAATTAGAAAAAGTGTCCAATGCGGGATTCGATCCTGGGTCATAGCGGTCGAAAAACCATGGTTTTGACCACCCTTCCACCGACCCCCATACTCGAATTGATAGACACTAACAACAACCAAGTTACCACACATCTGCATCTATAGAATTTGGTGGACTTTGCATACCACACATGCAGTGTAGTCATTGTGCATTTCTCCTCAGGTTGGTAGTGGTTCTGGTAGCGAATGTTCCTGGCTTCTCCCGGTTTTTACCAGAGTGAAAGTTTAATAAAATACGGCCTCCAAGGATAAGTTTCTTACTTTATTTATATATATCCTCAAGCTTTCAGGGTATTATAAACCCATCAATAGGAGCACATGACAACAAAATCTTAATCTAATATAAATAATAGTTAATCAAACAATGCCGCAGGTCTCTGGAGGTGAGTTTATTTTACAATAAAAGAAGCACATTTCCAGAAACCTGTGACATTGTTTGATTAATATCCAGGAGATTTAAATCTATTGATATACAATGGTTAAAGTTTAAGAGAGACTGATCTTAGCCAAAAGGCCGAGAAGCGATTAGAGAGATTAAGCGATTAAAAGAGAGAGATTCATTTTGTCATACACTACTGTAGAAGGGTTTATAATACCTGAAAGCTTGAGAGAATATATAAATAAAACAAGAAGCCTATCCTCTGAGGCCGTTTTTAATTATTATTTACATTTAAAAGGATCTTATCTTTCGAGTGAAAGTTTGCCAAACGAACATTATAGAACAAAAAAGGATTATTTATCAGTATATCTTAACAATGGCGCATCTTGGTAGTAAAAATCATTTGTATATTATCCTCATCGTTTTTCTATCATAAAATATGTAAATTAGTACTTATTGGTTGCATTTTTTTTCAATAGACTATATTTTAAATCAACGTTTAGTTTATTTTTGTTCCACTAGAAGGCGCTCTGCCATCTAGAAATGTTTATGTGAGCCTGGTAAAGATATGCCTTTTTTGTTTTTAATATTTTAAATTGTGTGTGCACATCTATATATACACATTTATAAACCTACTCGTTAAATAATTTTTTTTTCGTAGTTTTAATGGAAAAGGGTGAAAGTGGCCTTTGAACCTTCATTATATGTATGACCTGCTTTCGTCCGTGTGCTGGGCGAGTTAATGTTTGCTGAAAGAACCTTGTTTCTGTCCATTAAGCAAAGGCCTATTTACAAGATATTAAAACATCATTTTCTCTCTCTTCTCTAACTTGAAAGAAAGTATGTAAATTAGTATTTGATTAATTTTCTTCTTTTTCTTTCTTATCTCCACTCAATCACACTAAGGTATCAAGCTTGTAAAGCTTGAGACTTTTGATAGTGTCTGCCGGGGAAGAGTAGAGCTCATAAATGGATGAGTCAATAATATGTCTTGGGGTTGCAGGCTGAGTGGGAAAACCCTGCAACCATTCTGGAAAGGATTGATTACCCAATCATGATGGTTGATCAATTTTGATTTTTCTTGGTTGAAAATGGGACAAATACGCATTCCAGACTTAACTCTATATCCTATTAAAATATCAGCTAGGTTGGTTAAATATTGAAACGTATAAGGCACAAATATTTTTCATACATTGACTTTTAAAATCAAAAAAGGCATATCCTGACCACGAGCAGATTAGCTTTTTAGAAGGCAGAGCGCCATCTAGTGGAACAGAAATCAACTAAACGTTGATTTAACCTTTTCCCTGATATTTGGCCAATCCATTTTTTTGATAAATCAAGAAAACATTGACTTTTATTCTGAAAAAATAGAGTAATCTATATTTAAATATTTTTAGATAATAAAAAGCATATATTGGTTTTAATAAAATATATATGCAAATATATGCCTTTTTATTATCTATTGAGTTCTATATAGAGAGAGATATGGATCTATCTATATGCAGGCAGATTGAATTTGCCGTACATTGTCAATAAACTTGCCTACACTGATTCTTCATTCTAATGCCAATAACGAGTAAATAACTTTCTTTGACATTACGTGATACGATAAATTTGTTAATCACCCAATCTTACAGAAATGTGGATTCTATTGAGTAAAAATTTCAGACTTCTAGGGACAAGTATCTTTTTAAAAACCTTTTAATCTCTAGCTTTCAGGCAGGAACGCCCTTCTACCGGAGTACATGACAAAACGAATCTTAAAAAATCTATAACTATTATAATATATTTTGTATAGATTCGGTTATCTTATACTACAGTAAATGAAGTACCTTTTGGGGGGGTATGACTTTCTCAGTTTTTATTTGCGTTCAATGTGTTTTTCGTACCGCTTATATGGACTGATGTACCACATTGTGGCCTAAATATGTATATGTTATATATCTAAAAATTGATGAGATACATAAAAACCAACATTATATTCTTGATCAGTACCTCAAATTAAGTCAGAAACTGATGCATTATCAAAAACATTTTTTTCAGTGTAGACCAGTGTTATTTATATTAGATTAAGATTATGTCATATACTACTTGTATAGGGTTTATTATACCTGAAAGCTTTTGAGAGAATTTATAAATGAGGTAAGAAAATAATCCTTAGAGGCTGTTTTTTAATTATTATTTACATTTTAGAGGATCTTTCGAGTAAAGTTTGTCAAAAGAACATAGAAGAGAGAAATTAGAGGTAACCTGGGCTCCTGGAGCGTAAGAAACATATAATAACAGGCACGAACGCCCTTCCACAGGAGAAAACATGTTTCGTGCCCAAAAGCTAGAAATTAATAGGTTTTTGAAAATATACTTGTTCCCTTAAAGGATGATATTTTTACTCAATATTGATAGAAGGGATTATTCTATCAAATATGGATAAACTTATATCTTTGTGATGATCTTATTATATTACTTAATTTACAAATTTGTCCAATTTTGGACAAATGACCGGAACATTGTTGTGACATCAAATGGGGAGACGATCCAAAGAAGTGGATCAATCAGTATTGCAACTCCCCAAGACGTCAAGGCCTTCTGGCGGAGAAGGGTTGAGGACATCCTGGGAGGGAGGACCCCTAAATATGTCAAGGACTGCGACCACGTGGCTCACAGCGGGGGGCCTGGTATCTTCTAATTGGGGTTTCCTCTAAACGTTCTTCTTCTCTGGAGATTTCTTTAGTTCTTTGGTTCTTCTTTTGATGTGTGGACATTGTCTAGTAGCATATTGCCGTTTTACAATGCATTATTTGGGAGTTCTTTGGTTGTTCTTTTGCCCAGGACATTGTCTGGTGGCATATTGTCGTTTTACAATGAATTATTTGGGAGTTCTTTGGTTGTTCTTTTGCCCAGAACATTGTCTGGTGGCATATTGTCGTTTTACAATGCATTATTTGGGGAGTTCTTTGGTTGTTCTTTTGCCCAGGACATTGTCTGGGGGCATATTGTCGTTTTACAATGCATTATTTGGGAGTTCTTTGGTTGTTCTTTTGCCTAGGACATTGTCAGTGGCATATTGTTGTTTTACAATGCATTATTTGGGAGTTCTTTGGTTGTTCTTTTGCCCAGGACATTGTCTAGTGGCATATTGTCGTTTTACAATGCATTATTTGGGTGGGAGTTCTTTGGTTGTTCTTTTGCCTAGGACATTGTCTAGCGGCATATTGTTGTTTTACAATGCATAATTTGGGAGTTCTTTGGTTGTTCTTTTGCCCAGGACATTGTCTGGTGGCATATTGTCGTTTTACAATGCATTATTTGGGAGTTCTTTGGTTGTTCTTTTGTCCAGGACATTGTCTGGTAGCATATTGTCGTTTTACAATGCATTATTTGGGAGTTCTTTAGTTCCTTGGTTGTTCTTCTTTTGATAAGAGCATCTTTTAGTAGTATATTGCTACTTTTACATTGCATTATTTGGGACTTCTTTGGTTCTTATTTTTCCTAGGATAACGTATGGTGGAATATTGCCACTTTTGCAATGTATTATTTGGAGTTATTTAGATATTTGGTTCTTCCTTTGCCTAGGATATCGTCTGGTGGCATAATACCGCTTATACAACACATTCCTCATTATTAGGGATTTCTTTAGTTCTTAGGCTCTTGGTTCTTATTTTTTAAAGTAATTTTCTTGTGTGGCATATTGCCGTTTAAACAATGTATTCCTTCTTCTGTAGTTCTTCCACTCTCGGTTCTTCTTCTTCCTTTTTTTTTTTCTAGGACATCCTCTAGTATAAGGTTGTTCCAAAAGTTCTTTCTCAAAATAGACAATTCTATAAACAAATATATTAGTCTCGTAAATTATAGCAATTATTAAGATAAAATTGATTTCTCATGACTATACAATCTTGGTCTAAAATACAATAGATATCTTATTTAACCGTTAGATTTCATACTATTGGTGAATATGTGGCCTGAAAATGTTCTCTCAAAACCCAGTAGGTTGAGTATTTATATTGATAAATTATATTTTCTTCTATAAAAAAAAAAAAAAAACATGATTCCATTCGCTAAAGCTGCTGTTTAGATTAGTCAGTATTTCAACTAGCTTACAGATTGTATCCTGTTCCAAAATAACTTTATTAGGTAACGCTCAAAAATAGCGACCTAGCTTATGTTTTTTACAATTTTTTTTAAATTATCCCTAGTATACTGGTACAGGCCATGATAATCATGGTGGGTAGAAGTTGGCGACTGCTTTTACTGTAAGTGTACTACATGTCTATACATGTTAAAAGCAGTTCGACTTTTTTACTTACAAATGTGTTAGAGCTCCTTTTGGTTTTACTTGCACACGTTGGTGGGGTTGAACTTTTGCAAGAATCAGGGGCCATTGGAGCATTTTTTTTTTTTAAATCAGAAAAATTGCCCATTGCCGGATTCGATCCCGGGTCGTAGCGGTTGAAAACAAACGGTTTAGAACATCCTTCCACCGACCCTTGTTATTTACAATGAATAATATGAACAGATTCTTCAATCATAAGTAAATAAGTTTTAGGATATATATTTAATGTATTTCTCACAGATAATTTTTTAAACCTTTTTCAAGTGTAAATATGTAAATATACCTCCTACACCTCTATATATATTGTAGGAATTTGTGAAACAATTGGCCTGATGATGAGCTAACGCTTGAAAACTTGCCATTTTTATTGAATAATTAAACTTTTTGCAATTATTTGATTGATGTATATCGTTTAAATCCTTTACAACTATTTCAAAATCTAAGTTAAGATTCTCTTCAATAATAGAAAAAAAAAAGTGTCCTATGCGGGATTCGATCCTGGGTCGTAGCGGTCGAAAACAAACGGTTTGGATCACCTTTCAACCAACCCTCGTTATTTACAATGCATAATATATGAATAGGTTCTTCTATAATATATTTTTCAAAAAGTGTCCAATGCGGGATACGATTCTGGTTCATGGCTGTCAGATATCGACTGCTTATATCGATCACCTACCAACTCTCTATGTTACAGATTGTATCTACTTGATATCTCTGTAGTGAAACTTTTGTAGGAAAAACGTAGAAACAGCCGAGAGGACAAATGTCAGTCGTCCTACGCCCAATTTGATGTCAAAACCAACTCTAGGATGACTCAGCAAAACTCTCAACTTACCCTTGTCACCTGACTTGTTCGCTTTTATCAACTTACACTTTCAATTTCTTCTTTTTTTTTTTTCTCTATTTTTCAGAATTGAATTTTGTTACCACACACTATTGAAACATTTATTAAGAAATTTCATATATGAAGGTAGCAGAAGATATAGTTCAACATTTAAAATATCATCATAAACTTATATAGTTACCTCTAATGCTGAAAATTATTAATATATATTTTTCTGCTGCGGCGAGTCGGCGTGTTGAACTTGGAACACCATCTAATGAGAATGTATTTTTTATAATTTACTCTCATTTTCATCCACCGGCCACCCAATCTTGCATATTGCAGAACTTCCATAGTTTATATACACTTATTATACAATGGTACTTTCATTAAATTCCCGGAATTTTCGTAAATAGAAAATAATACAATATCAAAAGATAATTATATATGGTAATCTTTCAAATAATCCTTCTTCGCGTCTAAAAATCTATGCCATCTCGTTTACTAATTTTCGTAGAATTTTTAATAGTCGATTTCTTTTTTTCAAGCCTCTGAAGAACATCAGCCATTTTTTTTCTATTTTGACTTTTCCTGACTGAAATACCTGCCTTTTTAGAAACATTTTTATTATACTGTATTGGAAAAAGTCATTTGGGTCAAGTTCTGGTGAGTATAGGGTATGAGGAAGTATAGAAACTTTGTACTCTGCCAAGAAATTCAAAATTGCAACAAACATATGAAATCTGGCTTAGGTTGGGAACCCAAAACTTGCCGAACTTCTTTTCAGATTGTTGTGAATAATGAGATAAATTAATTCCATTAAAAGAGACCCTTTTCCCCTGGAAGTTCCTGTATGTCTATTTTCTGATTTTCGGCATTTTCTTTCAATTTTTTAATGCTTTTTGTGTTTTCTTTTTTATAGGTTAAATATAAGGCAAAATGCGCCATATCTCCATATATAAGAAAAAAGATTATCAAGCTCGAATTTTTTTTTTTTTTACCCATAAAATAATCTACTATTTCGTCAAATAAATTGTCGAAACCGCTAGGAGGGTTCACCTCTGATGAGCCAAGCCCTCATACTATTTTTCATCGTAGTAAGGACAGCAGAAGTTTGTTTTATGTGTAAAAGAAACATTCGTCTTTTTTCTTTCTAATTCTCGTATTCTTAGATCACATTTTGGATTGAGCTCTTCGTGCACTTTTAAAGCGGCTATATCGTTCATAAACTGAGGTTTCCTTTAGGCATGTATCGCCGAATGCATTTTGAAGCTTTAAAAGTGCTCCTGTAATTGGAATTTCATTTTTACACTGAAACGATTAAATATAATGAATATTCATTGTTCATAAATTTTAGGCATATGTATGTATATTTAGAAATATATAAATATAAAGATGGCCTATGTGGGAATATGAGGAAAGGGGAGATAAAATAGCCAGGTCAAAACGAATCCTTAGGCCAAGAGATGTCTAGCTTTCTAACCTGTCTTACTCCCATTTCCCCTGGGGGATAATTTATCGTATTCAAGGCAGTTTAAAAAGGCAGGAAACAGTTCGCACCGAGGTGGTCTCGACATCCTTTGTTCCTAGGGTGGTCCTCGTACTCTCTCTTTCCTCTCTGACCTCACGGGTTTCTGCTTCTGGATCCTGTCTCCTGTGTGTGTTCTTACCACTTGTCACACAAATACCACGACTGCTTCACAAATTACTATATATATATATGTCATAATATATGCTCTTCCAGGATTAATAAAACAAATCTACAGTCGACCAGAGAGAGAGAGAGAACGCAGCTAAGGCCGGTCACTTGATATAGCAGTCACATTCCAAGGGGGCGACCGCAGGGCCTTTTCTTGGAACCTCAGTTCTATGTTTACTCAGTCGGGGGGGTGGTGGACACACAAGACGTGCATTTTCCGCGGTGGCAGCCGCTAGCGCTCCCTCTCTCCCTCGGTTTGCTGGGTTCAATCTTCCAAACTTGTTGTTTCCTTATTTCTCACTCACCACATTATTATCACTATAGTGCCACATCGAAAGTCGACAGGATCATATCACAGAAGAGTCGACAGGATAAGATCTGGCCGGGAAGCGAATCCCTCATATACCGGAGTATGAAGAAACAAGAAGCCAAGCCACGATGATCGACCAAACCCAACTCAACTGTAACCACTCCTCTTCGAGCCCTCAACTCCTTCCTCGCCAACCTTTGAACCGTGATCCCGAAGAAGTATTCACCTACGACGGAGATGGAGCTGCCACGCACTTCTTCCAGCACTAGATCTACCCAAGAACGACCACCGTGCCAGAGCAGGACACCTTCCATCATCATGGACAAGACTCCGCCATATCCCTGCCGCTACTGTGATGTACAACACTGGTACGCTCAGTGTCACAGACAGAACTCTCCCGAATCTCAATGAACTTACCTGCTCTCTAAACCAGCATAACCTGTAAGTGAAATTGTTTTACCCCTTCCATTCATTCTTTAAATAAGTCATCCCTTGTAAATTGTTCCAATATTTACATAATTAGCTCCATTTATTCTCTCCATGCCTATTAACAATGATTTTATGCTCCATACTATTTATCTAGATATTTGTAACTCATTTAATTAGTTACCTTACCAGTAGAATTTAACAATCGTTATTTTAATTAAATAATTTCCATTTTTAACGTAACTCTTAAAAAAAAAATTGGAATTCTACATATTAATGCTTTACGATTTTTACTATTAACAATAGATTTTTCATAATCAAATTATTTATAAAAATATGCCTCCAGCACCTAAACTTTTGTATAGACCTCTCCTACTTGTAAGCACGGCTCACGAAAAATAATTTCTTTCCCTAATCGATTCAAAATTCACCCTGTAATTCAGGCGTCGAAGAATTCCAACCACCACGTGAGCCTTGCTTACAACCAACCCTTGGTGACTCTTATCTATCTTCCCCTTAATGCCCCTCTCATTCTTACAACTTTGTTAACTTTATACCAGCTCAGGACCTTTATAGAGAATTATTGATTAATCAATTATCGAACTTCTATATTGTCATTTCAAAATCCTAACCTTCGCCCTTCATTTATGATAATTTATTTCGTAGTTCATCTCTAGCCTATCCACCGACCCACACCATCTAGCCAATGGTGTGTTCGTCACAGGGTGCAGATTGACTAACTGCTAGATATTTATCAACCCCTTTTTGTTCGCACTTGAACAATCTGCATCGAGCGACACAGTTCGCTTCTTCTTCTCGCGCCACACGTTCGCCACACGGACCCTGTCTTCAAATCTATGTTTGTCCATTGTCCAAACCAGCACGATATAGCCTACCTCCGATATTTCCCACGGAGGTACGTTAAACATCGTCGCTGATTTTGTCCGGTCCGTCATCATTTCGCGCAGATATGGGTCTTACTTTCAACCCACCGCGAAATCATCGCCTTGCACAAGCTCCCACGACGGTTCAAACACCTCGTGTCCGAGCAGCTTGTCACTTGTAACGGACAACGCAGTCCTCGTCCCAATTTTGGCACTGTGCGCGCATACTTTCCGCAAATTAAATATAAGTCCGTCCGACTTCCTCACCTGCACACGGGACTTTTCCCCTCGGACTCGCTACACAAGTAACTGCATAGCTAAGTTAGATTGGCCCAGGGCAAGTCTCCCCTCGCTCTGTTCGCCGAGGTTCTAACATTGTATGTAGTTTTATATTTACCTCAGTCCTGAGCTCACACAATTGTCAACCTCAATCTCATTTCTCGTACTCTACACTTATAGCATAGAAAGCCCATGACAAGTTTCCCCTTGCCATGTCCGCCTGAAAAATATCTTAAAGTGTAGAGTTCCCCAGTCTTAATGATCTTCAGAATTCCATCATATGTATGTGACTCTTCTTCTCGTTGTTCACACTCCTCCATATCACTTTCCTTATAGTACATTAGATTTTGTTGTATATAACCTTGATATTTTCAAGAATTTCCTTAAATATCAAACTCTCCGGTGTTGTAAAACTGCTTGTAAATAATATTTACTTGTACCATACAATATTTTATTTACATAAAATTATGTCACCATTACCTTAACTAATTTCAACTGTAAATTATTTTCTCTATTCCTGGCTTCTCCAGCTTTAAATATACTCAAACCATGTTCAGCCTTCTTCAACGGGGGCCATATGTCATAATATATGCTCTTCCAGGATTAATAAAACAAATCTACAGTCGACCAGAGAGAGAGAGAGAGAACGCAGCTAAGGCCGGTCACTTGATATAGCAGTCACATTCCAAGGGGGCGACCGCAGGGCCTTTTCTTGGAACCTCAGTTCTATGTTTACTCAGTCGGGGGGGGGGGGGTGGTGGACACACAAGACGTGCATTTTCCGCGGTGGCAGCCGCTAGCGCTCCCTCTCTCCCTCGGTTTGCTGGGTTCCATCTTCCAAACTTGTTGTTTCCTTATTTCTCACTCACTACATTATTATCACTATAGTGCCACATCGAAAGTCGACAGGATCATATCACATATATATATATATTATAATGTAAACTATATTATATATCACACACAGAAAAAAAAATCGACGATAAAAACACTCTGATAGCATACAAAAATTAAAATATCATGAGAGCGTAAGAATATTTCTAGAAAATAATGCTTGTGGTTTTTAAAGCTTAATTGTTCGCAGGTTGTAAACACGTGCTCCTTTTTATAATCCCCCATCGTCAGATTTAAAAAAAAAAGAATCATTCCGGGAATTTAATCAAAGTACATTTTATAATACAATATAATGCTGCTTATGATTGTAGAACGACATTTGAAAATTATCCCGCATGTGTTTCTTTTGAACGAAAAATCGAAATTTATTTTAAGGAGAAATAACGATTATTTCTAACCTTAGGGATGAAGTATGAAAGGATAAATTGTGAAAAGTAATGATAAACGGAATTCCCATCCCTGGACACTTTATTTTTCCTTTTATCACTACTCTTTACAATTCATCCTTTCATACTTCATCCCTAAGGTTAGAAATAATCGTTATTTCTCCTTAAAATAAATTTCGATTTTTCGTTCAAAAGAAATACATGCGGGATAATATTTAAATGTCGTTCTGCAAAGTACTTTTTTGTTTAACACATTTCATTAAATGGACAATAATTTCTGTAGTTCTTCTCTTCACCACTAGGGGCAGCACTGGAAGACTAATAAATAAATTTAGTTGGTTTCTAATTTATGCATAATATTTTCTTTGCGACACACACACACTACAGTAAAATTAATAGGTTTTGAAAGTAAAACTGATTAGGCAACCTAACAAAAGGTGGTTCATTGGATAATGCCCATAAAAAATCGGGTCCATTTTGTTATTTTAAAATATAAAGTTGAAATAATTTTGATTTTAAATGTAAAATTAGATTTTTAAATATAACAAAAATTCACTTGGGTATGGACCAACCCCAATAAATGTCTTTAACAGAAAATATCATTAAATGACTCAAATTTTCTTCTGATAATCTAGATCATATTTCTGGCATCAACTATAATCTGTTTGTCTGTTCAGGGCATTGGTGACTGCTCCTCGCGGCAACAGTACAATTCAAAAATCCCTTCTCTCACCAGGAGTGCTATTTAAATGTCCCCTGCGATCTTATTTGAGAAATATCACACAAGCAAAATGTGAAGAGATACTCTTAGAAAATGGTTAGTGGTCTTAATTTATAGCTTTTTTGCTTATGTATTTTTATCTTATAGCTTATATAATTTATTAATGTGCGTAATTGTCATTATAAATTTCTTTAAATCTTTTAAAGTAAAATTATAGCCTGTAATTGAAATGAGCTGAAGTTTATAAGTTTATTGAAAGTTCTACTAAAATATATATGCTGAGAGAAATTTGTAATGCTGTTAAAGTAAATTATAATAAATAGATATAAATGTGATGAAAACTTTTCAAAAGAAAATCAGGGGTATATTATTTGTGAACAGGGATAGATATTATACTTGTGTGCAAAAGTTAAGGAACAAACAATAAAATTATTTTTTGAAAAATAAATCGTTTATCAAAGAAAATTCGTATATATATTTTCGGGCTAGCATGTGAACACAAAAGAAAAAATATTGCCTTTAATTTAATGTATATGCATGCATAAATACACCTATAGAAAATGAATAAATCATAAATGCAGATTTTTAAAACCAAAATAAACTCATTTTGTTCCTTAAATTATGCTTCAATTTTGGTTATATATATATTTTGAAAATTCCCTCATTTCATTTAATTAAATTTTAATTTATAGAACTAAAAAATCTTAAGCACTATAGATGGCGGACTAATGCATTAAGGTCAAACTTTATTGTAATCGTAGATAAAAAAAGTACAAAGGTTAAATTATACTGGGAATCAGGTGGATGAATTAAGAAAAGGCACTAAATTTTAGTTGCACGATCAGGAGATCCCTTTTCTTAATTTATTTAATTGTTTTTGAAAAATATGTACATGTAGCCTAAAGGATTTAAAAAAAAAAGGGCATTTAATGAAGATAGAAATTTCATAAAATAATTGCTGATTCATATACGAATTTCGCATTAAAATGTTTCATATAAAAAGGTACGATTTTGATCCTTTGCAAAACTTAAGAAGGTGATGTCATCAATCAATAAAAATCGTCAACAAATTTTTGATATTAAAGAGTTAATGAGATTTAACTTTGGGCCCTATACCCGCTTTTTTTTTTTGCATGATTTATGTAAAAGGAACCGATTTTAAAAAATCGAATTACTGTATTATATACCTACCCCCTACCTTTAAGATAATCAAATTTTTTCTTTCTTCAAATCTTAGTTTTTTTTTTTTTTGTTATTTGATTATTATCATCTCTCTCGCTGCACTTGTGTGTCGTCTGCGCTGAATTCGAAACTTGTTGGATTTGAACGCAACTACATAACATTGAATTTATAACTTAAATTTTATCCCCTTTTTACCTTAAACTTATCCAAACACATTTTATGATTTTTAAACCTTATCCAATTGACCTCATGAATTTTCAAAATATATCACTAAATTGAAATAACCTCTTTAATATGATACCAAAGTAAGCCTTTTTCTTTTGTAACTTTTATATGGTTATATTAAACATCCAATAAAAAAAGTGTGCTAATTTGAATCTACAAAAGTCATTGTGTTGAATTATATTAAATTGTAAATTTACAACCATTTTGCAAATGTAATATTCTATTACCGAAAATTTCATTGTAATTTTTAAATTTTATTTAGGATTTTGAATAAAAGAATTACTTTATGTTGTTAAAATTAAATCATTTAATTCAATATAAATTAACTTTGTGGTAAGGTAAGAATGTTGGGAGGACAAATTTACTGATTTAATAACCCTAGTTAGAACCTACACTTCACAAAATGTCTTTTGATATATTACCAACACCTCTCCCATCACACACCCTTCCTTACCTCCCTAAACTTTGTTTTTAAAACCTTTGTTGTAAACAGACTTTGTACTGTACTCCCACAGTTTCTAGATTTGTTCTAGACCTCACACTCCCAGTTCTGTCTGGTGTCTTTCTATATCCCTCCTCCATTGATTGTGTTTCTAGAGGATATTCTGGGTTGTAAACAGACTTTGTACTGTACTCCCACAGTTTCTAGATTTGTTCTAGACTTCCAGTTCTGTCTGGTGTCTTTCTATATCCCTCCTCCATTGATTGTATTTCTTGAGGATATTCTGGGTTGTGAACAGTTTTTAAGCAACCTGTTTGAGTATAAGGTGGTTTTACAGACACTTTTTATTTGATAATTCTGACTATATATATTTACAATTATTATATAGTAATATTTTATTTCATGACCTTTATATTATTCTCAATTGCTTTGGTTAATATACATTCAATTTATCCAGGAAATGTAGTGATCCACTGTGTGGTTTAGTGAAATCAAAGTGGTCTACCCATGTCAAATATCCAAATTGTAAGTAGACTTTGTTTCCATCTGGTGTTTCCACACCTCCTCCATTGCATTGCTTGAGATTTTTTATCCAAATTGTAAATAGAATTTGTTCTGTCTGATGTCTTTCTATATCCCTCCTCCATTGATTGTATTTCTTGAGGATATTCTGGGTTGTAAACAGATTTGTACTGTACTCCCACAGTTTCTAGATTTGTTCTAGACCTCACACTCCCAGTTCTGTCTGGTATCTTTCTATATCCCTCCTCCATTGATTGTGTTTCTAGAGGATATTCTGGGTTGTAAACAGACTTTGTACTGTACTCCCACAGTTTCTAGATTTGTTCTAGACTTCCAGTTCTGTCTGGTGTCTTTCTATATCCCTCCTCCATTGATTGTATTTCTTGAGGATATTCTGGGTTGTAAACAGACTCTGTACTGTACTCCCACAGTTTCTAGATTTGTTCTAGACTTCCAGTTCTGTCTGGTGTCTTTCTATATCCCTCCTCCATAGATTGTGTTTCTAGAGGATATTCTGGGTTGTAAACAGACTTTATACTGTACTCCCACAGTTTCCAGATTTGTTCTAGACTTCCAGTTCTGTCTGGTGTCTTTCTATATCCCTCCTCCATTGATTTTATTTCTTGAGGATAATCTGGGTTGTAAACAGACTTTGTACTGTACTCCCACAGTTTCTAGATTTGTTCTAGACTTCCAGTTCTGTCTGGTGTCTTTCTATATCCCTCCTCCATTGATTGTATTTCTTGAGGATAATCTGGGTTGTAAACAGACTTTGTACTGTACTCCCACAGTTTCTAGATTTGTTCTAGACTTCCAGTTCTGTCTGGTGTCTTTCTATATCCCTCCTCCATTGATTGTATTTCTTGAGGATAATCTGGGTTGTAATTTTGCATCTTTATAAAATATGCTGTTGGGTTTTGAATGAAAATAAAAAGGTAGCACAACAAAGTAGGTAAACTTTGTGTATGACAGTTTGCCAGCAACCCTGTTACTACTCTGTGTAAGTCAAATCTATTTAAATGTGTGGCATCAGGAGATATAATGACTTAAAAAGTCTCCAAGGAATACAAATTACTAGTCTCTTGATTATATCCTTGAATATTCCCCTTATTATTGCCTTTCAATAGAAAGGTCAATGAACAAATCCAGCTTCCTTCTGAAATGAACAAGCTGGCAAGATGACTTAAGCCAAATAAATGGTCAAAATTTATTTCACAGACTTTCTGGAAACTTCCACAAACTGCAACATTCATTTCACATAGTTAACCTCATGGGTTTGTTGCCATTTTAATCCCTCTTTCACAACCCAAATATGGTCATATTCTGCCACCTATGATAAAGAAACCAGTGGATGCCATTTTCACTCTGTTAATTCTCTTCATCTCTATATATCTTCTCTTATTCCAGACCTCTATATTAAACCAATCCTTCCTTCATTCTCCAAGGTATATCCCTCTATAATGGTCTTTCTCCAAATTACCCTTAAAAAATGTTCAGCAAACTTCCATTTATTTTTTATTAGTTTATATATATTAAAAAAGGAAGGGCTAATTCCACCACATCTCTTTTTCTATTAAAAAAAAAAAAAGTTCACTCTCCTGTTAAAACAGACTTCAAAATTAGACATCATCTATTGACCTTCGCCACAAACTAGCAGCCTCAGTTCGGTGACAAAGCCGCAACACCAGCTTTGGCAAACTGAGAAGCGCCCACCTGGAGACCATGGTTTTGGGCTAATGGCCCTCGTCAGTCCAGGGAAGGCTTATTTCATGTGATTCACAAGGGATCAAATGAAATGTTCACAATTTGCCAAAGAGGCCAATGAAAATTTTGCCTGTAGGATAATGATCTATAAAAATAAAGGACAACTCTCATCAAAACAGATGTCAAAATTAGATGGAATTTTTATATATCATTATTCTCCTGGTAAAATTTTCATCTCTATCTTTTTATGGATAATTCAAACTTCTTGGGCCAAGGATCCATTTATTTTAGAGAGTATGGTGACTGTGTAAGGTATTGAACTTGACACACTTTAAATATGTAAAATGGTATTTCACCTTTTATCTATTTTTTTTTCTTACATAAAACTCACTTTCTTTGCAACTTTCATATAATTAATATGTTTTAATAAAATATCTTTAATCACCCACAAACTCCATAAGAAAAAATATGTGGGTTAATTTCTTAATAAATATTTCTAGTCTATAGTTTTTAAGGTTCATCATATCAGTGGTGAATATAAGAGACCACCTAAAAAATATAGCTACCTTCCTAGAGGTGGACACTCCTTCAGGGGAGCTTGGATTATGTCAAATCATTTTTGATTTTCACAAAGGTATTTGGGGGGTCGGTGGAAGGCTGGTTAAACCGTTTGGTTTACGACCACTACGACCAGGGTTCGATCCCCGCATTGGACACTTTTTTCTGTTTAAAAAAAAAAATGCTCCAATGGCCCCCCGATTCTTGCAAAAGTCCAACCCCACCAGCGAGTGCAAGTAACCAAACGGGGCTCTGGCACATTTGTAAGTGCAAAGTCGAACGGCTTTCACACCCACCATGATTATCATGGCCTGTACCACGTGTACTAGGGATAAGCAAAAAAAAAAACAAAGGTATTTAGATATTTTATCTTAGAGAATCTCTATAAATAAATGTTTAAGAAAAGATATCTCATCGTACAACTGAAATTTGCTGATTCTAAATATTATTAAAAAATCAATGATTAGTTGATATTATTCCAATAGATGTCATTAGCAACTTCTAGTTGCAAGATCAGGTTCCTTAATTTATCCACCTGATCCCAGTACAATTTCACTTTTGTACTTTTTTTTTTTTTACAAATTTTTGTATTCTGGGATAAAAAAAAAAAGAAGAGATAATCATAAATTATCAATTATCATCACTATACTACTACTAATAGTTTTTAAAATGAAGCTGTAGTCTAAAATTCAACCCAATAACTGGTTAATTTTCTTTTTCCAGTTTCATAAATTTGAGAAAATGATATAAATGAGAATTCTCTGATCACTATCATTAATAAACCTTTGTTTTGAGAAACCATATTGGACAGTCAGACAGAACCTGGTCTAAGCTGGCCCATTTTTGTCTAAAAAGATTTGTATTTATAAATTCAATTGCCATCTATCCATAAAATTTGTAACAATTATTTTTTTGGCAATGTGTTTCTTTTTTTAATTTAATAATATCATCAAATATTTTTTTTAGACCTTACTGCAATAATAAAAGTTATTGAATGAGAGGGTTCACCACTGTTGAACCAAGCTTTTATCATTGCAGTAGGGTCTGTAGAGATAATAAATATTTAATGATATTATATTAAAAAGAAACTTTGCCAAAAAAAAAAATTGTTACAAATTCTAAAGGTTTATATTAATATTTGTAAATATTTAATTCTAAGTTTTAATTTGTTTGTGTTTTGTTACCTCTGTATTAGGCGCAAATATTTCAATATCGCGCCTGGTTGGTTAATAAATAATTAAAAAAAAGGTTTATAAAATAAATAATGCTCACAGAGCAACAAATTAAATTTCAACTAAGAATTAGTTCAGCCAGTATATTTAATATAACTGGTGTTTGTGGGCAGTTATCTACTCGGGCTATCTGACAGACAACATAGACGCCGAGGGCTACATGGAGCTGAGAGATGAGATGTGGCTGGGGATCTCCTTGGCTGTGGAGCCCAAGAAGAAAGGAAGAGTGGCTGTGAGTAAAACCTCCTAGCATTTGGGAGAAAGGCATCCAGAGAGAAGTTTCTTGCAGGAATCTTTTATTTACTCACAAACTGTCAGGCTGTGAAGCCCTTCTACAGGAGTATTGTTCACCCTGATAAATGCTTTTTTCCCAAATAATTTAAATTATGGGAATCATAATACCATCTGTCATATGTGATATACAGTAGACCTCTCTGTAAAGGACACCTAGTTGCAGAGCCAAAGTGTCCTTTAGGGAGAGGTTTCCTCTTACTGGAGAGCTACTAAATAGTAAAATGGTAATTTTTCAAATGAAAACTGTCCTTTGTAAAGAGGTGTCCTCTAGCGTGAGTGTTTTCTCATGGAGGTTGTACTGTATATTAGTAGCCGTAACCCATACAAGATTACTGACTGGATAAAAGAAACCACATATAGGTTACGGCTACTGGACGGACGAAACGGAAGCAATAGGCGGCAGTGCACTTTAGCACACATGTCAAGACTGAAAGAATTCATAGAAAGAGATAACGGCGACTCAAGGGACTGAATCTAAGATAACGCAATGCGTTAAATACAATGCAGTTATCTTAAGTCTCTCGATCGGAATACACTGTGACGGAATTGTTTAACATGTCCTGCCTTAGCTACAGCTCCATCCCCTCCTACAACCGGCCCGGTGACATGAAGAGCAAATGCCATGTGCAGCAGCTCCTAACAAGGAGTCAAAAGAGTAACAAAGAGATAAACGCACTAGAAATGGTTTACATTTCCAATAACACATGGCACAATAATGTATTATGATTAAAAGGCTTTTATTACTTGTTTGTGAAAGAGCAATGCTCAATGCATGCATGTATATTTATTTCTCTCTACTTTCTCTCTTCTCAAAGCTCATGTCTCTAATTTACTTAAAATACCTTTGCCACAGGTTTATCTTCAGTACTACTCTGATCAAAAAGTTTTGACACTTTGCTCATAAGTTTAAAAAAACTTTATTATTCTACCAAATTCAAATTGTCCCCTTCAAAGTAGTCCCTGATGCACTTCAGCCACCTTTTTTTCCAGTCGGCAAAACACCTCTGGTAGTCTGTTTTCGGGATCGCCTTCATGGCCTTCTTCGATTCCACTTTGATCTCTTCTACGCTCTGAAATTTCCGACCCTCTAACTTTTTTTTTTGAGCTTTCCAAAAAGGAAGAAGTCGCAGGGGGCCAAATCGGGACTGTAGGGGGGTTGGGGGAACACAGAGGTTGAGTGGTCCTGCAAGAACATCGAGATTTTGAGGGCTGTGTGCGCCGGCGCGTTATTTTTATTTTTATTCGACTTGCTCCTCCACAGCTCCGGCCGTTTCTGCCTGATCGCTTCCCTCAATCGCCTCAAAACTCCCAGGTAGGAGTCAGCAGTTATTGTAGAGCCTTGTTGTTGAAATTCATGATGAACGATGCCCTGGTAGCCGAAGAACACCGTCAACATGACCTTGACTTTGCTGGGAGCCTTCCTCGCTTTCTTTGGTCTCGGCTCATTTTTGAAGCGCCACTCCGATGCCTGTTGGGTAGTTTCCGAATCAAAGCAGTAAATCCATGTTTCGTCTTTAGTAATAACCCTCTTCAGCAATTCGGGGTCGTCGGTTGTTGCTTCGAGATTGAGACTGGCCGTTTCTTTCCAGGCGTTCATTTGATCAAAAGTCAAATCTTTGGGAACGAGAACGGTGTTGAGTCTTCTCACTCCCAAAATGTCCTTCATTATCGATTGAGTCGACCCGAATGATATCCCTGCTTCTTCGGCAACCTCCCTGACAGTTATTTGTCGGTCTTCACGACCAGTTCCAACACCCTGTCCACTTTTTCAGGCGTGGTTGATCTGGACGGTCTCTCGGAACGCTCATTGTCGGCGGTCTCTTCCTGACCCTCCTTGAAGCGCTTGTACCACTCGAAAACTCGTCTTTGGCTCATGACGGCATCCCCGTAGGCTGTTTGCAACATCCAAAAAATTTTGGCACCCTTGAATCCGTTTTTCACACAGAACTTGATGCAAATTCGTTGATCCTCCATTTCGGTGACTAATGAAATCGAAGCACGGGCAAAATGGCTTCACTTCGAACAGCCGCTGCTTGCGCTGTTGTGGTGCGTGATTTTTGAAAATTGGCAAGTCTCCAAGCCAAGGGCGACGCTTGCGTTTGCCCCAAACCGGGAGAAAATATATTGAGTTTTCAGGATTTTATGAGCAAAGTGTCGAAACTTTTTGATCAGAGTCGTATATAATATTGTGTCACTGGAAAGACAAACCTCAACCTAGCAATTTATTTAATGTAAAACAAAATTATTATTTATAATACCTTGTGTTTAAAATTATATTTAATAAAATACTAGAGTGGTTAAAGAGAAGTAGTAAAATATAATGATTAAAATTGTTAACCTATACATAAAATTATATTTTTCTACAATAGTTAAGCAGTATGGTAAACTGGCAAAACTGCTGGAGGAGTTTACCACTGATGAGCCAGGCCTTCCTATTATTTTTAGCATTGCAGTAAGGGTACCTCTCTATAAAATACAGTTTTTCATCTCCAAAATTCTCATTTTTAGTAATTAGTTTCTCTCTGGTAAGAGGACACTTAAAGGACACTTTGACTCTGAAACTAGGTGTTGTCCTCTTTAGAGATAATTTCTACTATAATATAAACATGAATTTATAAGTTTGTGTGAAAGTCATTTGATGAATGATTTTTATAAAATAATGTATTTGAGTCCTAGAATTTATTTTCACCTGGTGTATAGTCTTAAATTGAGAATTGACTATACTGTACTTAGTAGAGTTTTCTCTCTGTATATAAGTGTAAACTTCCACCTTTTACTTTAGATAGTGCATGATATTGCCATGTCAAAAAATTATGAAGTATACGTAAGGATCATAAAGTAATTTATTTTTATTAAAACATTCACAGCTTACAAAAAAGAACAGAGAGGCGTAATGGGATAAATTTGCTAGGTGTAACAAATATTTAAATTGATAATCCATTGATTAAATAATACCTACTTTGCTGTAATATATCCTGTTGTACATCTCTGTAAAAGTCCATGTGATGTACCAGGTGTGCTCCCACCTGTGGAAGAACACCATCCATTCTGATACCTACTACGCCAACGGCCTCTGCTACCTCCTGAAGAACAACCTCCAGAGGTCCTCTGGCATTGACAAGCTCCTCCCCTACAAGAAGAGTTGTGGGTAGAGATATATATACTGCCAGGGTCACACTGCCCATAGGATTGATGTGTAGTAAAGGATAATCAGAATCTTGAAGTAGACAATAAATATAGGGTAAAGTGGGGAGAAATGGTCATCCTTGGTTTTAGTTAGCTCTGGTGTTTTAATTAGTGGCAAAACACTATTCACAGTATTGAACATTCTTTTGCCACATTGAATATCTTCCATTCCTTTATTTTAGTTGTGTGTTTGCTATGTTGGGGGGTTGATTATATCATATATTTTTTACTTTTAGACACCTACTATTTATATCAATTATTGCTTCCTCTGTTATCACACACATATATTTTATATAGATGGAGTGATTAGATACAATTTGGATTATAAAATAGTGTGCTAGGTTTCAGTAACAGCATTGTTATCTTCATCAGAATAACTCATTCAGTACTTTTATCTGATGATGGTAACAACGCTGTTGCTGAAACATGGTTCACCTTGTGTTTTATAGAAGGAGAGATATACATTATAGCCAGACTAAATAAAAATATGTTTTGGGACAGTTTGAACTCTATGCAACATTCTCAGTATTTGTTATAAAGAGAAACAACCTCTCTCCCTTTCATTAAAATCTAACACATCCTATAAACACCTCTCGTACAATAAAGGAACCATCTAGGGTAGTTAAACACAGAAGGATGGCTGATGAGCCATCAATGAGGTCTGTATAAAAAGGTTTTAATTATATAAAAAAGTTTTTCAATTCTAATGGAAGTTGCTGACTGTGTTCTTAGCATTTATGATCAGAGACGGCCATAGCTACTATGCCTTCACTCAAGCTGGGTTCTCCACTGCTTTCTCTAGGGTAAGTTGATGGCAAACTCTCCTTGGTCTGAGAACCTGACAAAGGTAACATTGTGTCATTAAAGAGAACAAAGTTAGTTTTACCTTGTTTAAAGTTTAATTCAAATAATTAATCCATTATGAAGCCAAGTGCAATGTGTTGTTAAATGTCTAAACAAGTTCAGGATTTTGGTTCAGTTTTACCCTGTTAGGCAGATTGTACTATTCTTCTATGTAAACTAACATGGAGGATCTGCAGCTATTGACTTTTATTCTTACAGCACTGCTCTGCCTGACTTTGCCCAGCTTATATTGATTTAACAGTTGTTTTACTTTTTTTTTTTGCTTATCCCTAGTACACGTGGTACAGGCCATGATAATCATGGTGGGTAGTTAGTGACTGCTTTTACTGTAAGTGCACCACATGTCTACACATGTGAAAAGCAGTTCGACTTTGCACAGTGCCAAGAGCCCCGTTTGGTTACTTGCACTCGCTGGTGGGGTTGGACTTTTGCAAGAATCGGGGGCCATTGGAACATTTTTTTTTTAAACAGAAAAAAGTGTCCAATGCGGGAATCGAACCCGGGTCATAGTGGTCGAAAACCAAACGGTTTAACCAGCCTTCCACTGACTCCCCTGTTGTTTTACTGGTGTTAGTATATAAATGTTGATGATATGAACTCCTTCATTTAGTATCCTTTTCTGACCCTGGGACATTAGATTGATGTAACAGGCTAATTCCCCATGGGGTGGAACTATGACAGCTACTCTTATCTAGCTAGGTGAACTATTGTGGAACAAACAAACCTCCATCTTTCTATGGGTGTTCCATAAGACAGGGCACTATATATGTATATATAATTCCCAGTTGTGTGGTGTGTGTTTAGGACAAAGATGCTCTCTATATCGGGACTCCAGGCTTCTATGACTGGACAGGTAAGATTGGTTGGTGGTTCATGCTACCTCATTATTACAGCATTGTTTTAACTGTGGTTATAACAACAACGTGAAATCCCAAGTGATGGTGTTATAGCAAGGTATATTTACTTAATTGGGTTCTATGTTGGCCCTTCATGTTTCCTGGCCACACGTGTGACTATGGTGCAATGTTGTGGCTGCGTTATATTTGTTGGCTAATCCATAGATCCCAAGGGAGATCTCCCTCATGTCTTGTGTAGCTGAGGGTCCCTCCAGCTGCTATAATGGTGGTGTTGTTGTGGGGGTTTAAAGGTGGAGTGGGTGGCTATTCCTATGCCATGAGGAGATCCTACATCCCCCTCTACAGTCCCCAGTCCAGTGAGAACTGCTACACAGGTAAGAACTCCCTCCTTTATTACTTGGAATTTATAGTTAAACCTGCCTTGAAGACCCCACATACTCCAACAAAATCACACTCTTCAGCCAAGTTGATAGCAATTCATTCTTTTAACCATTTTGTTTGTTTTTTTAACCTGCAATATTTTGAGAACAGATTTGTTAGAACAGTTCTCAATGAATATACCTAGAAGTTTCAGGGAGGATAAGACAAGTTGGACAGTAGTGTATTTATTTGATCTTATGTTTACACCATTTCTCTCTGTAGGAATCTATACAATAATCTCTATCTACAATATGTATAGAAGTCAGCCAGGACTACGTGAAGTGAGTAATGGTCAATGACTTGCCCTCTAAATACAGTCCCAACAGTGGAGTGAGGTGGCTGCAGGTTACTCCCTCACTGCCCTGGGCACCAGCAGGAGAGGCCAGCTGGTGGCTACTGGGTCCCCCAGGAATGCCCAGGAGAAAGGAAAGGTCAGTTCTCTGGTCTACTTTATCCTAACTCTGTCATTGTGGTTCTGTTGGTGCCCCAGGTTTATGTTATGTACCCTTCCCCTAACTTCGTGGTGAGGGAGGAACTCAACGGAGAACAGGTATGTTCAAGTCACTTTTCTCTTCAGAATGAACTGTACCACAACTTAGAAATAATATTTCCACCTTTCTTTTCAAACATTCATTGGACTAACCTATTTTGTTTAAACAAATTTTCATGAAAAGAACATAAGCCTTTAGTTACTTGATTTTTATAGCTGAAATAAATATTTTTAATTAATAAAAAAGCATCAGATCATACAACTGTTGATGTTCTGCAATATAAAACAGAATAGATATTAATTAAATGTTGATTTATCTAGAATTTCAAAACTTTTCTGGATAAGCTTTGACAATTGTACAATCAGGGGTGCCCATAACTTAATCACTTTAACTGGTCTCTTATGTTCTATTTCAAATTATTTTTTATAGTTCGAAAATACTTTTGTGTGAATAACACCCAGTAACTACTCAGGGTTATCTCCTGCTGTGTTGTTGATAATACACTAGAACATATGTACTTCATGTGATGACACTCCCTCTGGCAGACACCTATGCCAAATGCCAAAATTACCACTTTTACCCATTGCTGCTCTCTGGTAAAAGGACACCTCTCTCTAAATGCCACTTTGGTGTTGTCCTTTAGAGAAAGGTAGTTCTACTGTATAAGACCACAGCTGGTGTGGACCATGGGAGACCATAGTCATGGACATACCCCTGGTCTCTCCTGGATGTCTGTCATTGGAGGTTGGATTACTTTGGTGCCAAGTCATGGTTGAATTCACAAAGGTAGTTCTACTGTATAAGACCACAGCTAGTGTGGACCATGGGAGACTGTCATGGACATACCCCTGGTCTCTCCTGGATGTCTGTCATTGGAGGTTGGATTACTTTGGTTCCAAGTCATGGTTGAATTCACAAAGGTAGTTCTACTGTATAAGACCACAGCTAGTGTGGACCATGGGAGACTGTCATGGACATACCCCTGGTCTCTCCTGGATGTCTGTCATTGGAGGTTGGATTACTTTGGTTCCAAGTCATGGTTGAATTCACAAAGGTAGTTCTACTGTATAAGACCACAGCTAGTGTGGACCATGGGAGACTGTAGTCATGGACATACCCCTGGTCTCTCCTGGATGTCTCTCATTGGAGGTTGGATTACTTTGGTTCCAAGTCATGGTTGAATTCACAAAGGTAGTTCTACTGTATAAGACCACAGCTGGTGTGTACCATGGGAGACCATAGTCATGGACATACCCCTGGTCTCTCCTGGATGTCTCTCATTGGAGGTTGGATTACTTTGGTTCCAAGTCATGGTTGAATTCACAAAGGTAGTTCTACTGTATAAGACCACAGCTGGTGTGGACCATGGGAGACTGTAGTCATGGACATACCCCTGGTCTCTCCTGGATGTCTGTCATTGGAGGTTGGATTACTTTGGTTCCAAGTCATGGTTGAATTCACAAAGGTAGTTCTACTGTATAAGACCACAGCTGGTGTGTACCATGGGAGACCATAGTCATGGACATACCCCTGGTCTCTCCTGGATGTCTCTCATTGGAGGTTGGATTACTTTGGTTCCAAGTCATGGTTGAATTTACAAAGGTAGTTCTACTGTATAAGACCACAGCTGGTGTGGACCATGGGAGACTGTAGTCATGGACATACCCCTGGTCTCTCCTGGATGTCTCTCATTGGAGGTTGGATTACTTTGGTTCCAAGTCATGGTTGAATTTACAAAGGTGGTTCTACTGTATAAGACCACAGCTGGTGTGGACCATGGGAGACTGTAGTCATGGACATACCCCTGGTCTCTCCTGGATGTCTCTCATTGGAGGTTGGATTACTTTGGTTCCAAGTCATGGTTGAATTTACAAAGGTGGTTCTACTGTATAAGACCACAGCTGGTGTGGACCATGGGAGACTGTAGTCATGGACATACCCCTGGTCTCTCCTGGATGTCTCTCATTGGAGGTTGGATTACTTTGGTTCCAAGTCATGGTTCAATTCACAAAGGTAGTTCTACTGTATAAGACCACAGCTGGTGTGGACCATGAGAGACCATAGTCATGGACATACCCCTGGTCTCTCCTGGATGTCTCTCATTGGAGGTTGTATTACTTTGGTTCCAAGTCATGGTTCAATTCACAAAGGTAGTTCTACTGTATAAGACCACAGCTGGTGTGGACCATGAGAGACCATAGTCATGGACATACCCCTGGTCTCTCCTGGATGTCTGTCATTGGAGGTTGGATTACTTTGGTTCCAAGTCATGGTTGAATTCACAAAGGTAGTTCTACTGTATAAGACCACAGCTGGTGTGGACCATGGGAGACTGTAGTCATGGACATACCCCTGGTCTCTCCTGGATGTCTCTCATTGGAGGTTGGATTACTTTGGTTCCAAGTCATGGTTGAATTCACAAAGGTAGTTCTACTGTATAAGACCACAGCTGGTGTGGACCATGGGAGACTGTAGTCATGGACATACCCCTGGTCTCTCCTGGATGTCTCTCATTGGAGGTTGGATTACTTTGGTTCCAAGTCATGGTTGAATTCACAAAGGTAGTTCTACTGTATAAGACCACAGCTGGTGTGGACCATGGGAGACCATAGTCATGGACATACCCCTGGTCTCTCCTGGATGTCTCTCATTGGAGGTTGGATTACTTTGGTTCCAAGTCATGGTTGAATTCACAAAGGTGGTTCTACTGTATAAGACCACAGCTGGTGTGGACCATGGGAGACTGTAGTCATGGACATACCCCTGGTCTCTCCTGGATGTCTCTCATTGGAGGTTGGATTACTTTGGTTCCAAGTCATGGTTGAATTTACAAAGGTGGTTCTACTGTATAAGACCACAGCTGGTGTGGACCATGGGAGACTGTAGTCATGGACATACCCCTGGTCTCTCCTGGATGTCTGTCATTGGAGGTTGGATTACTTTGGTTCCAAGTCATGGTTGAATTTACAAAGGTAGTTCTACTGTATAAGACCACAGCTGGTGTGGACCATGGGAGACTGTAGTCATGGACATACCCCTGGTCTCTCCTGGATGTCTCTCATTGGAGGTTGGATTACTTTGGTTCCAAGTCATGGTTGAATTCACAAAGGTAGTTCTACTGTATAAGACCACAGCTGGTGTGGACCATGGGAGACTGTAGTCATGGACATACCCCTGGTCTCTCCTGGATGTCTCTCATTGGAGGTTGGATTACTTTGGTTCCAAGTCATGGTTGAATTCACAAAGGTAGTTCTACTGTATAAGACCACAGCTGGTGTGGACCATGGGAGACCATAGTCATGGACATACCCCTGGTCTCTCCTGGATGTCTCTCATTGGAGGTTGGATTACTTTGGTTCCAAGTCATGGTTGAATTCACAAAGGTGGTTCTACTGTATAAGACCACAGCTGGTGTGGACCATGGGAGACTGTAGTCATGGACATACCCCTGGTCTCTCCTGGATGTCTCTCATTGGAGGTTGGATTACTTTGGTTCCAAGTCATGGTTGAATTCACAAAGGTAGTTCTACTGTATAAGACCACAGCTGGTGTGGACCATGAGAGACCATAGTCATGGACATACCCCTGGTCTCTCCTGGATGTCTCTCATTGGAGGTTGGATTACTTTGGTTCCAAGTCATGGTTGAATTTACAAAGGTAGTTCTACTGTATAAGACCACAGCTGGTGTGGACCATGGGAGACTGTAGTCATGGACATACCCCTGGTCTCTCCTGGATGTCTCTCATTGGAGGTTGGATTACTTTGGTTCCAAGTCATGGTTGAATTCACAAAGGTAGTTCTACTGTATAAGACCACAGCTGGTGTGTACCATGGGAGACTGTAGTCATGGACATACCCCTGGTCTCTCCTGGATGTCTCTCATTGGAGGTTGGATTACTTTGGTTCCAAGTCATGGTTGAATTCACAAAGGTAGTTCTACTGTATAAGACCACAGCTGGTGTGGACCATGGGAGACCATAGTCATGGACATACCCCTGGTCTCTCCTGGATGTCTGTCATTGGAGGTTGTATTACTTTGGTTCCAAGTCATGGTTGAATTCACAAAGGTAGTTCTACTGTATAAGACCACAGCTGGTGTGGACCATGGGAGACTGTAGTCATGGACATACCCCTGGTCTCTCCTGGATGTCTCTCATTGGAGGTTGGATTACTTTGGTTCCAAGTCATGGTTGAATTTACAAAGGTAGTTCTACTGTATAAGACCACAGCTGGTGTGGACCATGGGAGACTGTAGTCATGGACATACCCCTGGTCTCTCCTGGATGTCTGTCATTGGAGGTTGGATTACTTTGGTTCCAAGTCATGGTTGAATTTACAAAGGTAGTTCTACTGTATAAGACCACAGCTGGTGTGGACCATGGGAGACTGTAGTCATGGACATACCCCTGGTCTCTCCTGGATGTCTCTCATTGGAGTTTGGATTACTTTGGTTCCAAGTCATGGTTGAATTCACAAAGGTAGTTCTACTGTATAAAACCACAGCTGGTGTGGACCATGGGAGACCATAGTCATGGACATACCCCTGGTCTCTCCTGGATGTCTCTCATTGGAGGTTGGATTACTTTGGTTCCAAGTCATGGTTGAATTCACAAAGGTAGTTCTACTGTATAAGACCACAGCTGGTGTGGACCATGGGAGACTGTCATGGACATACCCCTGGTCTCTCCTGGATGTCTGTCATTGGAGGTTGGATTACTTTGGTTCCAAGTCATGGTTCAATTCACAAAGGTAGTTCTACTGTATAAGACCACAGCTGGTGTGGACCATGGGAGACTGTAGTCATGGACATACCCCTGGTCTCTCCTGGATGTCTCTCATTGGAGGTTGGATTACTTTGGTTCCAAGTCATGGTTGAATTCACAAAGGTAGTTCTACTGTATAAGACCACAGCTGGTGTGGACCATGGGAGACTGTAGTCATGGACATACCCCTGGTCTCTCCTGGATGTCTCTCATTGGAGGTTGGATTACTTTGGTTCCAAGTCATGGTTGAATTCACAAAGGTAGTTCTACTGTATAAGACCACAGCTGGTGTGGACCATGGGAGACTGTAGTCATGGACATACCCCTGGTCTCTCCTGGATGTCTCTCATTGGAGGTTGGATTACTTTGGTTCCAAGTCATGGTTGAATTCACAAAGGTAGTTCTACTGTATAAGACCACAGCTGGTGTGGACCATGGGAGACTGTAGTCATGGACATACCCCTGGTCTCTCCTGGATGTCTCTCATTGGAGGTTGGATTACTTTGGTGCCAAGTCATGGTTGAATTTACAAAGGTGGTTCTACTGTATAAGACCACAGCTGGTGTGGACCATGGGAGACTGTAGTCATGGACATACCCCTGGTCTCTCCTGGATGTCTCTCATTGGAGGTTGTATTGCTTTGGTTCCAAGTCATGGTTGAATTCACAAAGGTGGTTCTACTGTATAAGACCACAGCTGGTGTGGACCATGGGAGACTGTAGTCATGGACATACCCCTGGTCTCTCCTGGATGTCTCTCATTGGAGGTTGTATTGCTTTGGTTCCAAGTCATGGTTGAATTCACAAAGGTGGTTCTACTGTATAAGACCACAGCTGGTGTGGACCATGAGAGACCATAGTCATGGACATACCCCTGGTCTCTCCTGGATGTCTGTCATTGGAGGTTGTATTGCTCTGGTTCCAAGTCATGGTTGAATTCACAAAGGTGGTTCTACTGTATAAGACCACAGCTGGTGTGGACCATGGGAGACTGTAGTCATGGACATACCCCTGGTCTCTCCTGGATGTCTCTCATTGGAGGTTGTATTACTTTGGTTCCAAGTCATGGTTGAATTCACAAAGGTGGTTATACTGTATAAGACCACAGCTGGTGTGGACCATGAGAGACCATAGTCATGGACATACCCCTGGTCTCTCCTGGATGTCTGTCATTGGAGGTTGGATTACTTTGGTTCCAAGTCATGGTTGAATTTACAAAGGTAGTTCTACTGTATGAGACCACAGCTGGTGTGGACCATGGGAGACTGTAGTCATGGACATACCCCTGGTCTCTCCTGGATGTCTCTCATTGGAGGTTGGATTACTTTGGTTCCAAGTCATGGTTGAATTTACAAAGGTAGTTCTACTGTATAAGACCACAGCTGGTGTGGACCATGGGAGACTGTAGTCATGGACATACCCCTGGTCTCTCCTGGATGTCTCTCATTGGAGGTTGGATTACTTTGGTTCCAAGTCATGGTTGAATTTACAAAGGTAGTTCTACTGTATAAGACCACAGCTGGTGTGGACCATGGGAGACTGTAGTCATGGACATACCCCTGGTCTCTCCTGGATGTCTCTCATTGGAGGTTGGATTACTTTGGTTCCAAGTCATGGTTGAATTCACAAAGGGGGTTCCAATCTATCAGATGAGTTGTAGGGACTTTGACTGTATGTATGAAATAGCTAAGTAAACTCAACTTGTGCCATGATTCTCCCTAAGTATATTCATGCTGGATATCAGAAATGTTACACATTTTACCATGGTCCCTAGTGGGAAGAGGTAAAAATGGTTCTGGTACCACCGTGTCACACAGGAATAAGTAGACCCAATTGGTTCAAAGTAGAACTGAGCCTAGTAGAGGTAGGTTGACAATTGTTCCAGCAAGGTCAGCATTGTTCCCGGCTCAATCTCCCGCCACAAACTGATCTGACTTTGAAAAAATAGCAATATAATTGTTGAAAATTTTATCCATGTTGTTACAGTTGAACCTCATTACAACTTGGGACTGTTGTTATAACAAAGTTGTTGTTGTTACAGTTAAAATCATTGAACTTAAAACTTGGGAATTTTACAATCCTGATGTTAGAATGAGCTTGCTGTTATAAAGATGGCAGTTATAGCAAGGTTACTTAGATCATACTCATTATACATTGTATATAACCTTTGTCTAACTCCCTATTAGCTAGTGTTCTGAAGATCAGTGGTATTCCAGATGGGGGAGTACTTTGGAGCCACAGTGGAAGGAGTAGATCTCAACAATGACGGCAGCTTTGACCTGCTGGTGGGCTCCCCCCTCTATTCCCTTGGTGGTGGGGATGAGGGGAAGGTGACTGTATTCCTCGATGTCAACAATGTGAGTCCCCACGACCTTCATACATTGATATTTACCTTATGTCTAGTTTGGTGCTCCACAACTAGATAAATCCAATGTGTGACTGTTATGGGAATCTATCTACACCAAGTGGTGTAATTGGAATCATGCAAAAATAACTTCCCAACATCAACTAAGGTGGCCCTTATATTGGTAGAGAACAGAGCCAACACATGTCTCTTCTTGGTAGGTCCACCCCAACTGACTCAACCAATTTGTTGAAAGTCTTCAATACATCTTTATGTGTGAGAATGCTTAGTGCTGATGAAAGATCTCACTTTTCTCTAAGTCAGCTAATTCAATCATTCAACTAAGCAAATTTGTGGTCATCACATTATCCCAAAGTTTATACATACCTGCTAATTCTTTAACTCTTTGTAAATGGAAGAGAAAGTCTTGGAGGGCCATCACTTACTCTCCCTAGTTTAGTGTGCCAAATAATCTCTCAATTTTCATTTATTGTAAAAATCTGTTTTTATAATAAAAATATATATTTGTCACAAAGATGTTCCCATTTTTGACATTATACAAGATTCCAGTGGTGGTAGCAAACATGAATTAATACCTATAATATATATTGCCATCACAAAGTGTGCCATATGTTTGTCAGATAATGACCAAGGGGACAGAGCTGTTTGGGAGCAAGATTCCTCATGCCAGGTTTGGTTCAGCCATTGCCAACCTGCAGCATCTTGACAATGATCCCTATAATGGTGAGTTTACACTGGCACCTTTTCGGTTACTGGTTTAAATTATTTACTTCAACTTTTTTCAAATACTTTATTCCAACACAAAGCAATAACGCGCCATCTATACATATAAAACAAAAGGATTAAAAGCGCGAATGTTTCTTTTATACATAAAACGAACACTTTATTCCAACATTTCATCATTCTGCTTTCATCATTTTTCAAGAAATTCTATTTTGATAAAGCTTATTTGATGGCAAGATTTGACTGGTCTTATGATTGAAACATGTAGAGCATGCAGCACATCAATAATGAAATTGGAATATAGCATAAAAAGAGGTTGGAGTAAATCATTTTTAACTATATTATAGAGCCAACCTGCAAAATTTGGTGCTTTCCATAGAAGGTTTACTTATTAAACTTATGTAGATTACACACACACCTATATGATAAGTAAAACACCTATTTTTGTATTGAAAGAATCTATCATAACTTATCATGACCGAATCTCTGATGAGGGACCGTTTCCTTGAGAGACCAGGATTGCCATGTTTTTAGGGCAGTCTTTTATGAGAGACTCTACTGTTTATATAGACTCTATATAATAGACAAAAAAAAAAAGAAGTTTTAGCTTAATTATAATACTAATAATCATTAATATTATCATCCTCATTATCATAACCAGTAAGTGGTGAGTCATGAACTAGCTCTGTCCATTGAGTGAGTTTGGTTCTGTTCTGACCCCTTAAAACTTATGCCAATCACTACTGTGATTTCCACACACCTGGGAGAGAAATATATTCTCTCTACTCTACTAAATTCAAAACTATTATAGACGTGTAGGATTCTTTTAAAAATTCAATCAATTTCTACTGCCCTTACTGCAATGGAAAAATTAATTGGAGGGCATGGCTCATCAGTGGTCAACCCTCCCAGCAGTTCCGCCAGTTTAATTGTTAAAACTGCTGGGAGGGTTCACCACTGATGAGCCAGGCCTTCCCATTAATTTTTCCATTGCAGTAAGGGCAGTAGAAATTGTTTGATTTTTAAAAGAATCTTACACGTCTATAATAGTTTTATATTTTCATAACAGATGGTGTACTCTTGCCTCATAATATAAATATTCTAGTAAATTATAAATTCCCCAGTAATATTATACACAGTTTTAGGTCCCTGTGGCAATTGTGGTGGTGTGTTGTAGATGTTGCTGTGGGGGCCCCCTATGAGGAGGGTACAGGGGCTGTCTACATCTACCTGGGAGATCAACATACTGGACTCAACCCCAAATTCATACAGGTTGGTCTATCGTTATGTTTATTGAACATTCTAATTCCAACAACGGGACAAGCAGCTTTAGTACCTTGTTGGGTGTGGTGTCGAGTTAGATATCATGTTAGGAGGAAATATCATATCAGGATGTTTCTTTTCAATAGCTAAATAGATTATGAAAAAAAGTGACCAAACAGAAAATTGGACCCTGGTGGTCAAATAATGAAAAAGTAACTCCTGAACATGTTGCTGATGTCTTGTACCATTTATATTATATTAAATGTTAAATTATTTATAATCCAAATATTTGCTTATGAGCAGGTTTAATTTATGCTATCTGTGTGAGAATGGTCATGCAGTGCTGTAATAGACCCAAAACCTATGTCTCTGCAACCCATCAGAACAGCTTTGACAAATTCAGAACCTGGATTCAGGCAATGTGGCAGCTTGGATTTCAAGTGATTCTTGATAGCTTCAAATTGGCCAAAGAGGAACTTGTTCCAGATTTGCCAAAGTTAGTATTGTTCTCCTTGTCGCTAACCTGTGATTGTGAGACAGTCACCAGAATGTATTTGCATATCTTTTGACAATGCTGTTGTATTTTACAATAGATTTCATGGCACTAAAATTTCCATCACCATTTTATCACATCCACTCAGTGACTAATCTGTGTACAGAGGATCCGGCCCTCAGACCTGGGACTGAATCTCCAGACTTTTGGCTACTCTCTCTCCTACGGTGGGGATGTGGACGGCAATGAAAGACCTGGTTGGTTGAATGTATTGCTATATATAGACAGTGTCTGTTGCACCTCTGATAAAATATACAAATCTATTTATTTATCGCAATGTATATATGTTATATAAAAATTATAAATCCTAGGACAATATTTACCACCAGATGTTGTGACTTCCCCTATATAAATGAATTGTTGTTGTTTCCCCTTAGCCGGCTCAAATCTTTTTGTACATATGTAAATAAGTCTTTCATTTTTCTTTATTCTTACGCCTTAATTCAGGTAGTACTTTATCAAATTCTGTTTTTTATATATTCCTCAAGTTCAATTAAAGCTAATTCTTATCTAAACTATTTTTTTTTATTGTTACCACAACTTCAATATCACATGTATACCAACCTCAAGCAAATGCTCAATCCTCAAAATAATCAGCATCACAATTAATAATTCTATTACTCTAATTTCAAAATCAACAGCAGAAAATATAATTTTATATAATTTCTTGAGGTTGGTATAAATGAGTATGTGATATTGCAGTCGTGATAACAATAAAAAAATAGTTTAGATAAGAATTAGCTTTAATTGAACTTGAGGAATATATAAAACAACAGAATTTGATAAAGTACTACCTGAATTAAGGCGTAAGAATAAAGAAAAATGAAAGACTTATTTACATATGTACAAAATGAATAGAGCCGGCCAACAGGAAATAACAACAATATATTTATATAGGGGAAGTCGCAACATCTGGTGGTAAATATAAACAGAGCAATTTGTCCTAGGATTTATATATATCAAGTAGTGTCTTATCTCTGAAACTTTTGAAATTTTCTATTTCCCTCAGCAAAATTATATTCTTAATGTGCAACTGGAAGGGGTATTTAAAGAAATGTTTTCTGAGAAGGACAATATTATATCAATATAATGTCTTCAAACATTGGTGCATTCTGGTTAAATTTGATACATTTAACTCTATTTGTGACATTGGCTTATGTTGTGAATGTTGTTATATCTCTTCTCTATTATGTTATATCCCAGTGAGAGCCTCCACAAACTGCTAGGCTTGTTTGTAAATCTCACCTTACTTGTGATGTCAGATGTGCTGGTTGGAGCCTACAAGTCTGACACTGCTGTTCTGCTTAGGTAAATCTCCTTATTTAGCCATACATGACCCCCCACTACCAGGATGCTAAGTAAAGCTTTATCTACCAACCATCATTATTTTGTTATATTTTGGTTCTTATTTTGCCCAATATCTATTACTTTGTTTTAAACTGGACATTGATTTTGGCTTTGAAGATCATGTGTTGGTTGGAAGTTTGTATGTAAAAATACATGGCTACATCAACCTGTTTTTTATTTAGTTCTCAATGTTTCAGTGATTCTCTGTCACTCTCCTTGAACCATTCCCCTGGGGAGAGTGAGCCATGGAAAGGTCAGGAACTAAATAAAAAAATTGGTTGATATAGACATTAATTTTGGCCATATTCAGTAAAACCTGTTTTAGAAATCACTAGTTTGGGCAGTTTTCCTGTTGTAGGAGTCAATTTTTAGTGAGAATCATTTGTTTGTAAAACGACACTTGAAGTTACACCGCATAAGTTTCTTTTCAACGAAAATTAAATATTTTATTTCAAGGTGAAATATCGACTATTTCTATCCTTTTTGGATGAGGTATGAAAGGGTGAATTATGAAGAATAATGACGATGAACGGAATTCGTCATTATTCTTCATAATTCACCCTTCCATACCTCATCCAAAAAGGATAGAAATAGTCGATATTTCACCTTGAAATAAAATATTTAATTTTCGTTGAAAAGAAACTTATGCGGTGTAACTTCAAGTGTTGTTTTACAATCACAGGCCGCAGTGTATTATATTGTATTATAAATCATTTGTTTGTCCAGAAATTTAGTTTTCTTAGGCATATAACCCTGTCTTTAACAAGCATTCACTTATAAAGTATTTTTTCAATCTCTATAAAGGTTAAATGTGTTGAATATCCTATATTAAGAGCATCATTGGATTTGCACAAGAATAGTTTTAGGTTTACCAATTTTATTCAAACTGTCTTGTAAGTGCATTTTTGCTTGGAACAACCTAATGGAAAATCCTAAAGCAAGTTTACTGTAAGCAAGCTCATTCAAATAAGCCTACAATCTGCTACAGTAGAGAGCTGGCAGCTAATGTATCTTTGAAACCTGGATAATTTAGCAACCATCCTTGGTCAGTAGATGCTTTCATTAAATGTTGGTGTTGAATTCCTGTTTTTTTTTTCAAAATTTATATTTCAAAGTAAAGGAAACTGATTTACATAAACAAGTGGTTTCCTGATGGCATGGCAGATTAGAACTAAAGGATAGCTTGGCAGACTTTGATTTAAAAATGACAAACACATAATAAATTCTTTAAAAAAAGACATGACAATATTATTAAAATAAATAATAGTTCTTTTTTTAGTAATGTGCTTCTTTCCAAATATAGCATCAAATAGTGTCTCTACAGACAATTATAAAATTGGTTGAATGAGGGCTCATCAGCTGAATCCTCTCAGCAGTTTTGCCAAATTAATCTCCAGACCACTCTACTATTGTATTGGGTTAGTTTTCTTATATACACTGCACATATCACATTATAGCCTCTTTAATTCAACTGACTATAATACCAAATATATACTTTAATTCAACAAATTGTTCACTCACCTATTTACCTTAATTTAATCAACCAAAAATTCTGATCCATTGAGGTGTTGAATCAAGAAGTTGGACTGCAATTAAAAGAAAAATGTTCCCTTAAGTTATATAATGATTGTTTATTGATCTCTCAATCAAAAAAGGCATTACAGTATAACCTCGTTAATTCGACACACACAAATTCGACACCCTACCTTAATTCGACCATATTTTGATGTCCCGACCTCCGGCCTATCAAATAACAAACCGTAATTCGACAGTATCGATAATACGACAGTTCCGATAGTTCGACCATTTTAAAATACGAATTTCGACAGTTGAATGTTATTTTACATACAACTTTACCGCTAAAAAGGTATTACGGCAGCGGCGATGACGGCGGGCACCGATAGAATCGCACCTGCGCACTTTTGGCTTCTGTTAGTTTAAGTTTCACTTTGCAGTGCCATTGCGCAATGTTGCGAGGCTTGTTTATTTTTTACGTGGGAATTTAGTAATCGTGCGCAAATAATATTATTTTCTTTTTAATTTTCATCATTGAAATATTTTAGTTATTTTAAAATTTACAAATAATTTCCTTTCAAATAAATAAATCTTCGTAAAATGTAGCCACAATGATTATGATAACATTTTATTTCAATAATGCATTTCCATGTTATTATAAAAGATTTAAACACAAAATCAATAACACCTGCAGCAGCAGTGGATGTCTTTAATACAATAAAAACTTTGTTATTTAAAACACATTCAAGAGGAAGAAAGACATGCATGTTTTTTAAAATAGACCATCTGGAATACATCCTGAATAGGATTTCAGTGCAAAAACTGAATAAACTCTATAAAGGAATTTTTAAAATGATCTTCATGATTATTTTAAAATATTATTTTCAAATTTTCTTCTTTTTTTCCATATTTATTTTCTTTCAACTGCTATATTCTTCAATTAGAATAAAATATTATTTGCAATTATTTTCTGTTTCAAAAATATGTAGGATTACCATTTTGTCCCTGATACTAAAGTTAACCATGAAAATAAAAAATAATACAAAAAAGGACACACACAATGGTTTTAATTAATATGATCAATTTATATTAAAAAGCTATTTTATGAAAATATTATATCAGCAAGTTAGATGATTAGCTAATCATCTGAATAACTTTAATTCAACACTTCCCTAAATTCAACCGAAAGCTCTGATCCCTTGGGGTATTGAATTAAAGAGGTTCGACTGTATATTGTGTGGATAAGATTTATAGATACTGTATATGTATAATATAAAATATGACCTAGAATTAATTATTGCAGATTTTCACACTGTATTTTCATTGAGATTTGGTGTTATTACTTTGTGTTTATATGATGCATATGATTCCTTTTAAAATTAATCAATTTCCTACTGCCCTTACTGCATTGATAAAAATAGTTAGTAAACTGGCAAAACCGCTGGGGCAGGGTAAACCACTAATGAGCCAGGCCCTCCCATTATTTTATCAGTGTGCAGTAGAAAATTGATTTATTTTAAAAAGAATCAT
>CP092868.1:47883794-47909731 GCA_030710605.1 Cordylochernes scorpioides
ATCATTATTGTAACAAGGTTGGTTGGGCATTAAATGTAGAGTCAGTAGTTTTTTTAGGGACTTCTAATGACATCACCAACAATTTATTTTATAATATATATGTTCATACCTGTTTTTACATTTGCCTTTTGTACATAAACTCTGTCTCAACTTATTGCTTTTTCACAAATGCCTTATTTTCTTATCATCAAATGTTGCTACCTATCCTTTACTAATGTAATTATTTTCATATTGCTTCCAATGTTCTTCATATTAATCATGCATTTTATTTTCCTTCCTCATTTTTAATATTATATGTGTATTTTCTTGTCTATTTCCAATCTATTGGTTCACAACAAGCCAATACGATTATGGAAAACCATCTTTTAATTTCACTTCTGTAATTTTCATGCATTTTATTTTTCTTCCACATTTTTAATATTAATATATTAAGAAAAAGGCATCTCCTTATCGTGCAACTGAAAGTTGCTGATGGCTGGCGCCATCTATCGGAATAAATATCAACTATTCTCGTTGATTTTTAATTATTCCAGAATTGGCCAAATACCCATTCTTGATTAATCAAGAAAAGCTAACCACGGACGCATTTCGGGCTGTTGGCCCTCATCAGCGTGGTGCAAGCTGTACCTCAACGACCAAAAAAGCCGCCCGAAACGCGTCCGTGGTTAGCTTTTCTTGATTAATCAAGAATGGGTATTTGGCCAATTCTGGAATAATTAAAAATCAACGAGAATAGTTGATATTTATTCCGATAGATGGCGCCAGCCATCAGCAACTTTCAGTTGCACGATAAGGAGATGCCTTTTTCTTAATTTATGCACCTTATCCCAGTACAATGTTACATTTGTACTATTTTTTCATATTAATATATATAGTCACGACCATCTTTCCTCATCGGCCTCTGTCACGGATGCGCGCGCACAGGGAGGTCACGTGCTCGCCGGCAGCCATTAAAAAAAATAAAAAAAAACTCCCTCGATCCGGATTTGAACCAGCGACCTAAGGATCACCGTTGTAACATCTACAGTCCTCCGCTCTGCCAACTGAGCTATCGAGGGATACAAACTGTATGAATAAGTTTACCTTATAAAGTCAACTAGTCCTATTTCTACACAAAATGTACTCATACATATATTATACTAGACGAATGGCCCGGGCAACGCCCGGGTTTTACCCGAGTGCGTATATATTTTAAAAATGTTTTAATTAAAATACTATTCGTTACAATTATAAATTGGCGCCGTGGATGTCTCTTTTGTGAAACATCCCGCCCCAAACTGTGTGTGTCTTGAAAATATAAAAATAAAAATGTGAACGGAAAAATATGTCCAGGGTAGCCTAGTGGTCATGGCATCTGCCCGGTAAGCGGAAGGTCGTGGGTTCGATTCCCATCCCTTGACACTTTTTTTATTTTATCCATTCTGACCAAAATCTATCCGTGAACTTCACACAGTGAACTTCACACAGACAGAATAAGGCAATTATATAAGTAGATAATCCAAATTGTGCCTTATCACACACTATTTTTTTATTTGGCCTTATTACCTTGTGTTTATAATCTATGACGTAATGCCGGCGGCGCGCGCCCGTTGGCTGCCGGCGAGCACATGACCTCCCTGTGCGCGCGCATCCGTGACAGAGGCGGCCGATGAGGAATGAGGAAAGACGGTCGTGACTATATATATATAATAATAATAATATAATAATAATAATTATTATTATTATTATCATTAGATAATGATAATGATCATAATGATGATGCGCGCGCATCCGTGACTGAGGCCGATGAGGAAAGACGGTCGTGACTATATATATTAATAATAATAATAATAATATAATAATAATAATTATTATTATTATCATTAGATAATGATAATGATCATAATGATGATGCGCGCGCATCCGTGACTGAGGCCGATGAGGAAAGACGGTCGTGACTATATATATTAATAATAATATAATAATTATTATCATTGATAATGATAATGATGATGCGCGTGCATCCGTGACTGAGGCCGATGAGGAAAGACGGTCATGACTATATATATTAATAATATTTTATATATATAGTCACGAGAGTCTTTCCTGATCAGTCAGTCATTGGCCGGCCGCCTCTGTCACGGATGCGCGCGCACAGGGAGGTCACGTGCTCGCCGGCAGCCAACGGGCGTGCGCCGCCAGCAGGGGGGGGGGGGGGCATTACGTCACTCAAGGTCACCTACGCGCCAACGATGACACGTGATCGTAGCCGTCCAATAGGAGGGCGCCGGCCATCCGTGACAGAGGCGGCCTATGACTGATTGATTAGGATTACGATATGCATTTATTTAAGGCGCCAATTTATAATTGTAACAAATAGTATTTGAATAAAAACATTCAATCGGGTAAAACACGGGCGTTGCCCGGGTCATTCGGCTAGTTATATATGTGCATCATTTTTTCCATATCTATTTCCAATCTATTGGTTCACAATAAGCCAATACGATTATGGAACACTTTTTTTCTCTCTTTACATTTTCACTCAATACCACATTTTCACTATATACCACATTTTTGTTATCATTATTCATATTATGCATTATTTTGTACTTTCCTGTCTATTGGTTACCATATTTAAAACCAATATGATAAGTGAATATCACCTCTCACCTTTCTTTCTAATAATTTTATCTTTTTTTAAAGCTATATTTTTATCACTTTACTCTTAATTAACCCATATTATTCTCTTCACAGGGGGGAAATGTTATATTAAAATATTTTATTTAAAATTGTTATATTAAAATATTATTTTATTTAAAATTATATATTTCATAGATACAAATACTCTGCTAAATCAACCGCCAGAGGTCACGCTTCCACTATACAAACTCATTGTTGTTTTATCCCGAGGGCCGGCTCAAAACTTTTGTACATCTTTTGTATTATAATCTTTTGTTTTCCTTATTCTATTCGCCTTAAGCCAGGCATTACTTTTTATCAAATTATGTTCTTTTATATATTCCTTTAGTTCAATTAAATTACTGATCAAAATTATTTTTATTATCATACTTTCAATATTTAACCACGACTGCATTACATTACCATAATTCTCAACATGATCTAAATTCAAGCAGAAAATCTCAATATTATAACATATATATATGTGGTATAATGTGTTTTCAGGTTGTAGCAGATGTGGATCTGGCAGTGTCTGTAGTGGCACAAGATGAAAGTAGGACAGAGACTAGCAGAGGTATGATGGTCCCAACATGTTCAGAGCGAGGTCCAGTTGGCATAGTTCCCTGCTCACTGTCCAGCCACTAACTGATAACACCAGAAAGCCTGTTGTTTTCTTGGAATCCCCACCATAGGTGAAGGTTGCTAAAACTACAGTTATCTCGCGGATTGCTCGAGGAGCATGAACTCATGGAATTCGTGTAATCTTTACACAAGGGGATAAGAAACAACAACAACAACAGTTATCTAGTCTACAGATGTCTCTCTTTTCCTATTTATTTCCTCTTGATTCCAAATATATACATGAAATAAGTATTTACAAAAAGGTATTTATGATTAGGTACAATTTGGATTATAAATTAGAAACATTTTGACACATATGATTCTTTTTAAAATGAATCAATTTCCTACTGCCCTTACTTCATTGATAAAATAATGGGAGGGCCTGGTTCATTAGTAGTTTACCCTGCTCCAGCGGTTTCGCCAGTTTATTAATTATTTTATCAATGCAGGAAAGGCAGTAGAAATTGAATTATTTAAAAAAGAATCATGTGCGTTAAAATAGTTCAAATATCTTATAACAGATGGGGTACATCATATAAACACAAAGTAATAAATCTCAATAAAAATATAGTGTGAAAATCTGCAATAATTAATGCTAGGTCATAGTTTATATTACACTAGACGGGTGACCCGGGCTTCGCCCCGGGATTGACCCGTGTGCATATCTACCCGAGTGATATATATTTAGATAAGATTTTTTTTTTTTAATTGTTTGTTATTAGCATTATCTATTTGTTTGCATCAGCATAATTTAATCTAATCTTTGATAGAGGGCGCTGTTCGTGAGCTAAGTAGAATAATTTGAATATATAGTTTTAATAATTGATTTATATATTTTTTAAAATAGCTTATCGTCTTCCCCGTATTTTTTACCTATGTATGGAAATTTTGGTTTGAATTAGTGAACTACTGCGAATTTGTATACCGGATATACAAACAAACATACATACATACATACATACATACATACAAACAAACAAACATACATACATACATACATACAAACATTGATTTTTATATATATAAGATATACAGTATCTATATATTTTATCCACACAATATAATGCCTTTTTGAATGAGAGATCAATTAACAATCATTATATAACTTAAGGGAACATTTTTCTTTTAATTGCAGTCCAACTTCTTTGATTCAACACCTCAATGTATCAGAATTTTTGTTTGAATTAAAGTTGATTAAATTAAGGTAAATAGGTGAGTGAACAATTTGTTGAATTAAAGTATATATTTGGTATTATAGTCAGCTGAATTAAAGAGGCTATAATGTGATATGTGCAGTGTATATAAGAAAACCAATCCAATACAATAGTAGAGTGGTCTGGAGATTAATTTGACAAAACTGCTGAGAGGATTCAGCTGATGAGCCCTCATTCAACCAATTTTATAATTGTAGGAAGGTCTGTAGAGACACTATTTGATGCTATATTTGGAAAGAAGCACATTACTAAAAATAACTCTTACTTATTTTAATAATACTGTCATATGTCTTTTTTTGAGAATTTATTAGGTGTTTGTCATTTTTAAATCAAAGTCTGCCAAGCTATCCTTTAGTTCTAATCTGCCATGCCATCAGGAAACCACTTGTTTATATAAATCAGTTTCCTTTACTTTGAAATATAAATTTTGAAGAAAAAAAACAGGAATTCAACACCGACATTTAATGAAAGCATCTACTGACCAAGGATGGTTGCTAAATTATCCAGGTTTCAAACATACATTAGCTGCCAGCTCTCTACTGTAGCAGATTGTAGGCTTATTTGAATGAGCTTGCTTACAGTAAACTTGCTTTAGGATTTTCCATTAGGTTGTTCCAAGCAAAAATGCACTTACAAGACAGTTTGAATAAAATTGGTAAACCTAAAACTATTCTTGTGCAAATCCAATGATGCTCTTAATATAGGATATTCAACACATTTAACCTTTATAGAGATTGAAAAAATACTTTATAAGTGAATGCTTGTTAAAGACAGGGTTATATGCCTAAGAAAACTAAATTTCTGGACAAACAAATGATTTATAATACAATATAATACACTGCGGCCTGTGATTGTAAAACAACACTTGAAGTTACACCACATAAGTTTCTTTTCAACGAAAATTAAATATTTTATTTCAAGGTGAAATATCGACTATTTCTATCCTTTTTGGATGAGGTATTCATCGTCATTATTCTTCATAATTCACCCTTTCATACCTCATCCAAAAAGGATAGAAATAGTCGATATTTCACCTTGAAATAAAATATTTAATTTTCGTTGAAAAGAAACTTATGCAGTGTAACTTCAAGTGTCGTTATACAAACAAATGATTCTCACTAAAAATTGACTCCTACAACAGGAAAACTCCCCAAACTAGTGATTTCTAAAACAGGTTTTACTGAATATGGTCAAAATTAATGTCTATATCAACCATTTTTTTAATTTAGTTCCTGACCTTTCCATGGCTCACTCTCCCCAGGGGAATGGTTCAAGGAGAGTGACGGAGAATCACTGAAACATTGAGAACTAAATAAAGAACTGGTTGATGTAGCCATGTATTTTTACATACAAACTTCCAACCAACACATGATCTTCAAAGCCAAAATCAACGTCCAGTTTAAAACAAAGTAATAGATGTTCAGCAAAATAAGAACCAAAATACAACAAAATAATGATGGTTGGTAGATAAAGCTTTACTTAGCATCCTGGTAGTAGTCATGTATGGCTAAATAAGGAGATTTACCTAAGCAGAACAGCAGTGTCAGACTTGTAGGCTCCAACCAGCACATCTGACATCACAAGTAAGGTGAGATTTACAAACAAACCTAGCAGTTTGTGGAGGCTCTCACTGGGATATAACACAAAGGCCATAATAGAGAAGAGAGAAAACAACATTCACAACATAAGCCAATGTCAGAAATAGAGTTAAATGTATCAAATATACCTCAAAGTTTGGTATTTTAACCAGAATGCACCAATGTTTGAAGACATTATATTGATATAATATTGTCTTTTTCAGAAAACATTTCTTTAAATACCCCTTCCAGTTGCACATTAAGAATATAATTCTCTCTCTGCTGAGGGAAATAGAAAATTTCAAAAGTTTCAGAGATAAGATACTACTTGATATATATAAATCCTAGGACAAATTGCTCTGTTTATATTTACCACCAGATGTTGCAACTTCCCCTATATAAATCTATTGTTGTTGTTTCCTGTTGGCCGGCTCTATTCATTTTGTACATATGTAAATAAGTCTTTCATTTTTCTTTATTCTTACGCCTTAATTCAGGTAGTACTTTATCAAATTCTGTTTTTTTTTTATATATATTCCTCAAGTTCAATTAAAGCTAATTCTTATCTCTCTAAACTTTTTTTTTATTTATTGTTACCACGACTGCAATATCACATACTCATTTATACCAACCTCAAGCAATTATATAAAAATTATATTTTCTGCTGTTGATTTTGAAATTAGAGTAATAGAATTATTAATTGTGATGCTGATTATTTTGAGGATTGAGCATTTGCTTGAGGTTGGTATACATGTGATATTGAAGTTGTGGTAACAATAAAAAAAATAGTTTAGATAAGAATTAGCTTTAATTGAGCTTGAGGAATATATAAAAAAACAGAATTTGATAAAGTACTACCTGAATTAAGGCGCAAGAATAAAGAAAAATGAAAGACTTATTTACATATGTACAAAAAGATTTGAGCCGGCCAACGGGAAACAACAACAATTCATTTATATAGGGGAAGTCACAACATCTGGTGGTAAATATTGTCCTAGGATTTATAATTTTTATATAACATATATACATTGCGATAAATAAATAGATTTGTATATTTTATCAGAGGTGCAACAGACACTGTCTATATATAGCAATACATTCAACCAACCAGGTCTTTCATTGCCGTCCACATCCCCACCGTAGGAGAGAGAGTAGCCAAAAGTCTGGAGATTCAGTCCCAGGTCTGAGGGCCGGATCCTCTGTACACAGATTAGTCACTGAGTGGATGTGATAAAATGGTGATGGAAATTTTAGTGCCATATGAAATCTATTGTAAAATACAACAGCATTGTCAAAAGATATGCAAATACATTCTGGTGACTGTCTCACAATCACAGGTTAGTGACAAGGAGAACAATACTAACTTTGGCAAATCTGGAACAAGTTCCTCTTTGGCCAATTTGAAGCTATCAAGAATCACTTGAAATCCAAGCTGCCACATTGCCTGAATCCAGGTTCTGAATTTGTCAAAGCTGTTCTGATGGGTTGCAGAGACATAGGTTTTGGGTCTATTACAGCACTGCATGACCATTCTCACACAGATAGCATAAATTAAACCTGCTCATAAGCAAATATTTGGATTATAAGTAATTTAACATTTAATATAATATAAATGGTACAAGACATCAGCAACATGTTCAGGAGTTACTTTTTCATTATTTGACCACCAGGGTCCAATTTTCTGTTTGGTCACTTTTTTTCATAATCTATTTAGCTATTGAAAAGAAACATCCTGATAGGATATTTCCTCCTAACATGATATATAACTCGACACCACACCCAACAAGGTACGAAAGCTGCTTGTCCTGTTGTTGGAATTAGAATGTTCAATAAACATAACGATAGACCAACCTGTATGAATTTGGGGTTGAGTCCAGTATGTTGATCTCCCAGGTAGATGTAGACAGCTCCTGTACCCTCCTCATAGGGGGCCCCCACAGCAACATCTACAACACACCATCACAATTGCCACAAGGGACCTAAAACTGTGTATAATATTACTGGGGAATTTACAATTTACTAGAATATTTATATTATGAGGCAAGAGTACACCATCTGTTATGAAAATATGAAACTATTATAGACACGTATGATTCTTTTAAAAATTCAATCAATTTCTACTGCCCTTACTGCAATGGAAAAATTAATGGGAAGGCCTGGATCATCAGTGGTGAACCCTCCCAGCAGTTTTAACAATTAAACTGGCGGAACCGCTTGGGAGGGTTGACCACTGATGAGCCATGCCCTCCAATTAATTTTTCCATTGCAGTAAGGGCAGTAGAAATTGATTAAATTTTTAAAAGAATCCTACACGTCTATAATAGTTTTGAATTTAGTAGAGTAGAGAGAATATATTTCTCTCCCAGGTGTGTGGAAATCACAGTAGTGATTGGCATAAGTTTTAAGGGGTCAGATCAGAACCAAACTCACTCAATGGACAGAGCTAGTTCATGACTCACCACTTACTGGTTATGATAATGAGGATGATAATATTAATGATTATTAGTATTATAATTAAGCTAAAACTTCTTTTTTTTTGTCTATTATATAGAGTCTATATAAACAGTAGAGTCTCTCATAAAAGACTGCCCTAAAAACATGGCAATCCTGGTCTCTCAAGGAAACGGTCCCTCATCAGAGATTCGGTCATGATAAGTTATGATAGATTCTTTCAATACAAAAATAGGTGTTTTACATTATCATATAGGTAATCTACATAGGTTTAATAAGTAAACCTTCTATGGAAAGCACCAAATTTTGCAGGTTGGCTCTATAATATAGTTTAAAATGATTTACTCCAACCTCTTTTTATGCTATATTCCAGTTTCATTATTGATGTGCTGCATGCTCTACATGTTTCAATCATAAGACCAGTCAAATCTTGCCATCAAATAAGCTTTATCAAAATATAATTTCTTGAAAAATGATGAAAGCAGAATGATGAAATGTTGGAATAAAGTATTTGAAAAAAGTTGAAGTAAATAATTTAAACCAGTAACCGAAAAGGTGCCAGTGTAAACTCACCATTATAGGGATCATTGTCAAGATGCTGCAGGTTGGCAATGGCTGAACCAAACCTGGCATGAGGAATCTTGCTCCCAAACAGCTCTGTCCCCTTGGTCATTATCTGACAAACACATGGCACACTTTGTGATGGCAATATAACATTGCCATAACAATATAACATAATAACATTATATAGGTATTAATTCATGTTTGCTACCACCACTGGAATCTTGTATAATGTCAAAAATGGGAACATCTTTGTGACAAATATATATTTTTATTATAAAAACAGATGTTTACAATAAATGAAAATTGAGAGATTATTTGGCACACTAAACTAGGGAGAGTAAGTGATGGCCCTCCAAGACTTTCTCTTCCATTTACAAAGAGTTAAAGAATTAGCAGGTTATATGATCTTTGGCATAATGTGATGACCACAAATTTGCTTAGTTGAATGATTGAATTAGATGACTTAGAGAAAAGTGAGATCTTTCATCAGCACTAAGCATTCTCACACATAAAGATGTATTGAAGACTTTCAACAAATTGGTTGAGTCAGTTGGGGTGGACCTAACAAGAAGAGACATGTGTTGGCTCTGTTCTCTACCAATATAAGGGCCACCTTAGTTGATGTTGGGAAGTTATTTTTGCATGATTCCAATTACACCACTTGGTGTAGATAGATTCCCATAACAGTCACACATTGGATTTATCTAGTTGTGGAGCACCAAACTATACATAAGGTAAATATCAATGTATGAAGGTCGTGGGGACTCACATTGTTGACATCGAGGAAGACAGTCACCTTCCCCTCATCCCCACCACCAAGGGAATAGAGGGGGGAGCCCACCAGCAGGTCAAAGCTGCCGTCATTGTTGAGATCTACTCCTTCCACTGTGGCTCCAAAGTACTCCCCCATCTGGAATGCCACTGATCTTCAGAACACTAGCTAATAGGGAGTTAGACAAAGGTTATATATAATGTATAATGAGTATGATCTAAGTAACCTTGCTATAACTGCCATCTTTATAACAGCAAGCTCATTCTAACATCAGGATTGTAAAATTCCCAAATTTTAAGTTCAATGATTTTAACTGTAACAACAACAACTTTGTTATAACAACAGTCCCAAGTTGTAATGAGGTTCAACTGTAACAACATGGATAAAATTTTCAACAATTATATTGCTATTTTTTCAAAGTCAGATCAGTTTGTGGCGGGAGATTGAGTCGGGAACAATGCTGACCTTGCTGGAACAATTGTCAACCTACCTCTACTAGGCTCAGTTCGACTTTGAACCAATTGGGTCTACTTATTCCTGTGTGACAAGGTGGTACCAGAACCATTTTTACCTCTTCCCACTGGGGACCATGGTAAAATGTGTAACATTTCTGATATCCAGCATGAATATACTTAGGGAGAATCATGGCACAAGTTGAGTTTACTTAGTTATTTCATACATACAGTCAAAGTCCCTACAACTCATCTGATAGATTGAAACCCCCTTTGCGAATTCAACCATGACTTGGAACCAAAGTAATCCAACCTCCAATGAGAGACATCCAGGAGAGACCAGGGGTATGTCCATGACTACAGTCTCCCATGGTCCACACCAGCTGTGGTCTTATACAGTAGAACTACCTTTGTGAATTCAACCATGACTTAGAACCAAAGTAATCCAACCTCCAATGAGAGACATCCAGGAGAGACCAGGGGTATGTCCATGACTAAAGTCTCCCATGGTACACACCAGCTGTGGTCTTATACAGTAGAACCACCTTTGTGAATTCAACCATGACTTGGAACCAAAGTAATCCAACCTCCAATGAGAGACATCCAGGAGAGACCAGGGGTATGTCCATGACTAAAGTCTCCCATGGTACACACCAGCTGTGGTCTTATACAGTAGAACCACCTTTGTGAATTCAACCATGACTTGGAACCAAAGTAATCCAACCTCCAATGAGAGACATCCAGGAGAGACCAGGGGTATGTCCATGACTATGGTCTCCCATGGTCCACACCAGCTGTGGTCTTATACAGTAGAACTACCTTTGTGAATTCAACCATGACTTGGAACCAAAGTAATCCAACCTCCAATGAGAGACCAGGGGTATGTCCATGACTAAAGTCTCCCATGGTACACACCAGCTGTGGTCTTATACAGTAGAACCACCTTTGTGAATTCAACCATGACTTGGAACCAAAGTAATCCAACCTCCAATGAGAGACATCCAGGAGAGACCAGGGGTATGTCCATGACTAAAGTCTCCCATGGTACACACCAGCTGTGGTCTTATACAGTAGAACCACCTTTGTGAATTCAACCATGACTTGCAACCAAAGTAATCCAACCTCCAATGAGAGACATCCAGGAGAGACCAGGGGTATGTCCATGACTATGGTCTCTCATGGTCCACACCAGCTGTGGTCTTATACAGTAGAACCACCTTTGTGAATTCAACCATGACTTGGAACCAAAGTAATCCAACCTCCAATGAGAGACATCCAGGAGAGACCAGGGGTATGTCCATGACTATGGTCTCTCATGGTCCACACTAGCTGTGGTCTTATACAGTAGAACCACCTTTGTGAATTCAACCATGACTTGGAACCAAAGTAATCCAACCTCCAATGAGAGACCAGGGGTATGTCCATGACTATGGTCTCTCATGGTCCACACCAGCTGTGGTCTTATACAGTAGAACCACCTTTGTGAATTCAACCATGACTTGGAACCAAAGTAATCCAACCTCCAATGAGAGACATCCAGGAGAGACCAGGGGTATGTCCATGACTATGGTCTCCCATGGTCCACACCAGCTGTGGTCTTATACAGTAGAACTACCTTTGTGAATTCAACCATGACTTAGAACCAAAGTAATCCAACCTCCAATGAGAGACATCCAGGAGAGACCAGGGGTATGTCCATGACTAAAGTCTCCCATGGTACACACCAGCTGTGGTCTTATACAGTAGAACTACCTTTCTCTAAAGGACAACACCAAAGTGGCATTTAGAGAGAGGTGTCCTTTTACCAGAGAGCAGCAATGGGCAAAAGTGGTAATTTTGGCATTTGGCATAGGTGTCTGCCAGAGGGAGTGTCATCACATGAAGTACATATGTTCTAGTGTATTATCAACACCACAGCAGGAGATAACCCTGAGTAGTTACTGGGTGTTATTCACACAAAAGTATTTTCGAACTATAAAAAATAATGTGAAATAGAACATAAGAGACCAGTTGAAGTGATGAAGTTATGGTAACCCCTGATTGTACAATTGTCAAAGCTTATCCAGAAAAAAGTTTTGAAATTCTAGATAAATCAACATTTAATTAATATCTATTCTGTTTTATATTGCAGAACATCAACAGTTGTATGATCTGATGCCCTTTTATTAATTAAAAATATTTATTTCAGCTATAAAAATCAAGTAACTAAAGGCTTATGTTCTTTTCATGAAAATTTGCTAGAAAAAAATAGATTAGTCTAATGAATGTTTGAAAAGAAAGGTGGAAATATTATTTCTAGGTTGTGGTACAGTTCATTCTGAAGAGAAAAGTGACTTGAACGTACCTGTTCTCCGTTGAGTTCCTCCCTCACCACGAAGTTAGGGGAAGGGTACATAACATAAACCTGGGGCACCAACAGAACCACAATGACAGAGTTAGGATAAAGTAGACCAGAGAACTGACCTTTCCTTTCTCCTGGGCATTCCTGGGGGATCCAGTAGCCACCAGCTGGCCTCTCCTGCTGGTGCCCAGGGCAGTGAGGGAGTAACCTGCAGCCACCTCACTCCACTGTTGGGACTGTATTTAGAGGGCAAGTCATTGACCATTACTCACTTCACATAGTCCTGGCTGACTTCTATTCATATTGTAGATAGAGATTATTGTATAGATTCCTACAGAGAGAAGTGGTGTAAACATAAGATTAAATAAATACACTACAGTCCAACTTGTCTTATCCTCCCTGAAGGTATATTGATTGAGAACTGTTCTAACAAATCTGTTCTCAAAATATTGCAGGTTAAAAAAACAAACAAAATGGTTAAAATAATGAATTGCTATCAACTTGGCTGAAGTGTGCGATTTTGTTGGAGTATGTGGGGTCTTCAAGGCAGGTTTAACTATAAATTCCAAGTAATAAAGGAGGGAGTTCTTACCTGTGTAGCAGTTCTCACTGGACTGGGGACTGTAGAGGGGGATGTAGGATCTCCTCATGGCATAGGAATAGCCACCCACTCCACCTTTAAACCCCCACAACAACACCACCATTATAGCAGCTGGAGGGACCTTCAGCTACACAAGACATGAGGGAGATCTCCCTTGAGATCTATGGATTAGCCAACAAATATAACGCAGCCACAACATTGCACCATAGTCACATGCCAACATAGAACTCAATCAAGTAAATATACCTCACTATAACACCATCACTTGGGATTTCACGTTGTTGTTATAACCACAGTGAAAACAACTCACTGTAATAATGAGGTAGCATGAACCACCAACCAATCTTACCTGTCCAGTCATAGAAGCCTGGAGTCCCGATATAGAGAGCATCTTTGTCCTAAACACAACTGGGAATTATATATACATATATAGTGCCCTGTCTTATGAAGATAGGAACACCCATAGAAAGATGGAGGTTTGTTTGTTCCACAATAGTTCACCTAGCTAGATAGAGTAGCTGTCATAGTTCCACCCCATGCCTGTTACATCAATCAAATGTCCCAGGGTCAGAAAAGGATACTAAATGAAGGAGTTCCTATTATCAACATTTATATACTAACACCAGAAAAACAACTGTTAAATCAATATAAGCTGGGCAAAGTCAGGCAGAGCAGTACTGTAAGAATGAAAGTCAAATAAAAGTCAACAGCTGCAGGTCCTCCATGTTAATTTACATAGAAGAATAGTACAATCTGCCTAACAGGGTAAAACTGAACCAAAATCCTGAACTTGTTTAGACATTTAACAACACACACACATAAAAATTGCACTTGGCTTCATAATGGATTAATTATTTGAATTAAACTTTAAACAAGGTAAAACTAACTTTGTTCTCTTTAATGACCCAATGTTACCTTTGTCAGGTTCTCAGACCAAGGAGAGTTTGTCATCAACTTACCCTAGAGAAAGCAGTGGAGAACCCGGCTTGAGTGAAGGCATAGTAGCTATGGCCGTCTCTGATCATAAATGCTGAGAACACAGTCAGCAACTTCCATTAGAATTGAAAAACTTTTTTATATAATTAAAACCTTTTTAAACAGACCTCATTGATGGCTCATCAGCCATCCTTCTGTGTTTAACTACCCTAGATGGTTCCTTTATTGTATGAGAGGTGTTTATAGGATGTGTGAGATTTTAATGAAAGGGAGAGAGGTTGTTTCTCTTTATAACAAATACTGAGAACGTTGCATAGAGTTCAAACTGTCCCAAAACATATTTTTATTTAGTCTGGCTATAATGTATATCTCTCCTTCTATAAAACACAAGGTGAACCATGTTTCAGCAACAGCGTTGTTACCATCATCAGGTAAAAGTACTGAATGAGTTATTCTGATGAAGATAACAATGCTGTTACTGAAACCTAGCACACTATTTTATAATCCAAATTGTATCTAATCACTCCATCTATATAAAATATATGTGTGTGATAACAGAGGAAGCAATAATTGATATAAATAGTAGGTGTCTAAAAGTAAAAAATATATGATATAATCAACCCCCCAACATAGCAAACACACAACTAAAATAAAGGAATGGAAGATATTCAATGTGGCAAAAGAATGTTCAATACTGTGAATAGTGTTTTGCCACTAATTAAAACACCAGAGCTAACTAAAACCAAGGATGACCATTTCTCCCCACTTTACCCTATATTTATTGTTTACTTCAAGATTCTGATTTTCCTTTACTACACATCAATCCTATGGGCAGTGTGACCCTGGCAGTATATATATATATCTCTACCCACAACTCTTCTTGTAGGGGAGGAGCTTGTCAATGCCAGAGGACCTCTGGAGGTTGTTCTTCAGGAGGTAGCAGAGGCCGTTGGCGTAGTAGGTATCAGAATGGATGGTGTTCTTCCACAGATGGGAGCACACCTGGTACATCACATGGACTTCTACAGAGATGTACAACAGAATATATTACAGCAAAGTAGGTATTATTTAATCAATGGATTATCAATATAAATATTTGTTACACCTAGCAAATTTATCCCATTACGCCTCTCTGTTCTTTTTTGTAAGCTGTGAATGTTTTAATAAAAATAAATTACTTTGTGATCCTTATGTGTACTTCATAATTTTTTGACATAACAATATCATGCACTATCTAAAGTAAAAGGTGGAAGTTTACACTTATATACAGAGAGAAAACTCTACTATCTAAGTACAGTATAGTCAATTCTCAATTTAAGACTACACACCATACGAAAATAAATTCTAGGACTCAAATACATTATTTTATAAAAATCATTCATCAAATGACTTTCACACACACACACACACAAACTTATAAATTCATGTTTATATTATAGTAGAAATTATCTCTAAAGTGGACAACACCTAGTTTCAGAGTCAAAGTGTCCTTTAAGTGTCCTCTTACCAGAGAGAAACTAATTACTAAAAATGAGAATTTTGGAGATGAAAAACTGTATTTTATAGAGAGGTGTCCTTACTGCAATGCTAAAAATAATAGGAAGGCCTGGCTCATCAGTGGTAAACTCCTCCAGCAGTTTTGCCAGTTTAATCTACCATACTGCTTTACTATTGTAGAAAAATATAAGTTTATGTATAGGTTAACAATTTTAATCATTATATTTTACTACTTCTCTTTAACCTCTCTAGTATTTTATTAAATATAATTTTGTTTTCTTCATTGACCTGAGGAAGGCCTTTGATACCGTGCCGCACCATCTACTTTGGAAAAAATTAGCATTAAATGGTCTGAGTTGCCGATTTATTAAACTAATTAAGAACTATTATACCCAAATGACGGCAACAGTCAGATGGCGGGGTTCCTTCACGGAGGCTATCAAAATACAAGCGGGAGTATTGCAGGGGGAGCCGTTGTCACCTTATTTATTCATTCTCTTCCTAAACTATCTGGTACACCTGTTCGATGAATCAGAATTGCCAGGCATAAATCTTGAGAATTATGGAACTATACACCTTTTACTGTATGCAGACGACATAGTGATCTTAGGAGAATCGAAAATAAATTTGCAATTGAAGATTAACTTACTTAAAAAGTACTTAGAAGATAACTGCCTAACGTTAAACCAAAATAAATCTAAAATAATGGTGTTTAGAAACGGTGGAAGAACAGCTCGTTCCGAGACATGGTTTTGGGGTCAGCAACCCCTGACAATAGTAGCTAAGTATACATATCTGGGTTACCCTCTGACTACAAAAATCTCGACCCAATATGCTTCCCAATACTTTAGAAACAAAGCACTGAATGCAATTAATGCACTTTGGAGAATCCTTACAAAGGCGCGAATAAAGTCCTTTACCTCAGTGATGAAACTTCTTGACACTATTGTTCTTCCTACTTTACTATATGCGGCACCAATGTGGGCAATCAACCAGCTGAAGACAGTCAATAATACCCAAGATACATTTCTTCGTCGTCTCTTAGACTTACCAAACTTCACACCAGGATATGTCCTCAGAAGAGAATGTGGAAGAATATCAACTGAACTTAATGCTGTAAAACTCACATTAAAGTTTTGGGTCAGGATTTTTAAAATGGAGACGAGCAGATTACCACATGCTTGCTTAAATTACCTCTGGAAAGTCACCGCGAAAAAGGAAATAGAAAACAGCTTTACTCAAAATTTAATAAAAATTCTAGACTCCAAGGGATATTCCTTTCTGAAGGGCTGCGAAGACTACTTAGCCATACAGAAAGAATTGCCAGGCATAATTAGAACTACCACAGACCAACTAATTCAAAACGATCAGATGAAAATCACTGATTCAACCCACTTTGCTCACTACAAATTTTTGAGTGAATCATTCATGACAGAGGAGTACCTACGATTAAATATCTCGCTTCCCAACAAAAGACTAGTTGCACAACATAGAGTTTTATGGCAATTTTTCAGGGAAGAAAGAAAAGACTTCTGGAAAGAAAATGGCCGGAACTGTTTACTTTGTAAGGATCTCATGGATGATAATTTGGTTCACTATTTCTTCCAATGCCCTCTCTTAACAGAAAAACGTACTGAAACTTTCCCAAGCCCTACCTCTGGTCAATTTAGATACCATAGCATATGTCAACTTCTCTCTTCAGATCTGAACGATAAATTACTGATTGATAAATACTTTAAGTTCTGTACAGAAGCTGGGCGCATGAGAAAGAATGCAGGGCAAAGGATACTGGAGGATGATCCATCTGTAAATAGGTAACAAACCTTATTTTTGTTGTAAATGTTTCCTCTTCCCTCTCCTCTTGTTGACGTGTAAATACGGCGAATCCTGTATGGGGCGGAATGCCCTAAATAAAGGCTTTTGTTGTTTTGTTGTTTAAAAAATATAATTTTGTTTTACATTGATTAAATTGCTGGGTTGAGGTTTGTCTTTCCTGTGACACAATATTATATACTGAAGATAAACCTGTGGCAAAGGTATTTTAAGTAAATTAGGGACATGAGCTTTGAGAAGAGAGAAAGTAGAGAGAAATAAATATACATGCATGCATTGAGCATTGCTCTTTCACAAACAAGTAATAAAAGCCTTTTAATCATAATACATTATTGTGCCATGTGTTGGCACATTGGAAATGTAAACCATTTCTAGTGCATTTATCTCTTTTATTTTAAATAAACTGCTTGTCTCTCATATGTAAGAAGTTTAATGTTGTTGATAGTACCCTGTAAGGGCTCCTAATCCAGGGATACAGGATGAGCAGCGTTTGTACCCCATGGCGTCTGTTCCACAAGTCAGATGCGGCCATATCTTTTGAAGCCAGCCTGCTACTAAGTAGTGCTCCCAGTCTTAATGACAAAGGCAGATGCGTTCTACTTCACCCAGTCATGATGGTTGTCAAACAGACACCATCAACGGTCACAACTTGATATGATTGAGTGGAGATAAGAAAGAAGAAGCTTTATCAGTGTTATTTCTATCGTCACTTCTACCATTCTTATTACTGATAAAAATACACTCATGGACAAAGCTTGAGGAAGTTTCATATTTTGATGTTGCCGGTAGTCTATTTTTTGAAGGAGCCAGAGGCAATTATGTTCATACTTGGTTATCTTGTGTGTCTTCAATAAAGGTCACTGTGTATCAAATATCTTTCAGAGTTATTGTTTGAATCCCGATATACATGCTAAAAGGTACAACTTCTCAAGTTTTGTCCATGAGTATATATATATATATATCTCTATATATATAAAAGTCAATGTCTGTCTGTTTCGCGATGACTCAAAAACTACTGAACCAATTGGTACCAAATTTTGCATGTCGCTTTTTATAAACCTGAGGAAAATTTCCGGCTACATTTTGATTAGTAAAAATAAAGAAGGCATCTCCTGACCACAAGCACATGTGCTTTTTAGATGGCAGAGCGCCATCTAGTGGAGTAAAAATAAACTAAACGTTTATTTAGCTTACTCCGAGATATTTGGCCAACCCAATTTCTTGATAAATCAAGAAAAGCCATCCACGAACGCGTTTCGCGCTGTGGGCGCTCGTCAGCGTGGAGAAGGCTGTAACCATTGCGACCAAAAACTTTTGATTAGTATTTTTGGCTATTTCTTTTTTTCATTTGAAGAACTTTTTTTTTACGCAGAGTAATCCGGAATGGAATAAATACCCAAATATGGCCATTTTTTATAAGCATCGGTGGTTCAGTGGTAGAATGCTCGCCTGCCACGCGGGTGGCCTGGGTTCGATTCCCGGCCGATGCATTTTTTTTTTACAATTTTTAAAACTCATTTATATTATATATAATATATATAGTCACGACCGTCTTTCCTCATCGGCCGCCTCTGTCACGGATAATATACAGTTATCATCGTCATGCGTTCTTAATTCTGTCACCATTTGCTTTTGGTTCAGTGGTAGAATGCTCGCCTGCCACGCGGGCGCCCCGGGTTCGATTCCCGGCCAATGCATTTTTTTTTTTTTTACAATTTTTAAAACTCATTTATATATTATACAAGAATGACATCCACGGCGCCAATTTATAATTGTAACAAATAGTATTTGAATAAAAGCATTTAATCGGGTAAACCCCGGGCGTTGCCCGGGTCATTCGGCTAGTATAATATAAATATATATTATTATATATCAACTATATTAATTAAATCAAATACCTAAACACTAATATAATACAATTTTTGCCATCACACACACTTTTTTCCTGTAGTTTATGTGTTACTTCTGTATTGCTATTCTATGGCACTTCTAATATTTATTATTGATGTACTTTCAGTATGAAGGAAATTGCAATCGGGGGAATTCTCGGGCGAAGCCGGGTCATATGTCTAGTATTATATATATATACAGTAGAAACTCCATGAGAGGACACTCACACTAGAGGACACCTCTCTATAAAAGGACAGTTTTCATTTGCAAAATTACCATTTTTACTATTTAGTAGCTCTCCGGTAAGAGGACACCTCTCCCTAAAGGACACTTTGGCTCTGAAACTAGGTGTCCTTTACAGGGAGGTTCTACTGTATATCACATATGACAGATGGTATTATAGGAATGGGTAGAAATTATTTAGGAAAAAAGAATTTATAATAGTGAACAATACTCCTGTAGAAGGGCTTCACAGCCTGACAGTTTGTGAGTAAATAAAAGATTCCTGCAAGAAACTTCTCTCTGGATACCTTTTTCCCAAATGCTAGGAGGTTTTACTTACAGCCACTCTTCCTTTCTTCTTGGGCTCCACAGCCAAGGAGATCCCCAGCCACATCTCATCTCTCAGCTCCATGTAGCCCTCGGCGTCTATGTTGTCTGTCAGATAGCCCGAGTAGATAACTGCCCACAAACATCAGTTATATACTGGCTGAACTAATTCTTAGTTGAAATTTAATTTGTTGCTCTGTGAGCATTATTTATTTTATAAACCTTTTTTTTTTTATTATTTATTAACCAACCAGGCGCGATATTGAAATATTTGCGCCTAATACAGAGGTAACAAAACACAAACAAATTGAAACTTAGAATTAAATATTTACAAATATTAATATAAACCTTTAGAATTTGTAACAATTTTTTTTTTGGCAAAGTTTCTTTTTAATATAATATCATTAAATATTTTTTATCTCTACAGACCCTACTGCAATGATAAAAGCTTGGTTCAACTGTGGTGAACCTTCTCATTCAATAACTTTTATTATTGCAGTAAGGTCTGCAAAAAAAATATTTGATGATATTATTAAATTAAAAAAGAAACACATTGCCAAAAAAAAATAATTGTTACAAATTTTATCGATAGATGGCAATTGAATTTATAAATACAAATCTTTTTAGACAAAAATGGGCCAGCTTAGACCAGGTTCTGTCTGACTGTCCAATATGGTTTCTCAAAACAAAGGTTTATTAATGATAGTGATCAGAGAATTCTCATTTTTAATCATTTTCTCAAATTTATGAAACTGGAAAAAGAAAATTAACCAGTTATTGGGTTGAATTTTAGACTACAGCTTCATTTTAAAAACTATTAGTAGTAGTATAGTGATGATAATTGATAATTTATGATTATCTCTTCTTTTTTTTTTATCCCAGAATACAAAAATTTGTAAAAAAAAAAAAGTACAAAAGTGAAATTGTACTGGGATCAGGTGGATAAATTAAGGAACCTGATCTTGCAACTAGAAGTTGCTAATGACATCTATTGGAATAATATCAACTAATCATTGATTTTTTAATAATATTTAGAATCAGAAAATTTCAGTTGCACGATGAGATATCTTTTCTTAAACATTTATTTATAGAGATTCTCTAAGATAAAATATCTAAATACCTTTGTTTTTTTTTTTGTTTTTTTTTTTGCTTATCCCTAGTACACATGGTACAGGCCATGATAATCATGGTGGGTGTGAAAGCCGTTCGACTTTGCACTTACAAATGTGCCAGAGCCCCGTTTGGTTACTTGCACTCGCTGGTGGGGTTGGACTTTTGCAAGAATCGGGGGGCCATTGGAGCATTTTTTTTTTTAAACAGAAAAAAGTGTCCAATGCGGGGGATCGAACCCTGGTCGTAGTGGTCGTAAACCAAACGGTTTAACCAGCCTTCCACCGACCCCCCAAATACCTTTGTGAAAATCAAAAATGATTTGACATAATCCAAGCTCCCCTGAAGGAGTGTCCACCTCTAGGAAGGTAGCTATATATTTAGGTGGTCTCTTATATTCACCACTGATATGATGAACCTTAAAAACTATAGACTAGAAATATTTATTAAGAAATTAACCCACATATTTTTTTCTTATGGAGTTTGTGGGTGATTAAAGATATTTTATTAAAACATATTAATTATATGAAAGTTGCAAAGAAAGTGAGTTTTATTTAAGAAAAAAAAAATAGATAAAAGGTGAAATACCATTTTACATATTTAAAGTGTGTCAAGTTCAATACCTTACACAGTCACCATACTCTCTAAAATAAATGGATCCTTGGCCCAAGAAGTTTGAATTATCTATAAAAAGATAGAGATGAAAATTTTACCAGGAGAATAATGATATATAAAAATTCCATCTAATTTTGACATCTGTTTTGATGAGAGAGTTGTCCTTTATTTTTATAGATCATTATCCTACAGGTAAAATTTTCATTGGCCTCTTTGGCAAATTGTGAAAATTTCATTTGAATCCCTTGTGAATCACATGAAATAAGCCTTCCCTAGGCTGACGAGGGCCATTAGCCCAAAACCATGGTCTCCAGGTGGGCGCTTCTCAGTTTGCCAAAGCTGGTGTTGTGGCTTTGTCACTGAACTGAGGCTGCTAATTTGTGGCGAAGGTCAATAGATGATGTCTAATTTTGAAGTCTGTTTTAACAGGAGAGTAAACTTTTTTTTTTTTTAATAGAAAAAGAGATGTGGTGGAATTAGCCCTTCCTTTTTTAATATATATAAACTAATAAAAAATAAATGGAAGTTTGCTGAACATTTTTTAAGGGTAATTTGGAGAAAGACCATTATAGAGGGATATACCTTGGAGAATGAAGGAAGGATTGGTTTAATATAGAGGTCTGGAATAAGAGAAGATATATAGAGATGAAGAGAATTAACAGAGTGAAAAAGGCATCCACTGGTTTCTTTATCATAGGTGGCAGAATATGACCATATTTGGGTTGTGAAAGAGAGATTAAATGGCAACAAACCCATGAGGTTAACTATGTGAAATGAATTTGTGGAAGTTTCCAGAAAGTCTGTGAAATAAATTTTGATCATTTATTTGGCTTAAGTCATCTTAAATGTCTTGCCAGCTTGTTCATTTCAGAAGGAAGCTGGATTTGTTCATTGACCTTTCTATTGAAAGGCAATAATAAGGGGAATATTCAAGGATATAATCAAGAGACTAGTAATTTGTATTCCTTGGAGACTTTTTAAGTCATTATATCTCCTGATGCCACACATTTAAATAGATTTGACTTACACAGAGTAGTAACAGGGTTGCTGGCAAACTGTCATACACAAAGTTTACCTACTTTGTTGTGCTACCTTTTTATTTTCATTCAAAACCCAACAGCATATTTTATAAAGATGCAAAATTACAACCCAGATTATCCTCAAGAAATACAATCAATGGAGGAGGGATATAGAAAGACACCAGACAGAACTGGAAGTCTAGAACAAATCTAGAAACTGTGGGAGTACAGTACAAAGTCTGTTTACAACCCAGAATATCCTCTAGAAACACAATCAATGGAGGAGGGATATAGAAAGACACCAGACAGAACTGGAAGTCTAGAACAAATCTAGAAACTGTGGGAGTACAGTACAAAGTCTGTTTACAACCCAGAATATCCTCAAGAAATAAAATCAATGGAGGAGAGATATAGAAAGACACCAGACAGAACTGGAAGTCTAGAACAAATCTAGAAACTGTGGGAGTACAGTATAAAGTCTGTTTACAACCCAGAATATCCTCTAGAAACACAATCTATGGAGGAGGGATATAGAAAGACACCAGACAGAACTGGAAGTCTAGAACAAATCTAGAAACTGTGGGAGTACAGTACAAAGTCTGTTTACAACCCAGAATAACCTCTAGAAACACAATCTATGGAGGAGGGATATAGAAAGACACCAGACAGAACTGGAAGTCTAGAACAAATCTAGAAACTGTGGGAGTACAGTACAAAGTCTGTTTACAACCCAGATTATCCTCAAGAAATACAATCAATGGAGAAGGGGATATAGAAAGACACCAGACAGAACTGGAAGTCTAGAACAAATCTAGAAACTGTGGGAGTACAGTACAAAGTCTGTTTACAACCCAGATTATCCTCAAGAAATACAATCAATGGAGGAGGGATATAGAAAGACACCAGACAGAACTGGAAGTCTAGAACAAATCTAGAAACTGTGGGAGTACAGTATAAAGTCTGTTTACAACCCAGAATATCCTCTAGAAACACAATCTATGGAGGAGGGATATAGAAAGACACCAGACAGAACTGGAAGTCTAGAACAAATCTAGAAACTGTGGGAGTACAGTACAAAGTCTGTTTACAACCCAGAATATCCTCAAGAAATACAATCAATGGAGGAGGGATATAGAAAGACACCAGACAGAACTGGAAGTCTAGAACAAATCTAGAAACTGTGGGAGTACAGTACAAAGTCTGTTTACAACCCAGAATATCCTCTAGAAACACAATCAATGGAGGAGGGATATAGAAAGACACCAGACAGAACAGGAAGTCTAGAACAAATCTAGAAACTGTGGGAGTACAGTATAAAGTCTGTTTACAACCCAGAATATCCTCAAGAAATACAATCAATGGAGGAGGGATATAGAAAGACACACATCAGACAGAACAAATTCTATTTACAATTTGGATAAAAAATCTCAAGCAATGCAATGGAGGAGGTGTGGAAACACCAGATGGAAACAAAGTCTACTTACAATTTGGATATTTGCCATGGGTAGACCACTTTGATTTCACTAAACCACACAGTGGATCACTACATTTCCTGGATAAATTGAATGTATATTAACCAAAGCAATTGAGAATAATATAAAGGTCATGAAATAAAATATTACTATATAATAATTGTAAATATATATAGTCAGAATTATCAAATAAAAAGTGTCTGTAAAACCACCTTATACTCAAACAGGTTGCTTAAAAACTGTTCACAACCCAGAATATCCTCAAGAAATACAATCAATGGAGGAGGGATATAGAAAGACACCAGACAGAACTGGAAGTCTAGAACAAATCTAGAAACTGTGGGAGTACAGTACAAAGTCTGTTTACAACCCAGAATATCCTCTAGAAACACAATCAATGGAGGAGGGATATAGAAAGACACCAGACAGAACTGGAGTCTAGAACAAATCTAGAAACTGTGGGAGTACAGTACAAAGTCTGTTTACAACAAAGGTTTTAAAAACAAAGTTTAGGGAGGTAAGGAAGGGTGTGTGATGGGAGAGGTGTTGGTAATATATCAAAAGACATTTTGTGAAGTGTAGGTTCTAACTAGGGTTATTAAATCAGTAAATTTGTCCTCCCAACATTCTTACCCCTTACCACAAAGTTAATTTATATTGAATTAAATGATTTAATTTTAACAACATAAAATAATTCTTTTATTCAAAATCCTAAATAAAATTTAAAAATTACAATGAAATTTTCGGTAATAGAATATTACATTTGCAAAATGGTTGTAAATTTACAATTTAATATAATTCAACACAATGACTTTTGTAGATTCAAATTAGCACACTTTTTTTTATTGGATGTTTAATATAACCATATAAAAGTTACAAAAGAAAAAGGCTTACTTTGGTATCATATTAAAGAGGTTATTTCAATTTAGTGATATATTTTGAAAATTCATGAGGTCAATTGGATAAGGTTTAAAAATCATAAAATGTGTTTGGATAAGTTTAAGGTAAAAAGGGGATAAAATTTAAGTTATAAATTCAATGTTATGTAGTTGCGTTCAAATCCAACAAGTTTCGAATTCAGCGCAGACGACACACAAGTGCAGCGAGAGAGATGATAATAATCAAATAACAAAAAAAAATAACTAAGATTTGAAGAAAGAAAAATTTTGATTATCTTAAAGGTAGGGGGTAGGTATATAATACAGTAATTCGATTTTTAAAAATCGGTTCCTTTCACATAAACCATGCAAAAAAAAAGCGGGTATAGGGCCCAAAGTTAAATCTCATTAACCCTTTAATTTCAAAAATTTGTTGACGATTTTTATTGATTGATGACATCACCTTCTTAAGTTTTGCAAAGGATCAAAATCGTACCTTTTTATATAAAACATTTTAATGCGAAATTCGGATATGAATCAGCAATTATTTTATGAAATTTCTATCTTCATTAAATGCTTTTTTTTTTAATCCTTTAGGCTACATGTACATATTTTTCAAAAACAATTACAATAAATTAAGAAAAGGGATCTCCTGATCGTGCAACTAAAATTTAGTGCCTTTTCTTAATTCATCCACCTGATTCCCAGTATAATTTAAACTTTGTACTTTTTTTTATCTACGATTACAATAAAGTTTGAATCTAATGCATTAGTCCGCCATCTATAGTGCTCAAGATTTTTAGTTCTATAAATTAAAATTTAATTAAATAAAATGAGGGAATTTTCAAAATATATATAACCAAAATTGAAGCATAATTTAAGGAACA
>CP092868.1:47930753-47964904 GCA_030710605.1 Cordylochernes scorpioides
CAAAAATAACTTGTGGGGATTTTTTTACTCTGGTGTTAAGGCAAAGATGTTGTAGGTCCAGGCCCTCTGTGTCGGTAGATGTCAGCTTTGGCCTCCACCAGATCTCCTTCTCCAAGAAGTGTCTGGTGGATGGCAAGGACCTTGTCTGTCTCAACATCACCTATTGCCTCCAGATGGAGTCTCCCAGTACTTCTCATCCTGCAGGTGAGGAGCTTCAATGGGATTCAACAAAATACACTAAAGCCTTGAGATTGCTTCTTTTATATATCTATTTTATGGGAAATATTGGGTTGATTATATATATCTATCCATTTCTATAATTTCTCTAAGAAATGTTTTCATTGAACTACAATTACTACATTAGAGAGAGAATTGAAAATGTTGGGTGATATTTTAATCTAGATGTTATCAGATTTTATGTTTATAATATTGATAGTTTCCCTAAAATATTGGTGTCACCAAAACCTGTTGGTAGAAGTTGGGAAGCACTTCTCCAAGGTCTCATTTCCACAGAGTTCCTTGGAACTCTTGCTTCCTCTACCTTTTAAGAGGTTCACAAGGTCATCCACTCACATTATTTTGGTGGTTGGCCTCATCTACTCCTTTCACCCTAGTATCTCCTTTGAGGTCCTTTGTTGATAATGGCACCATGACCCAGGCATACTTTGGTGAAAGTCTGACTTTGCCTGTAATTTGAGACCATTCTCAACATGGAAGCAGACATCTTTGCTGCTGACTCTGAATAAAAATGCAGCTTCTTGGTATCCCTGGTAAAAGAACCCTTGGTCGAGAGGTAATGGACTCATGGAATTGGGGTAATCTTTGCACAAAGGAATAAGAAACAATAACAAAAGTTCCCTTGAGGACTTACTTTGATATGACTCAACTCCAAAAAACTCCCTTTAAGAAAATGCAGTCAAACTTATATCTTGGGCATTTTCATATTTTCCCCAAAGAACTTTGGACTCTGCAAATAGGTTCATTCCAGTGGTGCAAACATTTTAAAACTAGAGATATGTTTGACACAACCCTATTATTGGATAGTTGCAAGTGACACCTCAGAAGGGAAACAACCTCTCTAAAATAGGTTTGAATATAAAATGCAATTTGTAGCTGAAAGATATTGGCAAACAAATAGACATTATAAACAAAGGAAGGATTTACTAAGAGTTTCTTTTACAGGTCGCCAATTCAACTTACAGGATGTTCATTTCCTCCGTTTTGTCTCCAATAGAACAGAAGAACTCCCCCATTCTGGGTCTAAATGTCCAAAGTCAAACAGAAGGATTTCTCAACAAAAACAAAGACATACTCAATATTACCAAACCCTCTACTGCCATAGAAATAGTTTTTATTTATCTATATTGTATATAGGTATATTTCTTGCCTCCATTGGCCTAGTGCAGTGTGAAAACATACCTTTAAATTATAAAAAGATTTATACACAAATCTTTCCTCCGCTTATAAAATATATACTTTATAACATCTCTAATATAACCCAGTGGCTGGCACCACAGGTAATAACTGGTCCCACATACAGAGGTATGTGGTGTGTTCTCTACCTGGTCTAATAGATTGGTTGAGCTAACAACATATTGGCACATAGGTGCAAAGTCGAACTGCTTTTCACATGTGTAGACATGTGGTGCGCTTACAGTAAAAGCAGTCGCTAACTACCCACCAATTTATCATGGCCTGTACCACGTGTACTAGGGGTAAGCAAAAAAAAAAAACATATTTGCTGAGTGGTGTCAAATTTCAATAACCTTTTTTAATTTACATAAAATGTTATTTATAAAAAGAAAGGCTACCTCTCCTGTCAAAATAAGTGTAAAGACCATCTATGATATTTCAAGGGCCACCAGCTTCAGAAGAGGTTGCCATATAGTTGATCATCCTCCTGGAAAAGTTTCCATTTAAAAAGTTATTTCTAGATTAGGGTTAGCACAATTGATGGGCTGACATGATGTCTGGTGTGCCAGAGTTCGGGGTGACAGTGGAGCTAGACACAGGGCTCCACCAGGATCCCCTGCCAAGGGTCTATGTGAAGAGCGGTTCCAACAGGAGTCACATAATCCAGGGTCATATGACACTGGGGAATTCCGCTCCTAGGACCTGTGACACCCAGTTGATCCTTCTACGGGTCAGTGCCACCTATATTGGCCTGCTTGCTCTGAGGACCTCTTCGATTGAAGTCCTTTCTACGTGTTTTCTCATTTTTATCATACACATTTTTTGATATTTTAGGTATTTCATTTATCCCTGATTTTTGGAAAAGTCCAACCCCACCAGTAAATGAAAACTGTGTAGACATGTGGTGGAACTATTATTGCCTTTACCATCAAAACTTGAGTTAAGATGAATTATAAATGTAGTTACCAGTTTCAAAAAAGTATTTTATGAGACTAAATTTTGACCTTTTTTTTTTGCATGTTTTCCTTTTGTTTTCCTAGAACATGTTCACCTTGCCATTCTACCACATGAAATTTACCTTCTATATTACCTCTTGATATGGCACAACTTGGATTATAAACACAAAGGACTAAATCCAAATAAACAAATAGCGGTGTGATGTTTTGGTAAAACACTGTTATAGAAACATCACCCACTATTTACAGTATAACCTCATTAATTCGACACACCCCAATTTGACACTCGGCGATAATTCGACCATGTTCTGATGTCCCGACCTCCGGCCTATCAAATAACAAACCGTAATTCGACATATCGATAATACGACACTTCCGATAGTTCGACCATTTTAAAATTCGAATTTCGACAGTTGAATGTTTTTTTACATACAACTTTCCGCTAAAAAGGTATTACGGCGGCGATCGGCGGGCGCCGATAAGATCGCGCGCGCGCACTTTTGGTTCCTGGTTAGTTTAAGTTTCACTTTGCAGCGCCGTTGCGCAATTTCGCGAGTGTTATTGTTTTTTTTTTTTTTTTTTTTTTTTTACGCTGGGATTTAGGCTTTGTGCGCTAATTAACAATAATATTTTATTTTTAAATTTCAACATTAAAATATTTTAGTTATTTTAAAATTTACAAATAATTTCCTTTTAAATAAATAAATCTTTATAAAATGTAGCCATAATGATTACGATAACATTTTTTTCAATATTCCATTTCTGTGTTATTATAAAAGATTTTTATATATAAACACAAAATCAATAATACCTGCTGCAGCAGTGGATGACTTTAATACATTAAAATTTATTTATTAAAAGGCATTTCAGAGGAAGAAAGACATGCATGTTTTTTCAAAATGACCATCTGGAATACATCCTGAATAGGAATTCAGTGCAAAAACAGACATCTATAAAGGAATTTTTAAAAGATCTCTTCATGATTATTTTTAAATAATATTTTAAAATTTTCTTTTTATTTACCATATTTATTTCCTTTCAACTGCTATATTTTCAATAAGAATAAAATATTATTTAATATATTATATTTAATATTTTAATAAGGTCTGTAGAGTTAATATTTGATTATATTACTGAAAGGAAACACATTACCAGTAAATTTATTTGTTACAATTATTTATGTTTCTAAAATATGTATTAATGCCATTTTGTCACTGATACTAAAAGTTAATCATGAAAATAAAATAAAAACACACAATGGTTTCAATTAATATCATTAATTTATATTACAAGGCTATTTAAAAAAAAATATTATTTTAGCGAGTTAGATGATTAGCTAATCATCTAACCTTAATTCAACACTTCCTTTAATTCAACCGAAAGCTCTGATCCCTTGGGGTGTTGAATTAAAGAGGTTCGACTGTATTTGGATTTGGTCTTATTACCTTTTGCTTATATTGTCACATGTAGAAAATTAGGAAACACAAATTTCAGGATGGCCCAGAAATTTGTTTAAAGCACACATAAGCAAATTAAAATTTATAAAATACAAGAGAAGCAATGAGGAAAGTTTACAGAGTAGCAGAATATAAATATTGATAATCTGTTAATAAATACTTTGCTACAATATTACATTTTCTTTCACCTCAACTTAATCACCTAACCTTTTTCTTTCCAAAATTTGTAAAATTGTATTATATGTTATGTGGAAATCAGATGCTCTTATAAATCAGTATTGAAATCTCTCCAAATGGGTTGTGCAGGAGAATGCACTAGACAGAGTGACTCCCATAGAGCTGAGAGTGAGCTACAAACTGTACGACCCCCCTACCCCAGACTTCTGTCCCCACTGTCCTGTGCTGAGAGATGACGCTGTCACCTCCTATCTCTTCCAGGTGAGCTACAGCCCTCCATATCTTCCACCACTACATAGGGCACTCCCGTGGTGCAGATCACCTTCTTCACTGGCTGTGGGCCCTACCCCTGCAGGGTCTATCTCACTACCAAAGGTGCCATCTCCAATATCAAGTAGGTTGTGCTGAATACTCTTACTGATAAGTAAGGTAAACACTGGAAATTACACATTCTACCCAAGAGCAATCCAGCTTTAAAGTATCTTTTATGATTTTTATTTCTCCACCTTTCTGGCTAACTTGCCCCCTTTAACAGAAGAACTAGAAGTAAAACTTCCAGCTAGCTACACATGCTGAAAATAAAGATATCTAAACATATTTAACCTGTTGTTCTCCTATTGAAGGGGGCGAGTTAGCCAGAAAGGTAGAGGAATTTAAATAGTAAAAGATACTTAACCTATATACCTATGTCTATACCCTTCTTTTGTACAAACCCTTTAGCCACCAGTCTTGCCTTATATCTTGTAATCTCTCCTTTAGAATTCAATTTGATCTTTAATACCCATTTACAATCAATTGGTTTTTGGCCAGGTGGTAATGTTGTGCATTCGTATGCATCATTTTTCGTTAAAGAATTCATTTCTTCATTCATTGCTTCTTTCCAAAACTGTGCATTTGGAGAATCCATTGCTTCTTAGTATGTCTTGGGTTCAAGACCTTCTGCAATATTTATTTCAGCATCAATATACCTTTGAGGTTTTGATATATTTGATCGATCTCTTAGATTGTATACGTCTGATGTTTGAACATTGCTTTTAATTTTCTCAATATCTTGAGTATCATTTTGTTCATCAATCTGAGTACTTGAAAGTTCCTTATTTTTCTTTTCAATATCAAGGCTAAATGTTGGTATAGTTTCCTTGAATATTACATCCCTACTTGTGACAACTTTGTTTGAGCTCGGCATCCAGATTCGATACCCATCCTTGTTACTGAAATAACCAACTAAAATACCTTTTTTGCTTTTGGCATCTAACTTTCTTCTCTTTTCATCAGGCACATGAACAAAACATTCAGTTCCGAATATTCGAAGATGATCAACTGCCGTTTTTTTATCAAACCATAGTTCATAAGATGTCTTTCCCTCAATTTGTGTTGGTCCTGTTCTATTCAAAACATATGTAGCAGTGTTAACTGCCTCTGCCCAAAGCTTTAGGCTCATATTTTTGGCATATATCATTGAACGAGCTGCTTCTATTAAAGTCCTGTTTTCTCTTTCCGCTGAACCATTCTGTTGTGGAGTATATGGCATTGTGATCCTATGATTAATACCATACTTGTTTGTAATTTTTGAGGTTTCTTTATTTACAAACTCCTTTCCTCCATCTGTGAGAATTTCTTTCACTATATGTCCAGTAGTTTTTGTTTCCAAGAGAAATTGTTCTAGCTTTTCAATGACTTGTGACTTTTCTTTTAGGAAATATACTGATCGGTATTTTGTAAAATCATCTTTGAAAACACACAAAGCATCTCATCCCTCCTTTCAAAACCTCCTACATAGGGCCACATACATCTACATGAATTAAGTTTCCAGGTTGGGTAGAAGCATATTGTTCTCTTGATCCAAAACTCAGTCTATGTTGTTTGTCATAAATGCATGCCTCACAATGTTCATTGTCCATGACTGCATCTATTCCTTGTTCTTTAAGCCATTTTTAAACATGTCTTTTATTTTGATGTCCAAATCTTTCATGCATATTGTTGTAGCATATTGACATTTTGGGTTTTGGCTAAATTGACTTCTGCAGCATTTTCAGGTTTGATACTTGTTATTAACATACCATACAAGCCTCCTGGTAGTCTTTTTCCTTCTACAATAACTTCTCCAGTTGTTGTCTTAAAAGGTTTACAACATTTTTTATCCATTTTCATTTCAAACCCTTTATCCAATGTGGACTGTAATGACATCACATTACGACTGAAATTGGGAACATACCATACATCAGTTAGGTAGTGAGTTTGCCATTTACCTTTTACACAAGTTTCAATTGTTATAGTTCCACTTCTATAAGCTATCAATTTTTCATTACTTCCAACTTTAACAGTCTGTTGGGTAGGAAAATCCTTATAAGAAGTATAAAAACTTGCATTTCTTGTAATGTGGTTAGTAGCTCCTGAGTCACCAATCCAAATGTCTTCATCTTGTTCATTGAATCTTTCACTGATTAAACTTTCACTTAAAATTTTGAATTAAGTTTTAATTTAGTTTCATCCTTTTCTTTATCCTTTAGTTTCTTCTGTTTTGCATACCTACAATCTTTGGCCAAGTGTCCTTTTCTATGACAAAAGTAACATTCTCTTGTTTCTCTTGTTTTCTGAAATTTTTCATTACTTTTGGTAACTTTTCCTTTCATATTTTGCTTATTTTCATATGCATTTAGTGCTGCGCACTTGATGCGCTGCATTCATCTCGCTGTTGAATTCTTATTTTGAGTAACCGAAGCCTTTGTATGAGATTGTCTACAGAACGTTCTTCTTTAGACACTGATTCCCAAACATTTTTAAAATCAAAATATTCATCAGGCAAGGTGTTTATGATTCTGAACATCAGCATGGATTCAGGCAATTTCAAATTTTCTTGTTTAGTAAGTTCATTTTGCATATCATTTCATAGACTTTCTAGTTTTGAAATGTGCTTTGAAATATCATCTGTAGGATCCTTCTTAAAATTAAAGAATTGATTATAGAGCATGTCTAATCTTTGACCAGAGCTTTGCTCATAGACACCTAACAATTTGTGCCACATATCTTTAGCACTTGAGCAGGGATGATTAGTTGACTTACATCAGGCATCACACTTGTTGTAAATAACAATTGGGATATTGCATCTTCACTTTCCCATTTTACATATGCCTCTTTTTCTTCATTTGTTTCTTGTTTTATTGGCTTTCTATATGTTCCATCAACAACGCCTATTACTTTGTTTATTGTTAAAAGCAATTTTATATTTTTCTTATATTCTGGCCAGATTATTAATCCTTCCAATTTGGGAATATTCATACACATTTTAATATTATCCATTCCAGCCATTACTAATATAAATTTTAACGTGATAAACAAAATAGAATTCTTTTTAGGCTTACCGTTGCTTCGTTTTTGTTATATTTCGCAGTGAATGCGTGGTTGGGTCCATAACCTGTTGTGTTTTAACTTTAAAAGCACACAAAAATATAATAAACTTGAATTTGTTTATTCAAGTCTCAAAAAAACAAAGCTTTGCATATAGAACAAATAATAATGAAGAAGAAGAAAAAAATATTTTAGGAAAATCAAAAATAAAACAAAAGTACTGGTCAAAAAGAAACATTTAAAATCGCAGATTAATATCTTCAACAAATTTTAATATTTTGTTTAAAAATTTAAAAGTGTGTTATAGTTCTATAGTCTGTTGAAGAGCAGCACATGCTTGCATCTCTTCCAAAATTATAAAATATTTGCTTTGCCCACCAACAACCAATTTTTTTTTATTTTAAGAACTACTGGGTGACTATTCTTCACATATATACAATTTGGATTGTGGAAGGAACACAAGCCCAGATAAGTAAACCTGCATGTAGTGCCTGCCATATGTTGTCTTATAGCAATCCAAACTTCACATATATACAATTTGAATTGTGGAAGGAACACAAGCCCAGATAAGTAAACCTGCATGTAGTGCCTGACATACGTTGTCTTATAGCAATCCAAACTTCACAACTATTGTCTGATATTGTGCAGAAGCGGACGACTCTGCAGGGAGCAATGTCCTGGAGTTATAGTGGGCCAGTCAACCACCATGACCCTAGAGCTGTCAGTCAGTAACGGAGCAGACCTTGCCTACCAGACAGGAATCACTGTCTGGCTGCCCCCTCATGTCAAGGTGACCAACGCTGGCTCCACTTCCTGCTCCACCAATGTCCCCAAGTCTCCCGACCTGGCCAACGCCCACCTCTACTGTGCTGTTGGTGATCCACTAGCAAAGGGCCAAGTGGTGAGTTGGTGAAAACTTTGAAGCTCTGCTATCAAACTCTCACCATGAATCCAGGCCAACTTTTCAATCACCCTGCTTGCGGATATCAAGGAACTGGCTGAAAACCCAAAAATAAGAACCCTTGTGACCACTACTAGTAATAACCTAGGAACGGCACGCGATAATGAATTTGAAGTGCCTCTAGTCATCTCTGCCGGAGCTACCATTGAAGGGTGAGCTCTCTCTGTTCTTCCTCCTTACCTCTGTGAACATACCAACTAATTTCCCCAGTAGGTTTCTACATTTTATATTCACACTGGAAGCCTGGAAGTTATTTTATTTGAAACGTTAGTCTGGCGAGGTTTGGCTCCTGGCCTGCTCTTGTCATTAGGGATTGTCGTCCCAGTCTTTGGTAAAAAATGACATTTTACCATATCTGTGGGAAATATCCTATTAATTAGTTGAGACTAAACACTCTCTTGGTATTTATTTACACCTGGTTGTTTACATTGGCATCACAACAATAGTTTTTATACCAATAAAGCAATGGACTTTATAATTGATCATATCTGCCTCTCAAATAGGCTCCAAGCCAGCCAAAAGTTCTGCCTATAATGCTAATGGCAAAGAAACCTATAGTCACAATATTTTATAGTTTATGGGTTGTAGCAAACTCCATATTAATGTATTCTCATGGGTGTTCCAGAGTGTCAGCACCAGAGAAGGCAGTACTGGAGCCCACAGCAAACATCACCATCACTGTCCAAGTCAGGAAGTATCTGCCCAGTCCCATTCCTGAGGCCCAGATCATCCTGAAGCTGCCAGCTGGGCCTGTGGATCTACCATACATCTCGCTTAGTAAGCCCAAGGTGGGTATTGCTCTCATATTTCTATGGCAGGCATTTTTATAAAGGAAAAGGTAGACCTATCCCATAAAAACAGATGGCATCATCTCTGCAATCATACAGATCTAGGTCAGTTTGAATGCCACAACACCAGCTGCAGTAAATTCCAAATTACCACAGAGCATCTTTGGTTTCACAAGATCCAACCAGGGGCTTCTCTTGAATTGGACAAAATGGTGACTTGCAAGTATAGCGGCTAAGTCAATTTTATTGCTAAAATACAATAGAACCTTATCACAAAGCAATAACGCGCCATCTATACATATAAAATAAAAGGATTTAAAAGTGCGAATGTTTCTTTTATACATAAAGCGAACTTCTACTGTCCTTACTGCGATGAAAAAATATATTGGGAGGGCTTGGCTCATCAGTGGTGAACCCTCCCAGCGGTTTCGCCAATTTAATCCACCAGACCGCTTCTCAGAGCTCTAATATTGTATTGGATCATTCTGCTTTTATATGCTACACTGAAGGATGGAACCTTATATCACAGCCTCTTTTATAACAGCAACTTGAGTGAATAACATTTATAAATAACTAATTTAACCATGGGGTTATAATAAAAATATAAAAGCCTGGTCCCAAGTGATGTTGCATAGCGAGGTTTGACTGTACTTATTTATCTAGGAGAGTAAATGCAATCTTAAAATGGAATATAGTTTTGGCATCCATTTTGACATAGATTCTAAGACTTTAAAAATGCACCAAAAAAGAGTGGTGGTGGTACAGATACCACGTACACATAGTACAGGCCATGATAATCATGGTGGGTAGTTAGTGACTGCATAGTTTTTGCACTTATAAGTATGCCAGAGCCTATTTTGGTTACTTGCCTTCACTGGTGGGGTTGAACTTCTACAAGAAACAGGGGCCATTGAACCCAATGTTTTCTTTAGAAAAAAAAAAGACCCAATGTGAGATTTGATCCCGGGTCATGGCTGTCAAATCGACAGTTTATACCACTCCTCCCCTGCCTCCAAAAAAGAGTTATGCACATTGGACAAAATTTAATATGCAAAAAATGTTTTGACTCAACATGCAAATTATTACATTTTGGTGGCCAGTGAATGAACTAGTAATACTGCAGCACATCTTAACTGAGCATCAGCCAAGTATATAAAAGAGAAGAAATATCAATTCCAGGGGATAACATCTTTATGAATATCACTCTATCTACTCACATAGACAGTAACTATGCCTTGCACACAATATGTGAGCATTTGAAATGAGGATGTCCGGTTGGGCTAATTGGTAGATTGCTTGACATGGGATTCCATTATTCAATGGTGTTGGCTGAAATGGCTGAACCATGACCAAGCATGACATCAAGAAGATAGTGGCCGACCTAGAGAGAGGACTGAACATGAGGACCGAGCAATCATCAGAGCAGCCCCAGATACATTGTTATCAATGATCTGATAACTGTTGCATCACTGAGTGCAAGGACCATTTATACGCTGCTTGAAGAGAGGGGTTGAATTCATGGCATTTCTTGTGCTGATTACCTTTGACCTGTGCACACCAAAAAGCATATTTGCAGTGGTTTCTGACATCCTGAGATATGATTGACTGGGGTAGAATTGCCTTCAGTGATGAGTCTTGCTTGGAAATGAGCTCTGATGGCCAGTGAAGATGTTGTGGGGAGATATCCAGAACAGCAGTGGGACCTGATTGTCATCCAACAACATTGAGTTATGGTTGTGTTTCCTTTGATAGCTGAACTCCTTTAATTGTCACCTACAGCAGTATGTCAACAAGATGTGACCATTGATACTGGCTGTCCCAGGGTGGAGTGATATAAACCATCAATTAAACCACGTCCAGAGATATCCTGCATTGAGCACTTATTTTTTTTCATAAAGAAATAATTTCTTCAATGGTTCTGTTTGTCAAATATTTGACCAATTCATATCCAGGGAGAAGTGCTATTCTACTATGGGTCTTAGCAGGATATTTTCTCTATCGTGCAATTTGGGTAATCAATAGATATATAGATAGAGATGCATGGAGACATCTTCATTGGACACAACAACAAGAGATATATAAAGGTGATACTGTCACATATCTTGGATTGTGATTTTATTTTCATGGAGGGAATTTAGTGAGTGTGGTATTTCTTTTAGCTATACACCAACACAGTAATTCTGGAGAAAGTGTTTGGGCTGTTTGAGGGAGGTCTTCATTTTTTCATAATTACTATTATATATTCTTTGTCAGGTTTGATTTTATATAATATCTTTCATATTTTTTAGGTTTTATTTCAAGATTTTATATCCTCTTTGACGAGTTTGTTTTCGGGTTGACTCTGAGAATTTTGCATGTGTACTGTGTACTCACAGTGTAGGCCATCATAAACTCCACCCACAGTTATTATCACCCCCTAGGCACCCCCTATGTTATTGAAATTTCATCTTTAAACTATATTTGCTCTATCCCCATGTTCCAGATAAGTGGAGGCTCCATCTTTCGCGGTGAATGCAACATCACCGACTCTCCAGAACGCAAGAAAAGAGAGGCCAAAACAGAAAGGTTAACCATGAATGAAGATATAATTTACTTGGTAAGTTCCTTCAAGTGATGCTGCTGAGAGATGTAACTCAGTGGGGTGGCAGAACTGTTCTGAGGTCCGCTGCATAGAAGTCCGGTGCTGGGCAGGTCCTGTGATGGAGGGACAACCTCTGGTGCTGACAGTGGAAGCTTCTGTCGGTAACTTAACTCAGGTAACTCAACAGGCTGTTGCTGTTATACAGTCAAATGATGGTCACTTTGGTAGGTTGAAGCCTCCTCTTGTAAAGAACAACTTAGTTGTCAGAGTGTCCTTTAGAGATAAGTGCCCTCTTTAACTGGAGAGAGTTGCTATTTTAAATATACAGTTAAACCTGTCTATAGTGCCCCCTCTTGGGACTCTCCAAAATAGGGTGCTATAGAGAGGGGGTGCTATAGACAGGTCACTTTTAATGTAAATCTCATCCTACTACGTATTTAAAATCGGGCGCTATTTAGAGGGGGCACTATAGACAGGTTTAACTGTATATTAAAACAAAAACTCTCTATTAAAACATATTATTTCCTTGTTTTTAAAAATAACTTAATAAAATACAATTAAACAATGAAAATAAATTTTAGTTTTAAAATACTCTAAAATGGCCGTTCATTTCAAAACTTCCAATGTGAATAGCATATCTTCTTAATATCCAAGCCATGGATGCATCTTCGCTTTCTTCTTGCACCCCCTCATCCAAATTTTAACTACTAGCTTAATAGAAAGATCTCTTCATTGTTTAGCACATGCATTGCCAAACCATATCTGCATTTATTTTAGCGTTTCTTCCTTCAAATTAAGCATTTTTGTGTGCTTGTTGGTAATTATTTATTGTTGGAAAAGTGAAACAATATTTTTCATATCTTTAAATGATTGTAAATTTTCACCTTCTCTCCTTTTGTGACATTTGAATAACTTGAAATCGATCCTTATTTATATTTGATATTATACTAGCTGAATGACCTGGGCAATGCCCGGGTTTTACCCGATTAAATGTTTTATTCAAATACTATTCGTTACAATTATAAATTGGCGCCGTGGATATCACTCTTGTGAAATGTCCCGCTCCAAACTTTGTGTGTTTTTAAAATAGAAAAATAAAAATGTAAATTTTTACAACTATATTTGAAAATTATATTATTTTGATTTTAAATTTTATATATACATAAAACAATAACAAGTGATTTCTTGGGCCATCATTATGTCACTCAAGGTCATCACTCTTGTGAAATGTCTCACTCTACCAATCCCCGTCAACCCACGTGGTCTATCCTTCCTCAACTTTACTTCTCGAAGTTGCCGCAGTGAGGCGCTGGTTGCAAGTGAAATAGGGATATTCGAGATAGAAGCCTGAAAATTTGCCTATAAGTTTTTCCAGATTCAACTCTATATACTGTTAAAATTTCAGCCAGATTAGTTACGTATTGTAGACGTGTATAGCCGACAAACAAACAAACAAACATACATACATACACTGACGTTTATAAATATAGGGATATATACTATGATCTCAGCCTTTTGGCTGAGAAGCAATATTTTATATGTAGAGATGACCTGGTTTCGTGTCTTTTCCTCAAATGAATGTTTTGTTGTTAGAATTTTGTTCTTGCCTATTAAAAATGAACTGGCTTCGCCCTGAAATAATTTTGTATCTTATATTCAAACATGATACTGCAATATTGTCATCATTTTCCAGACTAAAAATCAACTAATTTTGCCCAGAACTTGGTCAATTCCAATTTTCCTTGGCTAAAAATGCAATAATAAACTCTTCCAGAATTTTCTCATGTTAACTCCTGTTAAAATTTCAGCCAGATTAGATCCTTATTGAGGATTTGTATAACCGACAAACATACATATATACATACACTGACTTTTATATATATTGTAGCGTTATTTGTTGTATTGTTTTACATAATTAGGTTTTGGATTTTGTTTATGTTTGTTTTGCATGTATTGAGTTAATGATTGGTGTATATGTTCGTGTATTCTTTGATTTGGGTAGTCTGCTCGTTGGCAGCAATAAACGTTTATCGTTCGATTTATCTGCGCCTGTTGCTTGCAATTCTTACCGCCACAAGTGGTGGAGATGCTGGGTACCGATACCATAACGGATACCTCTGTCAGAAGAAGCCGTCGCCTAGAAGGCCTGGAACCACGTTTTGATTTCGACGAAAAGAATAAGCCAATCAGAAAAATGTCAATATCGGCTGGAGTTAACACGGGTGTTAATACTTGCAAACATTTGACAAGAAACCCAACTGTGTTTAGCGGCAATGGAACGGAGGATTGTGGCAAATGGATGAAGGATTACGAACGTATTGCGAGATCGAACTGCTGGGATGCCACGATGAAATTGGCGAACGCACCATTCTTTTTGGAAGGGACCGCTGGCCAATGGTATGATAACAACGAAGAAGGAATGGATTCATGGGATATGTTTAAGGAGATGTTTAGCCGGACATTCGACAATAGCGGTGTCCTTCTCAGACGCGCTAAGGACAACCTTCAGAGTCGAGCTCAGAAGAGTACAGAATCCTGTGAATCCTATATCCAAGACGTTCTGAGCTTGTGTAGGCAGGTGAATCCCGATATGAGTAAAGAAGAGAAAGTGGCACATCTAATGAAAGGTGTGGTAGAAGATGTCTATCAGGTCATCTTGATAAAGGAAATTGATACTGTTGAAGCCTTTGTCGATTGGTGCCGAAAGGTGGAGGCTTGCAAGCAGCGACGCATCGGGAAACCAAGGTTTGAGCGACTCCCTAACGTCGCAAGTATAGAGCAACCAAACTCCTCGTCCCTGGAAGATCTGATTCGACGAATCGTGAGAGAAGAAATTAAAAGTGCCCTACATTCCGAGCCTATAGTGCCGGAGGTGAACTCCCTGAAGAAAATGATTCATGAAGAGGTTGAGAGAAATCTGACCCCAATTGCGCAGCAGGGTCCATACTACCAAGAACAACGCCGCCAATTTGAAGGACCGGCGAAACCACCCCCGTATTACCAGCAGCAAAGTCCTACAAGGCTGACAACTGCCCGAAGAAAGACTGACGAATGGAGGACGGTGGATAATATTCCCGTTTGTTTCCAATGCGGACGCCCGGGTCACGTCGCCAGGTACTGCCGAGAGCGGCGAGGGATGATGGATCGACAGCCACCGGGGAGATACCACCCTGTCCAGAACGGCCCGCGAACGATCTATAATAGCAATGAAACCCCAGGCCGCGCAAGTTACCGAAGCCCGTCGCCCTATCCAGGTCGTGGCCGATCCCCAGCTGAACGTCGCCCCTCGATATCGCCAAGCCGACGATCTGGCCGATCACCTTATCGTGAGGAAAACTAGAGCAAGCGCCCTTCGCTGGAGGTAAGGTCGCTGAGGAGATTATAAATCCTCCGCCGCTCATAGCCGCTAAACTATCACAGAATATAGTTGACGTTACTATTGACGATAAAACTTTTCCTGCCCTTGTCGACAGCGCGCTTCGTTTTCGGTTATTTCGGACCACTTTAGACAACAACACAAAAAGACTATGTTCATTGACGCTGGCATGACACTTAGAGTTGCCGACGGGAAATATATCGTTTCCAGGGGCCGATGTACGTTACGTTTAGAAATAAACGGATTAGTACAGCCGTTTGAATTCATTGTTTTACCAAGTTGTAGCCACGACATCATTCTCGGTTGGGACTTTCTGGAGGCGTCAAGGGCTATAATCGATTGTGGTAGCGCCGAGATTCTGTTAGAAAAAGCAGAGCTACCAGAGGATTCTTCGAGCATATTCCAAACTGTGGCCGCCGACGATAGCTTTATAATCCCCGCTGGATCAACCAAGCAGATAAACGTAATCAGCGAAGCTATACTCGGTGTGAGTGATGTCGTAATGGAGCCTTCGAGGATCCTCTTTCTAGAACGTGATCTGATGGTTCCCGCCTCGATCTTCGCTGTCCAGCATGGAAAAGGGAGAATTTGGATAACCAACATCGGCACATGTGATCGAACTGTCCCCAAAGGAATGTGTATTGGAGAGATACAGGTACTGGAAGAGGGTCAGCTGGCGGTCATCGGTGATGCTTCGGACACCAATCGGCAGGGGATTCTTGGACAAGAAAACTCTCCAAACATTGCCTCGATGATAAGCCCTGATCTATCCATGCTTGAAAGGACCAGGATATGTTCGATACTTGGGAGTTTCAGCGGCTTATTTGAATTTAATAAGTTTCCGTCTAATCTGACGAGCACAGCCAAGCACAAGATAAATACAGAGGACCATCCCCCGATTAAACGCCGTCCATATTGAGTGTCGCAGGTCGAACGTCAAACCATTCAGAATGAGGTCGACAAAATGTTGAAAGGAGGTATAGTTCAGCTTTCCGAAAGTCCTTGGTCCTCTCCTGTGGTATTAGTGAAAAAGAAAAATGGTAGTTGGCGTTTCTGTGTCGATTACAGACACCTGAATAAAATCACAAAAAAGGATGTATATCCACTACCAAGGATTGACGATACACTCGATTGCTTAAGAGGGGCGAGTTATTATTCTTCCATGGACCTCCGTTCTGGTTACTGGCAGATTGAGGTGGATGAGGCAGATCGCGAAAAGACCGCCTTCATTACACCCGACGGATTGTACGAGTTCAAAGTTATGCCTTTCGGGCTGTGTAACGCCCCAGCGACATTTGAAAGAATGATGGATACCTTGCTGAGGGGGTTGAAGTGGTCAATGTGCCTTTGCTATCTGGACGATATTATTGTGTTTTCACCCACCTTTGACGAACATGTTCGACGCCTTGAATTAGTTCTCAGGTGTCTCTCAAAGGCTGGACTTGTGTTAAATCCAGACAAGTGCTTGTTCGGAACAAAACGACTAAGCATTTTTGGGCATCTGGTGGATGGAGAGGGCGTGCACCCCGACCCGGGTAAAGTTGATGCTATGTCCAAATTCCCTACTCCCAAATCCCTTACTGATGTAAGAAGTTTCATTGGAATGTGCTCATATTATCGTCGTTTCATTAAGAATTTTGCTCAAAAAGCTGAACCACTACACAGGTTGTTGAGAAAGGACACCAGATTCGAATGGGGACCAGATCAACGGCAGGCCTATGAATCCTTGAAGTTGGCACTCGCGTCGGAACCCGTCTTGGCCCACTTTGACGAAAAGTATGCGACCGAACTGCACACCGACGCCAGTGGGTTTGGAATTGGTGCGGTTTTGGTCCAGGTCCAGGGAGGAAGTGAAAAACCGATTGGATATGCATCAAGAACGCTGTCAACAGCTGAAAAAAATTATTCAACAACGGAGCGGGAGTGTCTTGCCGCGATTTGGGCGATCGGCAAGTTCCGTCCATACCTATTTGGTCGCTCGTTTACAATTGTGACGGATCATCACTCGCTCTGTTGGCTTTCGGGACTGAAGGACCCGTCGGGAAGACTGGCCAGGTGGGCCTTAAGACTTCAGGAGTACAATGTGAACGTGGTATATAAAAACGGCAGAAAACATCAAGATGCCGATTGTCTCTCACGCAATCCAATCAAAGCGAATAACCCAGGGGAATCCGAAGATGACATACCAACATTAGCTGCTTTAACTGATATCGTCGCGGAACAGCGGAAAGATTCGGTAATTGTGAGAATATCGGAGGAATGTTCGAGGAACGATCAAAACCGCTTCAAAATAATCAATGGAGCTCTTTACAAGCGGAATTTCGACCCAGTGGGGCAACCGTGGCTATTGGTGATCCCCAGGCATTTGCGCCCTGACGTCCTCAGAAGTCTCCACGATAATCCAACTGCCGGTCATTTAGGGTTGGCTAAAACCCACGATAGAATTAGGAGGAAATATTTTTGGCCAGGTCTCCTGAGGAGCATAAGAAAATATGTCGGTCACTGTAGGGAGTGCCAGCGTCGTAAACATGCTCCCTTGCGACCGCCCGGATTGCTGCAACCGATACCACCCACCTCTGTTCCGTTCCAAAGAGTCGGAATTGATCTCCTCGGAAGATTCCCAATATCCCATTTAGGAAATAAATGGATAATAGTTTGCACAGACTATCTGACGCGATACGCTATCACCCGAGCCTTACCATCGGCAGACGCTCAGCAAGTGGCCAAGTTCGTCCTGGAGGACGTAGTGCTTAAACATGGAGCACCACGAGAAATAATTACTGACCGGGGTAGGGTTTTTCAGTCTAAACTAATATCCGAGCTGACGGGACTTTGCTCTTCGGCTCAGAGATTTACCACGGCGTACCATCCTCAGACGAATGGTCTCACTGAGAGACTTAATAAAACCCTGGCCGACATGATGTCAATGTATGTGGACGTCGAACAAAAGGAATGGGACGTTATTCTTCCGTTCATCACGTTTGCTTACAATACGGCGAAGCAGGACACCACCGGATTCACCCCATTCAGCCTCATCCATGGACGAGAAGCTGAAACTACGTTGGATACATTGTTTCCTCTTTTAAAAGATGAAGATCAAGAGGACTATAATCGAGAGATAGTGACTCGAGCAGAGGAGACGCGACAATTGGCTCGGCTACATACACTGAGAGCGCAAGAGGGCAATAAACGACTCTACGACGCCAAACATCGAGAAGTGAGCTATCAGCCAGGCGATAAAGTATGGATATTTATACCCGTTCGGAAAATAGGGATATCCGAAAAATTAATAAAACGATATTTCGGCCCTTATAGGGTGACGAGACGCATTTCGGATGTGACGTACGAAGTTGAAAGTCTAGACACTACTAACCGCCGTCGTAAGCCAAAGGAAATTGTGCACGTAGTGAGAATGAAGAACTACCGTGACCCGGACGAACAACTGGACCTACCCGAGGATGAGCCTGCCGTCTGACAGCGAGGACGCTGTCCTTTTGGAGAGGAGGGCATTGTAGCGTTATTTGTTGTATTGTTTTACATAATTAGGTTTTGGATTTTGTTTGTGTTTGTTTTGCATGTATTGAGTTAATGATTGGTGTATATGTTCGTGTATTCTTTGATTTGGGTAGTCTGCTCGTTGGCAGCAATAAACGTTTATCGTTCGATTTATCTGCGCCTGTTGCTTGCAATTCTTACCGCCACAATATAATAGATATACTGTATATATATATATATATTTTTAATTATTTATATTTTGTTAACCCAAATTCCTGGTGTGTACAATATTTTATATTATTAAGAATTTTTTTTTTGCCTATCCCTAGTACAGGTGGTACAGGCCATGATAATCATGATGGGTAGAAGTAGGCGAATGCTTTTACTCTAAGTATTATTAAGAATAAAATAGGTGTATGTTAAAAAAAGAATGTAAAAAAAGATAATGGTTATAACAAAACTTCAGGAGACAAGTTATTTTTGATTTTTCAAAAGTGGCTTCAATTTTGAAGATATAAATGTTAGATATTGTATGTGTTGTGATGATGACGTTGTTGCTCAGGTGGAATCAGGGGAGTTTGCCTTGGTGTCGGAGGCCTCAGTGGAGATCCCCAAGACTGACAAGGACTACACTCCCTCCTTAGAGTTCCCTTCCCACACCCAGGTACCTAGCTGCTTTACTGATGAAAGGGCAGGGAGGGTTCACCACTGATGAGCCAGGCCCTCTCATGATTTTGTCATTGAAGTAAAGGGGGCAGTAAGAAATTGTTTTAAAAAAACTTTCGCTCTGGTTTTATGTTTATCAATGCAGATTGGCAATATATGTAGCAGCACCATTTGGTTTATTTCAAAGGTGAACTACAGATCTGTTTGATTTGGACTCACCCCATGTGTAAACCTGGCTAAACCATCATCTCAAGTTGGTAGAGGAGAATTTTAAAGCAAGAATATATTGCTCTGTAAAAATCTATAAAACGAAGAGAAAAATTATTTTATTAAAATGCATAGGCTACTAGCTTTCGGGCTCCAAGCCCTTCCACAGGTACCTGTGGAAGGGCTTGGAGCCCGAAAGCTAGTAGCCTATGCATTTTAATAAAATAATTTTTCTCTTCGTTTTATAGATTTTTACAATTCATTAAGAGAAATTTCGTCAATCTCATTAAATATATTGCTCTATCTTCCATTACTTACCTAAACACAGTTGATGATCCCAATCTACATATCTACTTCTCTATCTATATTTTGACTGGAGAGGTAACCTCTTTATTTTAATACAATCTTTTTTAATTCATATTTATTGGTTTCAAAATTGAACTCCATTGAAAACCTTAGTAGAACTTGGGTTTTACTCTTTCAAAAAGCCTATTAAATGTATTAAAGTTGCTGCACTGATCATCCACAAAGTGACAGAATGTTACAACCTGTTTATTTCTGTAGTTGGGGCCCTTGGTGTGTGTATCCTTACTAATCACAATATTTTGTGACATCTGGTAGTTGTGCTGACCCAGAATATATAGCAAGTTGGCAAACAGTATCTGTGTGCAGATCATCATACGGATCCTGAAACCCCTCCCTCCAGCCACTGGGCCAAATAAATGGCTGTTGTTTGGTGGAGTGGGTGTGGGACTGCTTGTACTCATCACCATCATCATCATCCTGGTTAAGGTAACCTCTCTCCTGGCTGAGTTACTCAATTTGTATTGTTAAATGGCATCTCCACTCAATGTCCCCACTTCTATACAAGCAGGTAGACTGTATAAAGTATTGTAGCCAGTGTGTGAGAGGAGTAATCATCAACCTATTATATGCAGCCATCCCACAAATGTACTTGAGTGGTGCCAAGGATGTGTTGTGAATAATTACCAAGATTGACAAGGTGTAGAGAGGAATTACTATAATATCTCCCATGAGAGACCTAAATACATAGTCTCTCCTGGAGGTTTATCATTTCAGTCCAAGTCTTGTCAACTGAAACAGTCCTGATGAAAAACCCAGGTTTAGCCATGTTTTTAGGCTTTGGTCTCTCACGGGAGACCCTACTCTACTGTATTAGGTATGCCCCATATATACAAGTATTTATAACCCACATGGTGAATAACTCAAGTGTACCTTCTCTTTGGGGATCATTGAATAAAGAAGACAATAATGGAACATGTTGTACTCTGTTAAACCAAAGGTTTATATATTATCCCTTATTATGATAATGCACAATTTGGATTATAGATTATAAACACAAGGTAATAAGACTAAATCCAAATAAATAAATAGTGTGTGACATTTCAGTAACATCGTTGTTACCATCTTCAGACAAAAGTACGGAATGAGAAATTTTCCCATAGCATGTTTTAAATAGTTACTGTTATCAAGTGTGTAAACAAGATAGCAGATAAGAAGAAGAAGATAGTTTTCTGAGAAATACAGAATAATATTCTTCTTCGGATTCGCCGCCAGGTGGCTACGAGAGACGGCCGCACTTAACATCGCTCCCAGCTAAGTACTTTTTATTTCTCTAAACTAGTAATTATTTTAATTTTTTCATATAATATACATTGCTAGACTGTCACTCTTTCATAAAGCATTCAGAAAAAGATGAAAATTCTCTCTGGCCCCAACATTACTTTTGTTTTGTATTTGCTAATTTGCATACAAACGCCAAACTTTCTGCTACAAAAATATGCTAATTTTAGGATGAAAATCTATAGGAAATTATCGCACAATATCTACTGCTCCCCTCTACCCTCGTCAAAACTTTCTCAAATGTTCCTTGCTAGGGTTTTAGCTATTTTGCTAATAATTGGAGGTATTGAACTCAATCCTGGACCTAAGAGACAAACAACTCTGACACCCGCGATTTCACCGGCAACACACGAATCGGCAGACAGTGATTTAAAGGTGCTAATATTGAATTTGTCAACTGAAATGAAAAGTATGCGAGAAAGACTAGATTCGGGATTGGCGCAAATCGAAAGACGATTGGAAGAATGGGATAAGAGAGCTCAAGAGATGGAGACAAAAATAACTCAAAGTATGGAGGCACAACGCAACACCGATAAAAGGGTTGTCAGCAACACTCTGCAATTGCGCGAACTGGAGGCTAGAATAGAATATACAGAGGCGAGACTTCGCGAACAGAATCTTATTTTCTATGGCATTGTAAGAGAGGAAAATGAAAACCCCTTCGACTGTAACAGCAAGGTCAAAAGCATAATCACTGATAAAATGGGAATCACCAATGAAGTCAAAATAACAAAATGCCATAGGCTATCCCGAGCTGAGAATTCACCAGTACTGGCGGTAATACCGGACCATGAAGAAAGAGCAAGAGTGCTTTCTAATGCAATTAAACTCGAAGGGTCAAAAATATTTATCAGTAAAGACTATAGCCTCAAAGTAAGGGACCAAAGAAGAATTCTAATTGCGAAGAGAAAGGAGCTGTTTGGGAGGGGTATAAAAGCCAAATTAAGGGACAACAAACTCATCATAGATGATACGACTTATAGTGTGGTGAACGGTGAGATCGTTAATTCTAGGGAAAATACCATATAGCAACAAGAAACGGTGATCACGGTTCCGAAAGGAAATGTTAAGCCACATTTTAATAAGATTGAAAAAATATGTAAAAATAAAGATTCAAGTGCTGGCGTTGTACCATATGTAAATACTTTAAATAATGAAATATGCAAATTCGCTCCTAAAAATATTTCAAAGCAAGATCATGCTAGGGAAGCGAATATTAGTCTTAAGATTGTAAATAGAAGAATTAACTATGGCGGAAAGAAACAGCTTTCACTGTTGTGCTGGAATATTAACGGTTTAGTCAGGATTTCATCCACTTTCCCTTTAGTTGATTACCTGAAAAAATTTAACATATTCGCTCTAACTGAAACATGGACTGATCATTACTTGGGATACAAACTGAACGGATTTCAATTGATAGAATCTAAGGCCTCCAGAAATCACAAACTGGGTAGATCTTCGGGCGGTATTATCGTCGGAATTGGAAATACTATTAAAGATTTATTAGTAAATTATGAAATAAAAAAACACTGGATAATTATTACTATAAAATTGAACACCAGAATATTAACATGCATTTTCTTTGTTTACCTACCACCAAATGAAAATTATATGACTAACAGAAATATATTTACAGGAATGTATAGAAGTAAAAATTTCAGAGGGATACGAAGTTGTACTAGCTGGTGATTTTAACACGCGCACAGGGATACCTACACAACCCACTAATGCTGCCCACCTCTTTAAATGCCAGTCGTAACTCCAAGGACGAGGTAATTTCCCCTAGTGCAGTGCAATTTATAAATTTTCTTGAAGATAACCTCCTGGTAATTATAAATGGAAGAACGAAGAGTGATTTTTTTTTTTTGCTTATCCCTAGTACACGTGGTACAGGTCATGATAATCATGGTGGGTAGTTAGCGACTGCTTTTTTACTGTAAGCGCACCACATGTCTACACATGTGAAAGCAGTTCGACTTTGCACTTACAAATGTGCCAGAGCCCCGTTTGGTTACTTGCACTCGCTGGTGGGGTTGGACTTTTTCAAGAATCGGGGGGCCATTGGAGCATTTTTTTTTTAAACAGAAAAAAGTGTCCAATGCAGGGATCGAACCCGGGTCGTAGTGGTCGTAAACCAAACGGTTTAACCAGCCTTCCACCGACCCGAGTGATGAAAATGGGGAATACACCTACATATCAGAACGGGGTTCCTCTGTGGTAGATTACTGTATAGTTTCTCATTCGCTCCTAGAACACAGAATTGATTTGTTGATTAATCCACTTCCATATTCGGATCATATGCCAATGGTTATTAAAATGGACTCCAACTTAGATGGAATGAAACTTGAAAGCTCTACACCTTGTACCTTTAAAAAGTACAAATGGGCATCCGAAAAAGAGACTACATTCATACAGAATCTAGTCGCAATACAAGGATCTTGGAATTCACCGATTGAAATGCTAACTAATAATTTCACCAATCAAATCTGGAATGCAATGCATACTGCTGGTATGCAAGTAGTAATAACACCCGATGGTCCTAAATCCAAACCTTGGTTCGACCGTGAGTGCTACTTAACAAAAAAATTTCTAAAATCTCAGCTTAAAATCTACATAAGATCAAACAGTGAAGGTGACCGCAAGGCATACACTTTATTAAAAAAGAAATACTCATCACTTCTGACTGGCAAAAAGAAAACCTACTATATTGAAATACAAGAGAGGCTGAAGGAGGTGAGGGACTCTGCGGGTTTTTGGAAAACAATATCACTGTTTAAAAATAGAAGAACAACTCTCGGAAACATTTCTATTCAAAAATGGCAACAGTTTTATACCGAACTTCTCGCGACTTCTCCACCAGTCAAGTACGATTGGCCCATAAGAGTTATACTGATGCCAGACGACGAGTTAATGGCCGAAATATCCTTGTCGGAGATAACTGGAGAAATCGCTCACTTGAAGCGCAATAAGGCTTGTGGACTTGATAATATTCCTAATGAAGCTATAAAAGCCTTGCCCCCAGCCTATTTGACTGCCTTAAAAGATATTTACAATAGAGTTCTAAAAACTGGTCAATTCCCAACAACTTGGTGCAAAACAATTATACATCCCATCTTTAAAAATGGTGATGCCGACAATCCTCACAACTATCGGGGAATAGCACTTCTAAGCAACCTCGCTAAGCTTTTCTCATCAATAATGAAAATACGGCTAAGCAACTGGACCGAAAATAGAGCAATTATACAGGAAAATCAAGCGGGTTTCAGAAAAGAACATTCATGCCAGGATCATATTTTTACTTTAGTCTCACTAATCCAATTAACACTTAGACGTAAAAGACGAAAGTTCTACGCTTTCTTTATCGATCTTAAAAAGGCTTTTGATACGGTGCCCCAAGCTCTCCTATGGAAAAAACTGTTAGACATCGGATTGAATTTCCGATTTATAAATCTAATTAAGAATTACTACGAAAACATGACAGCTGCGGTGAGATGGAACAATTCACTCACTGAATTTATCAAAATAAAATCCGGAGTGTTACAGGGTGAGCCACTATCTCCTTACTTATTCATACTTTTTATTAATTACCTGATTAGTACTTTTGACTGCTCTGATATACCTGGTATTTATCTGCCAAAGCATGGAAATGTCCATTTGTTACTATATGCAGATGATATTGTACTGATAGGCGAATCTAAGAACAATTTGCAGTTAAAAATTAATATGATACGAAAATATTTTGAGGAAAATATGCTAACGCTGAACGAAAACAAATAAAAAATAATGGTATTTCGCAATGGTGGGAAGCGGTCAAAATCCGATAATTGGTATTGGGGACAACAAACACTGAATGTCACGGAAAGATACATGTATCTAGGATATCCACTCACCTCAACAAACTCTTTTAAGCAAGCCGCATTATACTATAAGGGTAAAGCTCTCGCTGCCAGTGGTGCGGTCTGGCCTATTCTGACCAGGTCGAAGATGAACTCTTTTAAATCCTCTATGAAACTTCTTGACGCGATGGTTCTGTCAACCCTGCTATACGCGGCACCTGTTTGGGCAAATGAGCATACATTAATTGTTGATCAAATTCAGGACTCATTTATGCGAAGATATCGAAATTTACCAAGATACACCCCCGGATACAGGCTTAGGATAGAATTGGGAAGAGTCTCACTCAGCGTTACAGTCTTGAAACTTACCTTAAAGTTCTGGTTGAGAATGCTGGGAATGGGTGAAACTAGATTGCCGCTGCTCTGCTTGTCCCAGCTGTGGGAAATCTCAAACGCAACGAAAAAATATATAGGTTTCACAGGAAGTATAGTTAATATTTTAAGCACCACCGGATTTCAATGGCTGAATTTCTGCACAGACTATAGAGCATTACAAAGAGAAATTCCCTACATAATCAGGACTGCAATAGATCAATCTCTGCAAAAGGATCACACAAGAATAATAAATTCAAGACTATACCCCCACTATAAAAACATCTGCTCAACTCCGTTACCGGAACACTATCTGTCCAGAGATTTCCCTCTCTGGGTCATACGGTGTATTGCCGGACTGAGAATCCTCTCGGTGCTCTTTACTGATGATCGCCCCAGAATATTTAAAACAGACGGTTGGACATGTGAGATTTGCGGGACAAGAATGGAGCCGGGGCTACATCACCATATACTCTCATGTATGGGGCTGAAAGACAAACGAGAAGTGCTCCTCAGTGAAATAGGCCTTGAGGGACTCTCTTTGGAGCTCCTGTTGAATGAGGTGGTGAGAAACAGAGCTGGAGCGTTTGCGTTGTTCAAATTTTGGAAGACGGCTGAAGAGAAAAGGAAGCTATATACATAATCTAATTGATGTAAATAATTATATGTAAATAATCTTTGTCAGGACTAGAATGACGAATCCTGTATGGGACTTTGATTCCAGTAAAAGGCTTGTTGCTGCTGTTGTATATAGTCACAGTGTAGAAAATACTATACTATACCTACTACTTATAGGTTTCTCTCTGTATTCTTAGTTCTCTTCTCTTCAATTACTCTGTAAACTGGCGAATCCTTTATAGGACGAGAGGTCCTCAATAAAGGCTTTTGTTGTTGTTGTTGTATATTCTTCTTCTTATCTGCTATCTTGTTTACACACTTGATAACAGTAACTATTTAAAACATGCTATGGGAAAATTTCTCATTCCGTACTTTTGTCTGAAGATGGTAACAACGATGTTACCGAAATGTCACACACTATTTATTTATTTGGATTTAGTCTTATTACCTTGTGTTTATCCCTTATTACATTCAGTCCCATGTTTAAGACAGGTGTTACTGTACATTAGAGAGTGAAGTAGGAAAGATTTATAATAAATAATGTTTGGTGGGTGTGTGAACAGGTGGGGTTCTTCCGACGTAGGAAACAGGAAGAACTGAGGAAACTGGTGGAGCAGGAGCAGACTGCTACGGATGACGCCATCTTCAACACAGCGGGGGAACAAGCCAACACAGAGTTTGATATTGTCACCCCTGTAGCCGCCACGTAACCCTGATGTTTGGGTTTGTTAAAGAGCTTTTATTGAACTTTCTCAATGAGACACCCTATTTATAAGTTATCTTCTTTTTTTTTAATAAATTTTATTATTATTATTTTTTTAAATCAATGAATATACTTTTTAAATGTAAATTTATTTTGATTAATGACCAAAAAAATTATTATTTATAAATTTTCAACCCATTATAACTGTTGTAAGTTAATTTAAATCTGTGATCATTTTTTTGTTTATATCATCATTTTTATTTCCTGTATGGCAGTAATTTATAATTTAATTTTTTTTAAATCAGGTTACAATTGAATTTTTAAATGGTCAATAATGTACTGTTGATTAAAGACCTAGCCACAGGAACTCCAGTCTTAATCCTGATGTAGTTCCAAATCCAGTATTTTGTTATCATCACCATCAGATATGGGCCATTAGTCCTTGCCAATTTCCACCCTCTCCTGCCAAGCTTTTATAAGAGACTATTGGCCCTATATCCAATTATTGAATTACTAAAAACCATTCAAAATGTATAGTTATATAAAATAGATAACACACTGCTTTTTTAAACAAACATATATTTTGATGTAAATTACAACCAATTTAAAACTAAAAATTTAGGATTTACAAAAATCTTACTCTTCTGATTTGGTCTTAAATGCAATAAACTTATTTTTAATAGTTGTTATGCTATAATTGTGTATTTGGAGTTGGGGGCTGGGAAAGCTCAGTCATTTAAGAATAAAGATATTGTTTATCTGGAGTTTCCATGGCTGTGGCAGAGCTCACTCAGATATTGTTGGTGCTCTATAGAATAACTCTAGACAGCCATAACAACATTTAAACTTTGTAGCTGATAGAGTAGAACTTTGGACCAAGTTATTATAACTTTAGCATTAGTTGTGCCATTATAAGGTTTTAATAAGGTTCTGCTATATGCAATTGATCTAAGATTAAGCAAGGGGACCAGGAACTCGTGTGTTGTTAGATCTGTTTTAGTGGTTTTTTTCATCACCCGGGTTTTAATATATCTGTAACATTGTTACCAGTCTGAGAAAACAGTTATGTCCATAGAATTTTTCTGCTTTGTGTTTGCTATTAATGAATTTCTTAATTGTTATCTCCAAGTCGCACAAATCCCTTCCTAATGGGAACACCTTTGTGAAATCATTTAGCCTCCTCCAGGAGTGGGTATTCATGATGTGAGGTACTGAAAAATACTCTTAAGGACCTACAGTCCCTATGATAACATCACTTGAGACCAAGATGTTGTTGTTATAACCATGGTTAAAATGATCAGGATTTTACAATTATATTGTTATAACTAAATTGCTGGTACAGTAGAACTCTCTCTAAGGGACAACACCTAGTTGCAGAGCTGAATTGACCTTTTATACTGGTGAGCAACTAATTAATAAAAATAGTGATTTTTTGGTTATGAAAACTATCTATTGTAAGGTGTGTGGTGTCCTCTCTTTAGCAGGAGTGTCTTCTCATGGAGGTTGTTCTACTGTATAAAATAGACTCTTATATTAAGGTTTAGCACAGTGAATACCTTGCTACATTAACATCATTAAAATGGAGAGCTTGCAGCAAGCATATGAGACCTAGAATTAACTTTTAAAGAGCAAACTTTTATAATTTAAATATCTAATTGAATATACAGTTAAACCTGTCTATAGCGCCCCCTCTAAATAGTGCCTTCCTCTCTATAGCGCTCGATTTTAAATATGTAGTACGATGCGATTTATATTAAAAGTGACCTGTCTATAGCACCCCCTCTCACCCTATTTTGGTGAGTCCCAAGAGGGGGCGCTATAGACAGGTTTAACTGTATTTAATTATTGCCCTATTGAATTATAAAACAAATTTAGTTACACTTCAGTAAGAGAAACACCTGTGTAGAGGGTGGTTCACCATAAGACAACTTTTCCTTTATTGCATTAGAGTGAGTAATAATGTTTGTTTGTTTTTATATTAAAGTGTGTTGTACATATATATCATCATATGTATCATCCTATCTTTTTGTTCATCATTGCATTATTTATTATTGTTGTGTGCTTGGCTAAAAAAAAACTTCCTTTAATATAAAGGTCTGAATGCAAATTTAATTTATTTGAAGCTCTCTTTAGATTTTATTCCTTTCTGGCTCAGTAGACTGAGGACTATATATACACTCAGATGGACCAAACTTAAGGAAGCTGTACCTTTTAGCATTCAGGATTCAGACAATAACTCTGAAAGATATTACAGTGGCCTTTATTGAAGACACACAAGATAACCAAGTGTGCCTCTGTCTCCTTCAAAAAAATAGACAATTGGTGATATTAAAGACTTTCTACTTCCTCTAGTTTTGTCCACATGCGTATTTATTATGCGAAAATGTTTTTTTTTTGCTTATCCCTAGTACACGTGGTACAAGCCATGATAATCATGGTGGGTAGTTAGCGACTGCTTTTACTGTAAGCGCACCACATATCTACACATGTGAAAATCAGTTTGACTTGTATTGTATTGTATTAGTAGTATTATTATTGTAGAAATGTACTTGTTAACAACACATATCTGTAACTGTTTGTTCCGTACACAAAGGCCAGTATAAAAGGGAAGCATTTAAAAATATATCTTTAATATTATTACTTTGTAAGTTTTATTTTTTATATTTAAGAAATTTTCAATAAATATTTTGTTATATTGTTTTGGATGTGTGTTTTATTTATAAAATTCCTAGATCACACACACAACAAATATAAAAAATACAAATTTAGAATTTATTAAATGTGCCTTTTTATTTTATTAAATTATTGGTAAAAAAAAAAAAAAAAAGATTAATTATAAAGGAAAAGAGTTTTTTTTTTTTTTCAGTCAAAATAAATCCAAATATTTCTGTGCCCTCTATTGAACTGTGCAAAGTAGCAGATTCAGGTTATATAATGAATTTTCTACTTCACACCAACTTTATTAAATTTAAAATATTTTATGTTTTTCAACTTCAGACATAAAAAAACACAAGGTAATAAGACCAAATCCAAATAAATAATAAAAGTTTATGTCCATAGTTTGGTTAAATACCATTTTTCTGAGATTCCACCCTTCAGTGTAGCATTTATAAGCAGAATCGTCCAATACAGTATTAGAGTTCTAAGAAATGGTCTGGTAGATTGGTAAAACTGCTGGGAGGGTTCATCACTGATGAGCCAAGCCCTCCCAATATATTTTCATTGCAGTAAGGACAGTAGAAGTTTGTTTTATGTGTGAAATAAACATTTGTGTGCTTTCATTTCTTATATGTAGATGGCGCGTTATTACTTTATAATAAAATCATGATTTTTCAGGATGCCTGAATGACCAGTTTTTGGTCGTTGAGGTACAGCTTGCACCACGCTGAAGAGGGCCAACAGCCCGAAACACGTACATGGTTAGCTTTTCTTGATTAATCAAGAATGGGTATTTGGCCAATTCTGGAATAATTAAAAATCAACGAGAATAGTTGATATTTATTCCAATAAATGGCGCAAGCCATCACCAACTTTCAGTTACACGATAAGGAAATGTCTTTTTCATAATTTAATAGGTGTATAGAAGAAGAATATAGTAGGGGCTAAACAAACCTATTTAAATTATACCAATAGCTAATTTATATAGCTTCTTATTGAATAGAAATATCAGGTCTCCAGGGAAAGGTATCTTTTCAAGAACTTTTTAATAGCAGCAGTGAGGACCACATCTCTTAATGATAACTACACCTTAATACTTGCTTCCTTCCTTAGTTATGTCCTAGAACCCTATATTTATTTATTTGTCTTTTTATTAGATATATAAACAAGGTAATAAGACCAAATAAATAAATAGTGTGTGATGTTTCGGTAATAAATCTGCTACCGAAATGTCACATACTATTTATTTATTTGGATTTGGTCTTATGATCTTGTGTTTCTAATCTATAATCCAAATTTTACTATATCAAGTTTGTAAATAGAGATAACCAGAAGACCCAGGGGAGATTCCTCACTGCCATGAGGCCCTTGTGTGGCGTGAAAAATGAAGAAGCGTTTATAATCTATAATCCAAATTGTACCATATCATCTTTATTAGATATATGTTTAAAATATTTTGTCTCTGTACTTTATGTAAAATAGCATCTTATTTATTTTAACTCATGTTCTATTGGTGAATCATTATACCATGTTTTCTCCTGTAGAAGGGTGTTTATGCCCGAAAGATAGAAAAATAAAAGGTTTTTGAAAAAAAAAAAAGAAACTTTCCCCTGGAGGTCTGATATTTCTACTCTGCTTCCCTCTTTCTCTTTCTTTCTTCTGTTTATATTGGTGTTTCCTTTGTCTCACTGCTTTGTTCTTATACATACCCCTGGTGAATCCTGTATAGGGTCAGTGACTCTTATTAAAGGCTTTTTGTTGTTGTTGATATTTCTACTCAATTTTGATACAAGGGGTTACTTTATTGAATTAGCTTCTTGTTAATTCTCTATAGAAATGTTGGTTGACTGTTTGCCCTTCTGACACAATTTCATAATGGATCAGTCAAAACAAAAACGGTTTTGAGCATAACCTTAATTTTTTACTTCAATGGCCATGTATTTTTTTTCACATGTGACCCTGGACTACACCGCTCCAAACTATTGTCTTTTTGTTTCTAGCTCATATGCATACACTCCACTGATTATGTGTTCAATAAAGTCACTTATCTCGATGAACAAGTCCAAAACATCCTGACAGTTTTGCTTTCTGTTCAGCATTTCTTCTTGGCACAAATACAAGAAAATAAGACCTAATCTAATTCTGCTCTTGTAGAACACAGAAGGGACAAAGGACACAATAATTTCAATTTAGAAAACCCAAGAACACTATTAAAAAAATTACTACAAAAGACAATTCAAACAAGCCTTTTTCATCCAAAAGACATGTGCTTCAATTAATAGAACGGAACAAAAAGGAAATATAAATGATATTTACAGATATGCCTTTAATTATATATAAAAAAATATCCACTTTTGTTGTTGTTGTTGTTGTTTCTTATCCCCTTGTGTAAAGATTACACGAATTCCATGAATTCATGCTCCTCGAGCTGTTTTATGATGAGCAGCGGCCTCTCCCAAAGGTCCTGTTTAGTGCATCTAATGCAAGCCAAAATGTGTTCTGGAGCTGCAGGTACTAAACTACATTTTGGGCAAGTGGGATAAATTTTGTTATTATTTTCTATCTTCAATGGCTTGAGATGGCCTGTTCTAAATCTTGTTAGTGTTGTTTGATGCTGTCTATTTCTGATGTTCAGAGCTCCTCCTGGGTTCACTCCACTGTACCAACTGTGCTTAGGTGGGATCCTCCAGTTCTTGTTTATTTTTGTTTTGGCTATTGTTTCTATTTCTTTAAAAGTAAGTTTATTTTTCTGTGGCAAGGGTTCTTTTGTGCCTTTTTTCGCTAGCACATCAGCAGCTTCATTGCCTTCAATGCCAACGTGTGAGGGTATCCATTGAAGGTGAATTTTTGAGGTTTTTGAGAGTTTTTGGAGATAACCAATTATGTTCCTGCTTACTTTGTCTCTAAGTTCCCCTGTGTGACTCAAGTGTTGTATGGCACTTCTACTATCAGTAAAAATCCAGATATCTTGATAATTAGTATTTCTGATGGATTTTAAGGATTCATAGATGGCTATAAGTTCTGATCTGAAGACAGCAAAAATCTGGGTTTCTTCTGTTCATTTTCTCAATGCCATTTGTGGTTTTGATGAGACAGCCACTGCCAGTGTGTCCTAGCTCGTCTCTGCTACCATCGGTATAGATAGTTATTGCATTTTTAGGAATGTTATTAATTATTTCTAATGATAATTGTTTTAAGTATTCTGGATTTTGGTATTGTTTGTTGGTGGGTTCATTTAAAGTGGCATTAAAAATAACATTTTGTAGTGGTTTGCATGGAGAAATTTTTTCTGCTAAATAATTTTTTTCCACTTTATATTTTAAAAATTCATTTCTTTTGGCCAGGTGTAGAGGGCCTTCTTTTTTGAGTCTTAAATTGGATTCCCAATTAAGTATGTACTTGGAAGTTCTGTGTTTGTTTCCATAACTCTTGATTTTGTTTATATATTTTGGCAGATTGTAGCTTCTTCTATCCTTTAAGGGCATAATGTCTGCCTCATAAAGTACAATATCATTAGGGCAGGTATTTCGAAGACCTGTAATAATTCTAGCCGCACTTAGTTGTATCCTTTCCAGTGATTTTAGATTTGTTTCAGATGCTGTACCATAGATTTGATATCCATATTCCAGGATAGGTCTAATTAGAGATGTGTAAGTTAATTTTAGTGTGGTTGCATCGGCTCCCCACTCTCTTCCTGAAATATATTTCAGGATTTTTAGTCGGTCTCTTCCTTTTCTAATAACTTCTTCAATATGTTTACTGGAGTTAATTTCTGGATCCAGGGTGTAGCCAAGATATTTAGGATGTTTATTATATTGCAATTGTTGTTCTTTCAGAATAATTTTTGGTCTTATTTTGTATAGTTTCTTATCGGTAGTAAAAAGACAGGTTTCAGATTTTTGGGGGTTAAATTCTAATTTATGTTTATTAGCAAATTTTTCTAGGTGGAAAAGAGTCTTGTTCAAATCTCTTTCAGCTTTTTTCCAGTTAGTATTGCTGCTCCATAGAATAATGTCATCAGCGAAAAGTCCAATATTGGTTTTATGTGAAATTTTTTCTTCTATGCCTGCAATAAATAGGGTGAAGAGAGTTGGGCTAAGGACTGATCCTTGTGGTAATCCTTGGTACAATTTGAAGGTTTTAGATAGAGTGCCATTATATTTGACCCTGATGTATCTATTTTTAAGGAAATCATTTATCCAAGTGATAGCTTTTCCATCAATTTTGAAATGTTTGTATAATTTTGTAATTAACTTGTTTTTCCATACCTTATCAAAAGCTTGTGTAAGGTCTAAAAAAGCAGCTATTGTGTGGTTAGTTGGTTTTCTGTTTTGTGCATCTTTTACCTTTTGTGTGAAAAATAAGAGTTGGTCTATTGTCCCATGTCCTATACCCCATTCCATGAGATCAGATATCCACTTTTAATTCTAAGAAGAATATTTCAAATTGTCTTAAAAAAAAAACTATTTTTCCTTATCTGTTATCTTGTTTAAACACTTGATAACAGTACTATTTAAGAACTTGCTGTGATATTTTTTCTCATTTATTCTTTTGTCTGATGATGGTGACAATGCTGTTGCCGAAACGTCACACACTAATAAATTATTTGGATTAGGTCTTATTTTCTTGTATTATAATCTATAATCCAAGTTGTGCTTTATCATTCTTGGCACAAAATTTTAGGGACTTTCCGACAGCACACATCTCTTTCTTTTGTCAAGATCTTCAGTCAGAATGGAATGAATTGTATCCTTGTCTACTCCCAAATCATTACCGATATCTCTGACACTCACTCTGAGATGATTTCTTTTCAACCAGATCTGGAGTGTGAAAATCTTTAGGTCTTCCTGAATGTTACATATGTTTTGAGTGTCTCTTCTATCATTTTTAAAAGC
>CP092868.1:47965004-48002693 GCA_030710605.1 Cordylochernes scorpioides
GATCATCATATTTTGTCACATCTGGTAGTTGTGCTGACCCAGAATATATAGCAAGTTGGCAAACAGTATCTGTGCGCAGATCATCATACGGATCCTGAAACCCCTCCCTCCAGCCACTGGGCCAAATAAATGGCTGTTGTTTGGTGGAGTGGGTGTGGGACTGCTTGTACTCATCACCATCATCATCATCCTGGTTAAGGTAACCTCTCTCCTGGCTGAGTTACTCAATTTGGATTGTTAAATGGCATCTCCACTCAATGTCCCCACTTCTATACAAGCAGGTAGACTGTATAAAGTATTGTAGCCAGTGTGTGAGAGGAGTAATCATCAACCTATTATATGCAGCCATCCCACAAATGTACTTGAGTGGTGCCAAGGATGTGTTGTGAATAATTACCAAGATTGACAAGGTGTAGAGAGGAATGATTCCTACTATAATATCTCCCATGAGAGACCTAAATACATGGTCTCTCCTGGAGGTTTATCATTTCAGTCCAAGTCTTGTCAACTGAAACAGTCCTGATGAAAAACCCAGGTTTAGCCATGTTTTTAGGCTTTGGTCTCTCACGGGAGACCCTACTCTACTGTATTATGCCCCATATATACAAGTATTTATAACCCACATGGTGAATAACTCAAGTGTACCTTCTCTTTGGGGATCATTGAATAAAGAAGACAATAATGGAACATGTTGCACTCTGTTAAAACCAAAGGTTTATATATTATCCCTTATTACATTCAGTCCCATGTTTAAGACAGGTGTCACTGTACATTAGAGAGTGAAGTAGGAAAGATTTATAATAAATAATGTTTGGTGGGTGTGTAAACAGGTGGGGTTCTTCCGGCGTAGGAAACAGGAAGAACTGAGGAAACTGGTGGAGCAGGAGCAGACTGCTACGGATGACGCCATCTTCAACACAGCGGGGGAACAAGCCAACACAGAGTTTGATATTGTCACCCCTGTAGCCGCCACGTAACCCTGATGTTTGGGTTTGTTACAGAGCTTTTATTGAACTTTCTCAATGAGACACCCTATTTATAAGTTATCTTCTTTTTTAAAAATAAATTTTATAATTATTTTTTTTAAATCAATGAATATACTTTTTAAATGTAAATTTATTTTGACTAATGACCAAAAAAAATATTATTTATAAATTTTCAACCCATTATAACTGTTGTAAGTTAATTTAATTCTGTGATCATTTTTATTTCCTGTATGGAAGTAATTTATAATTTAATTTTTTTTAAATCAGGTTACAATTGAATTTTTAAATGGTCAATAATGTACTGTTGATTAAAAACCTAGCCACAGGAACTCCAGTCTTAATCCTGATGTAGTTCCAAATCCAGTATTTTGTTATCATCACCATCAGATATGGGCCATTAGTCCTTGCCAATTTCTACCCTCTCCTGCCAAGCTTTTATGAGAGGCTTTTGGCCCTATATCCCAATATTGAATTACTAAAAACCATTTAAAACATTTAGTTATATTAAATAGATAACATACTGTTTTTTCTAAACAAACATTTTGATGTAAATTACAGCCAATTTAAAACTAAAAAAATTTTGGATTTACAAAAATCATACTCTTCTGATTTGGTCTTAAATGCAATAAACTTATTTTTAATAGTTGTTATACTATAATTGTGTATTTGGAGTTGGGTGCTGGAAAAACTCAGTCATTTAAGAATAAAGATATTGATTATCTGGAGTTTCCATGGCTGTGGCGGAGCTCACTCAGATATTGTTGGTGCTCTATAGAATAACTCTAGACAGCCATAACAACATTTAAACTTTGTAGCTGAACTTTGCCTTTGGAGACCAAGTTATTATAATTTTATCATTAGTTGTGCCATTATAAAAGAGACTGTTTTAATAAGGTTCTGCTATATGCAATTGATTTAAGATTAAGCAAGGGGACAAGGAACTTGTGTGTTGTTATATCTGTTTTAGTGTTTTTTCATCGCCTGGGTTTTAATATATCTGTAACATTGTTACCAGTCTGAGAATACAGTGATGTCCATGGAATTTTTCTGCTTTGTGTTTGCTATTAATGAGTTTCTTAATTGTTATCTCCAAGTCGCACACATTCCCTCCTAATGGGAACACCTTTGTGAAATCATTTAGCCTCCTCCAGGAGTGGGTATTCATGATGTGAGGTATTGCAAAATACTCTTAAGGACCTACAGTCCCTATGATACCATCACTTGGGACCAAGATGTTGTTGTTATAACCATGGTTAAAATTATCGGGACTTTACAATTATATTGTTACTAGCCGAATGACCCGGGCAACGCCTGTGTTTTACCCGATTGAATGTTTTTATTCAAATACTATTTGTTACAATTATAAATTGGCGCCTTAAATAAATGCATATATTAGTTAATAACTATAGCCTATGTGCTTTATCTGTCTATGTACTGTTGGCTTCCGTAGGCATCTCTTACTGGGAAAAAGAAAGAGAGGATTCCATTTAGTTATTAACTAATATATGCATTTATTTAAGAAGCGACCCGCTCCAACACAATAGTTACAAAAACCAAAAAACGAGTGGGGGGGGGGGGGCAAAGGCAAAAACAAAGTGTCTCGCGTATTGGTGGCGTGATCGTAGCCAACCAATAGGAGAGCGCCATTCCAAAAAAAAAAAAAGCAAACGGTGACAGAGATGAAGACATGACGCATGACGCTCGTAACTGTATATAGAATAACTAAATTGCTGGTACAGTAGAACTAACTCTCTCTAAGGGACAACACCTAGTTGCAGAGATAAATTATCCTTTTATACTGGAGAACAACTAATTGATAAAAATAGTGATTTTTTTTGGTGATGAAAACTGTCCATTGTAGAGAGGTGTCTTCTATAGAGCAGTCCTCTCATGGAGGTTGTTCTACTGTATAAAATAGACTCTTATATTAAGGTTTAGCACAGTGAATACCTTGCTACATTAACATCATTAAAATGGAGAGCTTGCAGCAAGCATATGAGACCTAGAATTAACTTTTAAAGAGCAAACTTTTATAATTTGAATATCTAATTGAATATATTTAATTATTGCCCCATGGAATTATAAAACAAATTTAGTTACACTTTAGTGACTTTAAACAACCTGTGTGGTTCACCATAAGACAACTTTTCCTTTATTGCATTAGAGTGAGTATTTTGAAAAATGCCTATTTTTTAATAATGTTTGCTTGTTTTTATATTAAAGTGAGTTGTACATATATATCATCATATGTATCATCCTATCTTTTTGTTCATCATTGCATTATTTATTATTGTTGTGTGCTTGGCTAAAAAAAAACTTCCTTTAATATAAAGGTCTGAATGCAAATTTAATTTATTTGAAGCTCTCTTTAGATTTTATTCCTTTCTGGCTCAGTAGACTGAGGACTATATATACACTCAGATGGACCAAACTTAAGGAAGCTGTACCTTTTAACATTCAGGATTCAGACAATAACTCTGAAAGATATTACAATGACCTTTATTGAAGACACACAAGTGTGAACAGCCTCTGTCTCCTTCAAAAAAATGGACAACTGGTGATATTAAAGACTTTCTACTTCCTCAAGTTTTGTCCACATGTGTATTTATTATACAAAAATGTTTTTTTTTTTGCTTATCCCTAGTACACGTGGTACAAGCCATGATAATCATGGTGGGTAGTTAGCGACTGCTTTTACTGTAAGCGCACCACATGTGAAAAGCAGTTGGACTTGTATTGTATTGTATTAGTAGTATTATTATTGTAGAAATGTACTTGTTAACAACACATATCTGTAACTGTTTGTTCCATACACAAAGGCCAGTATAAAAGGGAAGCATTTTTAAATATATATTTAATATTATTACTTTGTAAGTTTTATTTTTTATATTTAAGAAATTTTCAATAAATATTTTGTTATATTGTTTTGGATGTGTGTTTTATTTATAAAATTCCTAGATCACACACACAACAAATATAAAAAATACAAATTTAGAATTTATTAAATGTGCCTTTTTATTTTATTAAATTATTGGTAAAAAAAAAAGATTAATTATAAAGGAAAAGAGTTTTTTTTTTTTTCAGTCAAAATAAATCCAAATATTTCTGTGCCCTCTATTGAACTGTGCAAAGTAGCAGATTCAGGTTATATAATGAATTTTCTACTTCACACCAACTTTATTAAATTTAAAATATTTTATGTTTTTCAACTTCAGACATAAAAAAACACAAGGTAATAAGACCAAATCCAAATAAATAATAAAAGTTTATGTCCATAGTTTGGTTAAATACCATTTTTCTGAGATTCCACTCTTCAGTGTAACATATATAAGCAGAATCGTCCAATACAGTATTAGAGTTCTAAGAAATGGTCTGGTAGATTGGTAAAACTGCTGGGAGGGTTCACCACTGATGAGCCAAGCCCTCCCAATATATTTTCATTGCAGTAAGGACAGTAGAAGTTTGTTTTATGTGTGAAATAAACATTTGTGTGCTTTCATTTCTTATATGTAGATGGCACATTATTACTTTATAATAAAATCATGATTTTTCAGGATACCTGAATGACCAGTTTTTGGTCGTTGAGGTACAGCTTGCACCACGCTGATGAGGGCCAACAGCCCGAAACATGTACATGGTTAGCTTTTCTTGATTAATCAAGAATAAGTATTTGGCAAATTCTGGAATAATTAAAAATCAACGAGAATAGTTCATATTTATTCCGATAGATGGCGCAAGCCATCAGCAACTTTCAGTTACACGATAAGGAGATGTCTTTTTCATAATTTAATAAGTGTATGGAAGAAGAATATAGTAGACGCTAAACAAACCTATTCAAATTATACCAATAGCTAATTTATATAGCTTCTTATTGAGTAGAAATATCAGGTCACCAGGGAAAGGTATCTTTTCAAGAACTTTTTAATAGCAGCAGTTAGGACCACATCTCTTAATGATACCTACAGCTTAATACTTGCTTCCTTCCTTAGTTATGTCCTAGAACCCTATATTTATTTATTTGTCCTTTTATTAGATATATAAACAAGGTAATAAGACCAAATAAATAAATAGTGTGTGATGTTTCGGTAATAAATCTGCTACTGAAATGTCACATACTATTTATTCATTTGGATTTGGTCTTATGAACTTGTGTTTCTAATCTATATAATCTATAATCCAAATTTTACCATATTAAGTTTGTAAATAGAGATAACCAGAAGACCTAGGGGAGATTCCTCACTGCCATGAGGCCCTTGTGTGGCATGAAGAATGAAGAAGCGTTTATAATCTATAATCCAAATTGTACCTTATCATCTTTATTAGATATATGTTTAAATTATTTGGTCTCTGTACTTTATGTAAAATAGAATCTTATTTATTTTAACTCATGTTCTATTGATGAATCATTATACTGTGTTTTTTTCCTGTAGAAGGGTGTTTATGCCCGAAAGATAGAAAAATAAAAGGTTTTTGAAAAAAAAAAGAAACTTTCCCCTGGAGGTCTGATATTTCTACTCTGCTTCCCTCTTTCTTTCTTCTGTTTATATTGGTGTTTCCTTTGTCTCACTGCTTTGTTCTTATACATACCTCTGGTGAATCCTGTATAGGGTCAGTGACTCAGGCTTTTTGTTGTTGTTGCTATTTCTACTCAATTTTGATACAAGGGATTATTCTATTGAATTAGCTTCTTGTTTATTCTCTATAGAAATGTTGGTTGACTGTTTGCCCTTTTGACACAATTTCATAATGTATCAGTTAAAACAAAAACGGTTTTGGGCATGACCTTAATTTTTGACTTCAATGGCCATGTATTTTTTTCACATGTGACCCCGGACTATGCCGCTCCAAATTATTGTCTTTTTGTTTCTGGCTCGTATGCATACACCCCATTGATTATGTCTTCAATAAAGTCTTCTTCTTCTTTCTTATCTCCACTCAATCATATTAGGATATCAAGTTGTGACCCTTGATGGTGTCTGTTTGACAACCATCATCACTGGGTGAAGTAGAATGTGTCTGCCTTTGTCATTAAAACTGGGAGCACTACAAAGTGGCAGGCCGATTTAGCTCCAAAAGAAATGGCCGCCTCTGACATGAGGAACAGATGCCATGTGCAGCTGCTCCTAACATGGAGTACAGACTCATCCTGTATCCCTGGATCAGGAGCCCTTACAGGGTACTATCAGCCAGGCCAGCTGAGCCCAGGTTTTTTAGCGAGCTTGTCCTTTTTCATCCGGGCTTGGGACCGGCAACGGCGGAGTTTTCTCTCGTCTTCTTTCGATGAACAAGCCCAAAACATCCTGACAATTTTGCTTTCTGTTCAGCATTTCTTCTTGACACAAAATTTTAGGGACTTTCCGAAGGCCCACACAAAAATCTCTTTCTTTTGTCAAGATCTTCAGTCAGAATGGAATGAATTGTATCCTTGTCTACTCCCAAATCATTAGTGATATCTTTGACACTCACTCTGAGATGATTTCTTTAACTTTTCAACCAGATCTGGAGTGTGAACATCTTTAGGTCTTCCTGAATGTTACATATGTTTTGAGTGTCTCTTCTATCATTTTTAAAAGCCGCATACCATCTGTAAAATGTACTTTTAGGCATAGGATTATGTGAATAGGCTTGGCATAGCATTTCCTAAGCTTCCACATTTTGTTTTTCCATAACAAAGACATAACTTTAAATTGACCTTATGTTTGTCTCATAGTTTCTTGTCATTTTCGGCCATGAGTCAATTTGTTCTATCTGAAATAAAAACTTTTAAATTGAAATAATTGTCCAAAAATTATTGTTTTGGTATTATTTTAAAGTATAATTGCTGCACTATTTTATGATGATAACAGCGTGACTAAATAATATTTGAAAAAATATTTTACAGAATATTTCTAATGATAAAGCACAAATTGGATTATAGATTATAGACACAAGAAAATAAGACCTAATCCAAATAATTAAATAGTGTGTGACGTTTCGGCAACACTTTTTTAAAATTCTTTTTGTCTGATGATGGTACCAATGGTGTTACCGAAACATCACACACTATTAAATTATTTGTATTAAGTCTTATTTTCTTGTATCTAGAATATTTCTAACTACCTTTCATGCTCACCTTGTAGCTTTTGTTTTCAGAAAGCGATACATTTATAACCATCATACTATATTTTGGAAGAATTATTCAAATTTTAGATTTTTATAACTGCTTTTTTTGTTTGCTTCATTCTCATTTGTATCACTTCTGATATGGGATCTCATTATGAAATGTGTCATCTTCAAGTGCAATAAGTTTCCATGAATGTGACAATTAGATATTGTATAAGAACCTCTGGGGGTCCGTGGAAGGCTGTTCTAAACCATTGGTTTTCGACCGCTATGACTCTGGATCGAATCCTGCATTGGGCACTTTTTTCTAATTAAAAAAAAAAAGGCTCCAATGGCTCCTGATTCTTGCTAAAGTCAATTTCACCAGCGAGTGCAAGTAACCAAACGAGGATTTGGCACATTTGTAAGTGCAAAAGTCAAACTGGTTTTCATATGTGTAGACATGTGGTGCACTTACAGTAAAGCAGTTGATAACTATCTACCATGATTATCATGGCCTGACCACGTTTACTTGGGATAAGTAAAAATAAGAAGAACCTTTAGAACCAAATACAGTTTTGTGATCAAAGATAAGTTGCTGATCAAGGCCATGAAGATCCATGTCTGTCCTTGGTATGAGAAATCAGAGTTTTCCTTTACTTTTCTCAGACTTTTCATCCAAAAGAGAGAAAATTAACTATTGACAGGATGCATGGAGACTCATCAAAATGCAATGGACAGATAGGCTGACAAACAGTTTGTACAAGATTTAATGGAGACTAGAACCTTCTAAATGAGGTCATCAATAGGAAGTTTGCAGGATCATCAAGAGATCATCTCTCTATTGATCATAACAGAGGGATACATCTTGGAAAAAGAAAGAAGAGGCAGACTGTTGTATATGTATTAATTAATTAATTGTTCAAAGTCCAACCCCACCAGAAAGTGCAAGTAACCAAACCGGGGCTCTGGTACATTTGTAAGTGCAAAGTCGAACTGCTTTTCACATGTGTAGACAAGTGATGCACTTAGAGTAAAAGGAGTCGCCTACTTCTACCCACCATGATTATCATGGCCTGTACCATGTGTAGTAGGGATAAGCAAAAAAAAAAAATTAATTGTTCCCACAGAGTATGTGTAAGATCACCAGTTAATAGGCGCTAACCAAAAAAAGTTCCTTGGTTTGATATTAGTTTCTCTTTTATATTTGTTCTCTCTCTGGTAAATCAATAAATATTATGTTTGATTATAATTGTCTTGGAATCAGTTTCATAAAAAATTCTAAGTCAACACAGACAAAAGAAGGATTTGGAAAAGAATAATCTGTAATTGAATAAGATAGATGAATTGTGCAGAACAGGATGAGAAGTGGTGCTCTATGATGTTGACCTCTGTATCAAAGACAGCGTTAGATGAACTGTCGGTTCTGACTAAAGAGATTTTTCTAAGTGAGATATGATATAATACAGCTCACACAATTTAGTTGTATTTAGGATCCTTTAGTTTTCACCCTGCTCATACCACAGTTGCTCTTCAATTAACATCCACACACCAGTTTATTTGGTCTAAACAAGCACCTGACATAGCACTTAGAATACCACTGGAAATAAAAGTAATTGTGAAAATGAAACTACATTGAAAACATGTTTATTTATATAATACAATTTATGTATGTAATACAAAAATTATTAATACAGTAGAACCTCTCTGTAAAGGACACCAATTGTAGAGCTAAAGTGTCCTCTTACTGGAGAGTTGCAAAATAGTAAAAATGGTAATTTTGCTAATGAAAACTGTCCTTTATAGAGAGGTGTCCTCTAGCATGAGTGTCCTTCTCATGGTGGTTCTACTGTATTATATAAAAGATATAATAATAATAATAAAAAAGAAATGTATATTCAATATATTTGTTATGCTTAAAATTATATATTTCCAAAATGCAAATATATTGTATTTACAATGGAAAAGTCAGCATAAGCAGAAAATACAGTAAGACTATGAAACAATTGAAAATGGTTAATTGAGAAATTCCAATAGTTTCTTCAAAATCACTTTATTGGGTACCGCTCAACAAGAGCAACCTAGTTTATGATAATTGAAACAGTGAAAAATATGTGAAGTTCACATATTAAACAAAATGTTAACGCGGGATTCAATCCCGGTTCATGACTGTCGGGAATCGAGGGTGTTACCCACTCGTCCATCGACTTTTTTCAATAGTTTCTCTGTCATTTCGATTACCTCAGTAACAGAACAAGTTGTATGTAAATGGTGTGTAGGTTTTTATTCTCTCATAGGTTTTCACACATGAATAGAGCGGTAGAGTTTCTTCCTCTTTTAGATTCATAGCTTGCAGTGGTCAAGTTTACCATTTGAAATTTTGTGTAATAAATTTACATTAATAAGGCTCTCTTGAATTTCTTGATTTTTGCATAACTTCAAGTAACACCAACTCTGGCAGCTTGTAAGCATCAAGTTGGACATCAGATCCTACTTTAACACAAGAGATTGCATGTCCTCTCTGTTGACACTGCGGTTTTGGGATAAATAAAAAGACGAAAATGATATTTACATAGCTGTTGTAACTTTCCTTTAAAAAAATCGGCGCTTCCAGCTTCCTTTCCAAAGGTAAGTGTATGATTCTGTAATAAAATAGCTCTTATAGAATATTTATATATATCAAAAAACATGAGAAGATATATAGCTCATGTCATCATTCAGGACTTGCCGGTCCCAAGCCCGGATGAAAAAGGAGGAGGGGGAGCAGTAACAAGCTCACTAAAAAACCTGGGTTCAGCTGGCCCGGCTGATAGTACCCTGTAAGGGCTCCTAATCTAGGGATACAGGATGAGCAGCGTTTGTACTCCATGTTAGGAGCAGCTGCACATGGCGTCTGTTCCTCATGTCAGAGGCGGCCATTTCTTTTGGAGCTAAGTCGGCCTGCCACTTTGTAGTGTTCCCAGTCTTAATGACAAAGGCAGACGCATTCTACTTCACCCAGTCATGATGGTTGTCAAACAGACACCATCAAGGGTCACAACTTGATACCCTAATATGATTGAGTGGAGATAAGAAAGAAGAAGAAGAGATACAACAAAGAGGAACATTCCAGGGAAAAGACAACAGCATGTCTACATAGACAGACACCTATAACAATTACAGTGTCGACTAGGAGATCTGAAACAGGCTACAGAAGAGCATGTGCTAAACAGTCAAACTCACCAATTAATAAAAAGTTCTATAGAGAGAGATAACCAGGGTTCCAACTCCCAAGACTGTCCAGCTCAGCAAGTACAAACTAGCGGCCTGAGTTGCTGAGGCACAACCAGTTGGCCGGAAAGTCCCATGTTAGAGTCTGGGACCCTAGATTGATAATTATTTGTGTAAAGCTTATGAAATACTTGTCAAACCACGTGTTGTGGTTTCAGCATGCTCTTTCTGACTAATGACCTACATTTTATGTCTTTATTAACTGCAACTTTATACTGGACTACACTTGAATAGCTCGAGTAGTCAGTGATCCAGCCTATCTCTCTAGTCCTTCTACACGTGTTATCTTTACTACGTGTTTTTATAGCATATTCTAAGCTGACATATATTAATTTATCCCTAAAGTTGTATTTTAACACAATTTACTAGGATTTCCTGTAGATGATAATAGGCATCTTTACAACGTTTAATAGTACAGTATAGGGATGTATTCTTTATTATCGTTTTGAGAACCCCTGATATTTAACTTTGTAACTTTTCAATTAAAAAAAATGATCAGGGAGATGTATACAGTATGAGCTATCTATAAAAGACACCTAATTGCAGAGCCAAAGTGTCCTTTAGGGAGAGGTATCCTCTTACCGGAGAGCAGTGTTGGGCAAATATTAATTAAAACTAGCCGAGTGACCCGGGCAACGCCCCGGGTTTACTCGAAGGGCCCGCAGGTGAGAAACTATAGGCATTGGTTCCTATGCCTAAAAAATTATTTAAAATGAAAAAAGAAGAAAAATACTAACAAATCAGAAAATAAAAGTGCAAACAACACATCTACACTACTTCAAGAACATTAGAGCACATGCACTGTGTAACCATACGTGTACCATTCGTAAAGACCCTGCTTAGGATTAAAATATCTCCGAAGCATAACAATACAACCAACTCATGTTTGCTAAGCAATTTCAGGAAAGAAACTATAGGCATTAGTTGAAGAGTTTAAATAAATATATTTTGAGTGAAAAAATGACACAAATCAGCAAATAAAATTGCAAAAAATGCTACTATATCGCAGATAAGACAACATATAAAAGGAATGAAAATATTTAAAGGACCTCATTAAAACTACATTTCTAGTTTTATATATACAATATAACCTCGATAATTCGACCATGTTTTGTTGTCTTGACCTACAGCCTATCATATAACAAAGTGTAATTCAACACTATCGATAATTCGACCATTTTAAATTTCAACAATTGTTTGTTGCTCAAATATAACTTCACTGCTAAAAAGGTATTACAGAGAAAATGGCTGACATTGTAAATGTACAAAATGTATGTATAGAGCAGGGGAATAATAAATAAAGACCAAAATCAAATTAATTGATAATAAATAGATTATTGCCAAAAAAAAATACAAAAAATATTTTTTTCTCCTTTCTTATCTTCACTCAATCATATTAGAGTGTCAAGCTTGTAAAGCTTGAAATTAACAACCATCACGATTGGGTGAAGTAGAATGCGTCTGCCTTTGTCATCAAGACTGGGAGCACTACTCAGTGGCAGGCCACTGACTTAGCTCCAAAAGAATGTATCCCTGGATTAGGAGCCCTTACAAGGTACTATCAGCCGGGCCAGCTGAGCCCAGGTTTTTTTAGTGAGCTTGTTACTGCTCCCCCTCCTCCTTTTTCATCCTGGCTTGGGACCGGCAAAGGCGGAGTTTTTTTTTCTTTCAGGTGAGAAACTTTAGGCATTGGTGAAAAGTGTAAATATATATTCTGGAAATGAAAAAAAAAAGGATAAAATAAATCAGAATATAAATTTACAAACTATATTTCAGAGGAGACGATTTATAATAGGAATTCATTTAAATGACCTCATTAAAAACTACATTTTATATATACTTGGGTTCAACTTTACATGTATGGTATCCAAAGTTCGCACACTTGAAGAAGTCACATAAAGTCGTCTGTGCGTAAACACAGGCTCTTGTAGCAAAGGTTTGGCCTTGAGCCCTCTTTATAGTCATATATTTCAGACATTATACAGTGTGTTCAACTTTGGGTACTGTCAGTATATGTGCTTCAAGGACATGAGAGCACATGCGCTAGAACACCATACCTGTTCCATCGCAACGATCCTATAGGCATTGGTGAAAGTGTAAATAAATATTTTGGAAATGAAAAAAAATTGCAGATATGACAACATATATTAAAGGAATAAATTCATTTTAAAGACCTCATTAAAAACATAAAGTCGTCTGTGCGTAAACACAGGCTCTTGTAGCAAAGGTTTGGCCTTGAGCCCTCTTTATAGTCATATATTTCAGACATTATACAGTGTGTTCAACTTTGGGTACTGTCAGTATATGTGCTTCAAGGACATGAGAGCACATGCGCTAGAACACCATACCTGTTCCATCGCAAAGATCCTATAGGCATTGGTGAAAGTGTAAATAAATATTTTGGAAATGAAAAAAAATTGCAGATATGACAACATATTAAAGGAATAAATTCATTTAAAAGACCTCATTAAAAACAACAATTTTATATTTTTATATATACAATATAATCTAATTAATTCAACACACGATAATTCGACCATTTTTGGATGTCTCGACCTACGGCCTATCATATGACAAACTAATTCGACACTTTCGATAATTCAACTATTTTGGAAAATCAAATTTCAACAGTTGATATTTGTCTAAAACCCCTATTATTAACAACATATTAGACTGCAGAGTGCAAAAATGTAGAAAAGTGTTTGTATATAATTGTATGCATATATTTGTATTTTGTATTTGGCCTTGAGCCCTCTTTATAGTCATATATTTCAGACATTATACAGTGTGTTCAACTTTGGGTACTGTCAGTATATGTGCTTCAAGGACATGAGAGCACATGCGCTAGAACACCATACCTGTTCCATCGCAAAGATCCTATAGGCATTGGTGAAAGTGTAAATAAATATTTTGGAAATGAAAAAAATTGCAGATATGACAACATATTAAAGGAATAAATTCATTTAAAAGACCTCATTAAAAACAACAATTCTATATTTTTATATATACAATATAATCTAATTAATTCAACACACGATAATTCGACCATTTTTGGATGTCTCGACCTACGGCCTATCATATGACAAACTAATTCGACACTTTCGATAATTCAACTATTTTGGAAATTCTAATTTCAACAGTTGATATTTGTCTAAAACCCCTATTATTAACAACATATTAGACTGCAGAGTGCAAAAATGTAGAAAAGTGTATGTATATAATTGTATGCATATATTTGTATGTAAATAATTGTATGCAAATAATTGTATGTATAGATCAATGAGTAAAATATTTTTTTTTTTTGCTTATCCCTAGTACACGTGGTACAGGCCTTGATAATCATGGTGGGTAGAGTAGGCGACTGCTTTAACTGTAAGTACACCACATGTCTAAACATGTGAAAAGCAGTTCGACTTTGCATTTACAAATGTGCTAGAGCCCCGTTTGATTACTTGCGCTTGCTGGTGGGGTTGGACTTTTGCAAGAATCGGAAGCCATTGGAGCATTTTTTTTTTATTTTTCAGAAAAAAAGTGCCCAATGCGGGAATCGAACCCGGGTCGTAGCGGTCGAAAACCAACGGTTTAGACCATCCTTCCACCAACCCCCAGTAAAATAAGTAAGTAAAAAGAAGACCAAAAATAAGTGATAATAATTTATTGAATAACAAATAAAATAAAAAATCTTTCAGGTGAAAAATTATAGGCATTGGTAAAAAAGTAAACAAGAGAAATAGCAATTGGGGTTTTGTGTCTGCGGCGAGTCATATTAGCACGCCTAGCTGTTAGGGGAGTGAGTCTTCCACGACCTTTTCGAGGCATGACAGAAGACGCTGAAAAAAAAAAAGGTAAAATAAGAACCAAGCAGAGGAAAACTATAAAACTGAAAGCCAGGACAGGCATAAAAAGAAAATTCCAAGCATGTGAGGAAACAATTGATGAAAAAAAAAAGGATTCCAAAAAAATACTGCAAAAAAGAAACCAGACACAAAAAGCAACAATTGAGTACACAAATACAGCATCAGCCTATTTATGAGAAGAAAAAAAAAAACGACAGACACAAAAATGCAGCTAAATTTAAATGAAAAACTATAACAGATCAAGTAATCAAATCAGGCATTATGAAAGATACTGTAAAAAAGAAAATCAGACACAAAAATCAGACAAAAGAATAAATGAGATTTTATTCTTTAGTTCATTTATTAAATAAGACACAAAAATGGAGCTAAATTCAAATGAAAAACTATAACAAATTAATAAAAAAAAATAAGACCTAATCCAAATGTCACCATCATCAGACAAAAGAAAAAATGAGATTTTATTCTTTAGTTCATTTATTCTTTTGTCTGATGCTGTTGCTGAAACGTCACACACTATTAAATCATTTGGATTAGGTCTTATTAATGAGAAAAAAAAAGATGCCAAAGAGAGATGAAAAGATGCCAAAAAAGATAACCAGATACAAAAATTGTGCTAAATTCAAATGAAAAACTATAACAAACACTTATAAAAGATAATTATTATAGAATAAAAGTAATAATTCAATCTACAATTCGAAAAATAATATAACCTCAGCCTATTTATGAGAAAAAAAACGTTGCCAAAGACATTAGGAAAGATACTGCAAATAGAAAACATACACAAAAATTGAGCTCTATTTAAATGAAAAACTATAATAAAGTACTTACAAATTATAATCATAATCAAATGAATCAGAAATATATATTATAAATAGCGAACCCGGCCACGCGTTGCTGTGGCTAAATTGTAATATGTTAAATTAACATTATACTAAACTATTCAGTACAGTAAAGTTAATATTCACTTATAAAGATAAAAATGTTTTAGCCGATCTAAAGCCCTACGGGATTGAGAATGGAACGTTACGTTAAAATTTGAAAGAGATTTTTATATATATCGATAATATAGCCCTTCATTGTAATCATTGATTATAATCACTGCATTAATAAATGTCAGTGAACTCGTTTATATGTATTGTTTTTTGTTTTCGAGATATTCTAATAGAACGTTCTAACATTTTCTGTTAAATATTAATATATGCACAAACACAGAATATAATAACTATGTCTTAATTTCGCTATAATTATTGTTATAAATATTATTCTAAAATAATTCGCCACAAATCGTCCTGATAGTATACTAAACAACTTCCCAAAGTTTCATGGCAAACATCTAAAATAAAATAATACTTTTAATACTTTGCTACAATATTAAAAAGAGGGGGGCTTAGGTGTTTAAAATGTAAAATGTGCTCTAAATAGTATTACATAGAGCCTTCATAACAAACATATTTAAAATAAACCAATCAAAATATAATAATGCTGTAAAAACAGGCCTTTCTACAATAATATAAAAGAAACGAAAATAAAAAAAGACACCCACGCTGAGCCTCGAACCTAGGTTTGTTACAAATATTATTAAAAAATTGTGTATGTTAATTTTTATTTTAAAAAGCCTACATTTTAAATAAAATAATATTTTTAATAATTTGCTACAATAATATAAAAAAATGAAAAAAAAAACACCCACGCTGAGCCTCGAACCTAGGTTGCGGGGGTACGAAGCTGCGTACCTAACGTATAGGCTAAGCTTGACGTTACAAATAAGAGAGAAAATATCTTTATTTTACGGGGCTGCTAACCAAAATGAATGATTTTTGAGCCCCGATGGACGCATAAAGCGGAATATATACAAAGCATAGTTGGGGGGCCTGGGGATGGGTGGCCAGGGATCATCGCAAGGGATCCTAGGATCTGGCAGTGGAGGTGTCATCGCAGGGGGGAGGAAGCTGGAGAGGTCAAGGAAACAGCGCCTTGATGGGTGAGAAGCCTGGATGGAGGCCAGTTGAGGAGGCAGGAGGTCCTGGAAGCCTAGAACTTGAGGGCTCTAAGCTTCAAGATGGGGCAGCTTGAGGCTCTCGCCTCGTGCTTGTCTGGGAGGCCCTTGGCACAGCAGTTGGCGCACTTGGAAGTGTGCCAGTCGGCAACTGAGGGGCAGGCACGGCCTTCATGGCCGCTTTCACCGCAGTGGAAGCACGTGGGAGCTCTGGTGCATTGGGCAGAGTTGTGGCCGAAGCCACAACAGCGGAAGCAGACTCGTGCGCGGATGGACTCCTCGAAGTTGAGGATCACACCATCCACCACGATCCTTCCACGATTTCCCAGAGCTCTGAAGGTCGTGAGGTCCACCTCGATGAAGGCGGTGCAGGTCCCGTTTCTGGGTGCAGAGCGATGCGCCACGCGCACCACCTTGTCCCCAGGGAGTTGGCTGACAGCAGGGGTTTCCAGCAGCGTCTCTTCAATGGTGGAGTTGGATGTTTCCTCATCCACTTTGAAGAGGCAGATGCGAGGCAGGATCACCTTCTGTTGGCGGACCTTCATGCCATCCAGCTTGTTGGCCAGGGAGGTGGTGACAGCTGGGATGGTATCGGGGTTGCTGGAGTGGAGGACAAGCTTCCCTTTGGTTCGCAGGGAGGCCCAAACGCCTTGGGGTAGAGTGTGGGCAGCGCGGACAGCTTTAAGCATTGCTCTTGGGTCAGCCTGTGGGTCATCAGAGATGACCACTGTGTGGGCCGCCGATTTTTCCCCATGGAGGACCACTTGGGCGGCCGCAGGCTTGGGGACTCGGGAGGGCGCAGGTTTTGCGGGACCATTGAGGTTGGTCCTCTTTGCGGGCGGGTAGGGAGCCTCAGGCTGCTTCCTTTTGGTTGGAGCGGGAGTGGCGGGCTTGGTGGGGTCAGTCTGAGTGCTGGTTTCCTTGCAGGAGGGAGAAGGGCTGGTTTGAGTGCTGTGGCAGGCTGTCTGTGGCTTGATTTCGTCCAGTTGCTTAAAGGACGCGAGGGTGCCAGAGAGGTTCTCTACCTCGGCAATGAGGGCCTTGATCTGCTCAGACCGTAAGTTGATGAATTCCATTAGGCTTTGGAACAGGTAAAATCGGGAGGTAGGGTAAGTATTCTGTATTTTCTGCTCGAAGTTCTGCTTCACCTCTTCGTTCTCCATCTCCAGTTGGGCGAGGGTTACGAGGGGCTTCTCGGCATTCTCGGCATTCTTCTTCTTCTTCCTAGGAGCCATGGCAGGAGCAAATTGTTGTGACCAACGATCTAACGTATATTGGTATAATTAGAAGATCTACTAGAGATATAAACCAACCAACAACGTTACAAATAAGATCATGCGAGGCTATTTAAGGCCATACGTCTGCCGCGAGGGGGCGCTGATTGCGAGTGAATCTACGTTTTATCGTAAATAAAAATGCAACGAAAGGTTATTTCTAAAGAGTAATTAGCCAGAAACCATCCCGGTAGTATACTAAACATCTTCCCAAAGTTTCATCACGATTGGTTGTAGTAATAAGACAAAAGAACGCATTTCAAAACAAAAAAAAATGATGATGATAAATGCAAAAAATCTACGATTGTAAAATAGATTAAATTAAAAAATAAAAATAACTGTTAACATTAGGAAAATAAAAACAGGCCTATCATATGAAGAAAAAAATAACGAAAATTTTGGTATATAGATCGTTATGTGTAGTTCAGAATCTTCGGAGGAGATAGCTCAGGACTTTACAATGGAAAACTCTGTTACGGTATTATCTATATAGATGATTTATTCAAGATTAACAATTGATTAATTGTTAATTGTAATTTTCACAATTAACAATTAATCAATTGTTAATTGTATTTCTACAATTAACAATTAATTAATTGTTAATTGCACATTTCTAATTAACAATTAATTAATTGTTAATTGCACTTTTCAAATTAACAATTAATTAATTGTTTAGAGAAATTTAATTAATCTAACAAATAAAAAAATTACTGGTGCATAATAAACTGGTATATAATATACTGTACAGGCCTGCGTGGGACGTGGACGCAGGTACAATATAACTATTGAACTATTTAAATACACATGTTAGCAACAAATAAAAGACTGATGCAAATGATCATCAATAACTTTAATTAAGCATGATTAGATAGATAATGATAATTTATAATTTCTTGTAATAATTTAAATTACATTTCAGTATCACTCTCTTCTCGAACATGCTGTCCGACAATTTGTGACTCTTTGGCAGATTTGTCATTGTCGCAAAAGAAAAAAGGCGTTCAACTGCAGCTGACGATGGTAAAGGTGTGTTGTATTTAATAAAAACACTTTTTATCTCAGGATATCTATTGAGTAGTTGCAAATCTTGGCTTTCCTCTGCAAAAAAATGCAGCATCAAAAGTTCTGCTTTATTCATTGGTGCATCGGAGGAGCATCCGTTTTTTTCTGAGATTGAACTATCGGAGTCAGAGTCAAAATTGAAAAAAAGGTTTTCTTTGGTACTTTTTGTTGTTGCCACTGTTGCTACTATATTTCCACTAATTTTTTCGGAAATGCAGGTCTTGAAAACTTTTAGAATCTTGGTACGATCCGCGGGCTCAAAACAAGTCAACCATTTATTTTTGAATCTTGGGTAGGATAATGCCGCAATAGCCGCTATTTCAGCTTCAGGAGTGGTGACGTCAAGCATTTTTTCAAATCTCTTCTCTACACTCTCTCTGTATGCCTTGACCAACGGATTGCAAAAGGAAAAGTTGTTTTTCTTTTCAATTTTAGCAATTTTTTTCTCAGCGCAAGAAGGCACGGCAGAACTATCCTATAATATGCGTTAGTCTCACTCTGCATTATGTCGAGGGCTTCTGCCACTGGCGAAGTGCACGTCAAATACTCTTGTATGTATTCGAATTCGTTGTCTTTGATAGCATTTTTTATGTTTAATAATCTATGTAAGAGTAAGCTTTTTTCTTTAATATCGAAAATTTGCTGGAGGGCATCAAACAAGCTATTCCATCTGGTCTCACCAGGTCGACTTAACGTGTGTCCTAACACATTCTGCATTATTTCAGCACTCTTTGGTCGTCCTGCAGCCTTCCACAAAGCATTACATTTCTTCATGATTGCAGCATGCATTTGCGACAGAGGGGTGTCTTGCTCGCTTAAAAGTTTGTTCGCGTCCGTAGTTGCGCAAAGGCTTAACGTATGCGCACAGCATCGTAAATGGGCAGGAAGTAAATGCTCAGGATCTTCTAAATTTGATGATTCGTCGTCTTCAACATCTGATTCAGAAAAGGCTTCTGTTGGCTGAGAGTCTGGCATAACTTCATCAACAATATTTATATTGGTCAATTTGACACCGAACATTTTGAAAGCTTTTACGAAATTGCTGCCATTATCCGTCACCGATGCAACAATTTTATTCGTATTGAGGTCGAAATGATCGTTAATTTCATGAATTATATCGGATAGTCGATTGTAGCTGTGGACGCCTTTGAATCGTTGACAAGCTAACGCCACTGAAACTCTGCGTAGATCATTTGTGATCCAGTGCGCTGTAACTCCTATAAAACTTCTCTTTTTACTGGACCAAATATCTATTTCTGTGCACACATAGGAAGCTTATTTTAGTTTCGACTTTATCTTAGCTACTTGCGTTTCATAGTGGTTTTCTATACGACGTCCTAGTGAACGTCGACTCATTAGAGTTAGCCCCATTTCAGATATTTCCAAGTCCGTGAATATTTTTGAAAAATATGGATCTTCCACTGCACGTAATGGGATCATGGAATGTATAAAATATTTCAGAATATTTTCATCGAATTGTTCTTGTGTAATTTTATTCTCATTTGACTTCTCAGTTTTTACCTCGGATTTCTTTTTTTTTTTACATATCTTTTGTACTCTTCAATGCATTCTTGCCCGTGTTTTCGCTTCAGGTGACTCAAAAAGTTTGACGTACAATTATGATATCCTTTAATTTTAGTTAATACATCTCTTGGACATTTCATACAAAGCGCTGTGATATTATTACCAGTGGACTCTTCAAGCAAGGATTTGAAATATGTTCCATCTAGCTTGCGAAGACGAACACTCGGCGGTGTCAGTTGGTGGCACAGGCGAAGATGTTTCTAATGACTCATTAATGTCCGAAACCGAAAAAGTCACTGGAATGTTACTGTCTTCGTCCATTTCGTTTATCGACGCCATTTTATTTCACTAGTCTAGAACAATGTATTCTTAACCAAAACAAACATTCACGTATGTAAAAGGCTTAACGTGACAAGAATAGTTCATCAATGAGAAGGATTGATTTTTTTATGCAGTGTAATTTTTTAAACCTTTCATTTGAATCTGTTATTTTTATTTATTCTGTATTAATACATATTTAATTGTTAGTTTTAATTGTTTCATAAAACAATTTTAAATATTTAAATATTTTCTACCATTTCATTTTGTTCATTGAAATCTTCTTCATCTACCATTTCATTCTTATTTTCAAGAAGAAAGTCCATCATCAAGCGTTGCTGCTTCACCATCGTCCTGATGAGGCTTTCATGGTCGAATCTGATGATCCTGTCGGCTGCGCCATGTTGTAGTGTTCTATTTAAAAAGAACGAGTTCCACAGAACAAGAGAAGCTCCAAAGCAAAATAAACTCTAACTTTATTACTCTCTTGACTCTCGCGGACATGCAAATCAACCATCCTTTTAAAAGAAACAAAATGTAAAAATATACAAAACAAAACAATATTATGCAAACATCTCGAGGTATGCGACATCAAGTATAGTCTTTTTTTAGAACAATTATAATATGATGTGCATTAGCGCGTCATCTGTTATAAGAAATCGAAACTACATGGTTGTCCCAAAAGTTCGTAAAAACTTGCAAAAAATTTAAAATACCAATATTATTCCCCATAATATTATTATTCGCCGTTATGTATAATGTCTTTGTATTATGTATAAAGTAATTGTATTATGTATTCGCGCCGTAATAATATTATTCGCTAAGTAATTAAAAAAAAAAGTTTTAAAGAAAAACACGAACTTTTGGGACGACCTTATATTTTAAACGTGTATGATTTTTTTTTTAATTAAACAATTTTATAGTACCCTTACTGCAATTATAAATTAAGTGTGTCTATGTAGGCATGTGGTATCCGGGCTATATAGTATAAAGTTCTATTTACGGCCTGTACGGGTTGTAGAGATGAACCAGTAACCTGGCAGCCAGTCTGGGAAGCGTCCAATAATACAGGATAGAGTTGAGCCAGTCCAAGTAGTAAAGTTGTCTGTATTCTGTGCCTAAAAAAAGCACGATAACTGACTAGGAGGGGATCTGTGGCGAACAGAACGTGGTCAATGAAGTAGAATGAATGGGTGAGTAAACTGGAGCGTAATTAGGTTCCGTCTGTGACACATGCCCCAGTTCCTCGGGCAGGAAACGATGACGTCATCTGAAATCTGATTGGTCATTGGGATTTGTCCCCAAAACTTCCCATAGTAACCTTCCTCCTCTATAGATCCATGTTGAAGCATGGCAACACGCCAAGATGTCAAACTCCACTTTAAAATCCGTACTTGCATGTGAACTCAAGTTTCACGGAGTATTTAGTTCTTTGGAGAATATCTTAAAAAACAATGTTAATACAGAGATCACATTCAACAAACGTTTATTTTCAGTAGATACCATTAGAAACATGAGCGCTTTCGAGTTAAATTGCTCTTTCTCAATACATCTTGTATATACACTCATGGACAAAACTTGAGAAATGGAAAGTCTTTGATGTCGCCAGTCTGTTTTTTTTTTGAAGGAGACAGAGGCAATTTTGTTCATTCTTGGTTATTTCGTGTATCTTCAATAAAGGTCACTGTGTATCAAATATCTTTCAGAGTTATTGTCTGAATCCCGTTATACATGATAAAAGGTACAATTAAGTTTGGTCCATGAGTGTATCTCCAGCTCTAACTTGGATTATTATATATATATATGGATTTATATGTAAATAAGGAATTAACAGATACAATAAAAGATTAATGGCTAATCGTAAAGATAGAGGCTGCCTGGTCGGCATTCATAGTTCTTCAAATTAAAGATACTTCGGTCAGTATATATTTTTTATTGTCTCGACGTTTGGACAAAACGTTTTGTCGAGATAATTAAAAAGATTTACTGGCCGAAGTATCTTTAATTTGAAGAATTAATGGCTAACTACTTACTAATATGTAATCAATATATTCAAGACTCGGAGATCTGTACAAGTTGTCTGAAGAAGAACATGGGGCACGAAAGCTCACGTTGTCTAATGTAAATATTAAGAAACTTTTGCTGGTCTCTTTTTTAACGATACCTTGATGAACGGCGTCTGGGGATCAACTAATGGCCTCTTTCCTGGAGGTAGTCTTTCACTGGAGGTTGGGTTATTTCACATACACACAAGTTGCATATAGGTTTATCAAATTAAGTGTATTGATTATTTGTGTAGACATTGTATAGACCAGTTTCTATTTAATACCAAGTCAGGCTTATTAAAAATTCAGGGTCTTACATTCTGTATTTATCTTAATTATTAACATTTTTATAATAAATAAATTTGTGTTCGATAAAATGTTTAATTTAAATAATTCATTAATTGTGTGTGTGTGTGGCGGATGGTCTTTTCACAATGTGGTTTTCTATTAGAGTCTCGTGTAGAAAACACAGAGTCAGACAATAACTGAAGGACCCTGGTAATTCTGATAAAATACCGGATTTAAAACCAAAATTTTATAATCCCGTGATTTGGTCCTAATCGAGAATTGTTGATAACTTTGTGAAAAAGTCTAGTAACTACACTCTTGAGTTAATGATAACAATTTGAACATAAAAACATTTTTTTTAATACTATTAATTTGAAAAATAAGTTCGGTGTTTTAAAATACTTGTAAATTTGATTTGGTCAAATTTAGCAATTCAAGTTTTTTTTTTGTTGTTAAATTGAATTTATAATATTGTGTGTGTAAAATCTTTGTCTTAAATGTGGTAGGTCTTAAATCGAGAATCAAATGTAATGTGTCCAATAAAGAGGCTCGGATGTCTCCACGTACATTTCTATTACAGAAGTCGCAATGTTCTCTATGAAAAAAAAAAAAAAAGAGCAAAAATGAAATTGTACTGGGATCAGGTAGATAGATTAAGAAAAAGGAATCTCCTGATTGTGCAACTAAAATTTGGTGATTTGACTAAGTCTGGAATAATTAAAAATCAACGAATAATTGAGATTTATTCCGACAGATGGCAGTAGTCATCAGCAATTTTTAGTTGCACGATCAAGAGATGCCTTTTCTTAATGTTCTCCATGTAATAGAAGAGGTAATTAGAAGGCGTTTGAAACTTGTGATTGTTGACAGTGGGACGTCTTGACCTATATTGGAGCGTGCAATACCTTTGTTGTCACAGAAAGTGTGTGTTTTATTGATGCTCGTGCTAATTGTTGTGATTATGTGGGTTTATCTATGTGGGTCACCCACGGGGGCTTACTTTCCTCGCCCCTCCCACAATTATCACCAGCCGACTTCCTGTCCGAAGACTTTTTCTCTAATTGCACACCGGAAATCTTCTGTCGGCTTCTGTTTGATGTCCCGTTTGACATCTGACACTCTTCTTATGATGGAAATGTCCTTCTTCCTACATACTCACTCAGATGTCAACTTGCGTGTCCATTACGGCAACTTCTGGATAGTCTTCATCTGACGCTGGGATAGTGGATGTTATTTGCTGCTTTTTCTGGCGTCTGTATTGAAACGGCTGGTACTGATTTTGGTACCATTTTTGGTGCTATCTTTGCATCTATGACCGTGTTATTCTCTGAATCCTTCCTACTGTACCGCCGAACTGGTATCACAGAGGCTATGTTAATTTTCTCAACAATCTTATTTTTCAAAATTCGAAACTATTATAGACGCGTATGATTCTTTTTAAAAATAAACAATTTTTACTGTCCTTACTGCAATGGAAAAATTAATGGAAGGGCCTGGCTCATTAATTTTTCCATTGCAGTAAGGACAGTAGAAATTGTTTATTTTTAAAAAGAATCATACGCGTCTATGATAGTTTCGAATTTTGATAACAGATGGCGCGCTAATGCATCATAATATAATCTTATTTTTGTAAAAATTGTCCACTTGAAGCCAAATTATTCTAAATTCAATATAGGTAACACTAGGATGACGTGTACCTCGGTTGATACTGATATTCCTTTCTCGGAAATGAAGATTTTTTCAAATATCCAGAATTTCAAAACTTGAGATATTCGCAATGTAAATGTAAAAAGACTAAATAAGCTTAATGAAGTTTCTATAAGCCTATTGAAATACCAAGTTTCTTTTATTTACCAAACACAACTGTGATATCACTGCTCACACACTAGGAGTATGTGTGGTAGAAGTAAAAATTCAAGACAAGTTTTACCGCAGAATTACAAATACAGAATCACTTTCTAAAAGTCCTATTTAGTCAATCCTTAGTTTCATCTGAAGGGCTTAAATGTAAAAAAACCCTTCAAATTATAAATCGTACTCTCATTTAGGAAGAATACATAGAGTGATAATACACTCATGGACAAAACATAAGGAAATTGTACCTTTTACCATGTATATCGGAATTCAGACAATAACTCTGAAAGAAGAGATTGGATAAACAGTAACCTTTATGAAACACGAGATAACAAAATGTGAATAAAATTGCCTCTGTCTTCCTTAAAAAAAAAAAAAAATAAATAAATAGGCGACCTGAGCACATCAAATACTTTCTTTAGCTTTGTCCAAGAGTGTATGTCAGTGGATAATTAGTTTTTATATATAACTATGATTTAGTAGAACACTGGACTCAACAATACTTGCTAAACTAACATTTTTCCTAATGTAAAACTGACTTTACTATGTGTACATAGCTATGGATCATATGTAAATACTACTATGTAAAGAATGCTACGTAGTTAATAATAATGTCTGAATAAATAGTTTCAACACTTAGAACACTGGAGGCACCATGTGAATCATGCACATTGCCGAATGTATTTTAGACCCTGATATAAATGCACCATGCACAGACTACCAACCGATATTGACCTGAACGAGAAGCTTACCTGAGAGATGGACACGCCAAGAATACGACGTTCAGGCACAAAATTACAGCGGTCAAATCTCTCGAAACCATTAAAGGCATCAATCAGTATAAATTGCAATAAGTTTCTTCAATAAGTTAAAATGGCAAGCTCTAAAGCGGTATTTGCTGAACAATTGGCCGGATGATGAACTAAACGCTTGAAAGCTTGTCATTATAACTTAACAAAGAAACTTAATGCAATTATCCTTATTGATATATTGTTTTCAACCTTTTTAAAAAATTATTTCAAGAATCTCTAATTAAAGGGGCATCGTATCACCGTAGGTGTCTTCTAGAAATACCAAGCACACAACCTACGCCCACAAAACACTGATACATAAACGTTTGATTTCAGCAAAGTCTGAAAACATAACTCAGTCTCTTCTGTAGGTGTTCATATCAAAGATTCTGCTTCGTTTCAAAGACATTTCATGACTTGACCTGACGTGACAGAGTCTCTGGTGAGAGACTACCTCCAGGAGAGTCCAGATTTAGTCTTTATTTAGGCTATGGTCGCTCATGGGAGACTACTGTAGTAGAAGGCATACGCGCTTGTACTGTGAGTGTGAAGCGCTTATGTAGGATACAGTAATCACTTTAGTATTACGTTTCAATGTTGAAATTCCTCAGAATCATAAAAGACATCACACACCGTAGCATCTGTATTCCTGAACAGTTCGAGAATAAGACATACATATACAAATCCTCCATGTCATCAAAGCCACCACACAATAACTGTCTTCGAGAGCATGCCAATAATTCGACATCCACTGTAGCTATCTCCCAGGACAATCCCTGCCACAGTGGCGCCCAACACTGGTCCTTTGACGTCCACCACAAGAGAGTCTTTGAGTCTCACAGCCTCCATCTGGAGGTAGTAGGTAAGTGGGTCAGTGCGCGGTGCCGTTTTATCAATTAGCGGCAATCAAAGAACAATTAGAGTTCGACATGGGTGGCCGAGCCGTCTATGGATGTCGTGTTGTGCCATGGGACACTTAGAGAGATGTAATTGGGAGGTCTGTTGACATCAGCAACGTGGGGGGCCGGCAAATGGACAGTACTTAGCCATGGTGAGATCATTCCCATACAGTAGTGTAAGTCTTCCATGATAAACGAAAAGTCTAAAAACATTATTAAACTCAGTATCTCCTGGAGGTATTCTGGTATCAGAGACTCTGTTACGTTTGAAAGATCTTCATGACTTGGCCTGACGTGACAGAGTCTCTGATAAGAGACAACCTCCAGGAGAGTCACGTTTAGCCATGTATCTAGGCTATGATCTCTATGGGAGACTACTGTAATAGAAGGCATACGCACTTGTACGAGGGGTGTCCCATAAGTCAGTGGCCCGACATATAAAGAAAATGACTAATAAAATTATTATGATTTATCCTTCAACATAATCCCCTTTAAGGTCTATACACTTTTTCCAGCGATGTTCTAATGCTTTTATTCCCTCCAAAAAGAACGATGTTTCAAGTGACTCAAAAAATGAGGTTACAGCATCAATGACCTCTTCATTTGACCTAAAATGAATGCCAGAAAGTGATTTTTTCAAATGAGGAAATAGGTTGAAGTCAGACGGAACTAGATCTGGTGAATAGGGTGCATGTGGTAAAAGTTCCAAAGCCAGAATCATAAATAGTAGCCATGGCTTGCAGCGACCGATGACTCAGAGCATTGTCTTGATGGTAAACAATCTTCCTGGACAGCTTTCCTCTTCTTTTTTCTTTAATAGCTTCTCGTAGTTGCTTCACAAGATTTGAATAATAATTGCCAGTGATGGTTTGACCCTTATTCAGAAAGTCTAGAAGAAGTACACCTCGGAATCTCAAAAGACAGACACCATAACCTTCCCTGCTAATGGAACTGTCTTGGCTTTTATGGGGGAGGGGAACCGGAGTGTGTCCATTGCATGGATTGTTGCTTGGACTCTGGTGCAAAGTGATGGGACCAAGTCTTATCCATGGTAACAAATATATTAACAAATTCCTCTGGATTGGCTTCAAATAACGCAAGATTGTCCGAAGATAACTTTCTCCTTACAGCCTTTTGATCGGGTGTCAAAAGTTTGGGAACCCAACGGGCAGAAAGATTCCTGAGGCCCAAGTGTTCTCTCACGATCCGATCCACTGTTGTTTTTGGAATGCCCAAGGTCTCTTCTATCTGACGAACTGTCATTCTTCTGTCCAACATAACCAAATCATGTATTTTGTCGATGTTTTCTTGAGTAACTGACTCAATGGGTTTTCCTGGTCGATGTTCGTCTTCGGTGCTGATCCTCCCTAATTTAAACGCAGCTACCCATTTTTTTTACTGTGCTATAGGAAGGGGCATCTTCCCTTAATGTATCCACCATATCCTCATAGATTTCCTTCGGCGATATTCCTTTCTTACAAAGATATTTCATTACAGCACGAATCTCGTTTGTCTCCATTTTAGATGATTCCTGTTTCTTGTCCTCTTTCAGAACCTATAACAAAAAAACGGTTATAGTTGTAGAAAATTAAAAATTTACATATCTTTATACAAGGCTTTAAAGTATATATGGTAAAATTTATTAGTTTCTAATATTTCGTTCTCATGGTCGGGCCACGGACTTATGGGACACCCCTCGTACTGTAAGTGTGCAGCGCTTATCTAGGATCTAGTATTACGTTCTTACAACTTGTCTAAGACAGAAAGTCTTCTAGACCTTTAACCATCACATTTTATTATAGAAGAGTCAAAATCTGCCAAGCAACCCCCCGCAAACACACACAAGCAAAAATAATGATAATAATGATTCTAACAATAGTGATGATTGAATTAACTAGTGTAAACAATTATGGATGATAAAAATTAAATTGAGAAAATCCCGGGCGAAGCCGGTACATTACTTTACACTCATGAACAAAACTTAAAGAAGTGGAGAGTCTTTGTTGTCACGGTTGTCCGTTTTTTTTTTTTTTTTTTTCTTAAGAAGAGGCAATTTTGTTCACACTTGGTTACCTCGTGCGTCTTCAATAAAGGTCGCTGTATATCAAATATGTTTCATAGTTATTGCCTGACTTCCGATATACATGCTAAAGGTACAGCTTCCTTAAATTTTGTCCATGAGTGTATGTAAAAAAAAAAGATATTGCAAAACGAAACTATTGATAATAAAATATAAAAGTGATAGATATATAACGATAATATATTCTTAATAATTTGAAATTTTGGCAATTTCGGGATATACGATGTAGATACAAAATTGAATGTTGTCGATGATAGTGATATTGGTGTAGAAGCAATAAAGAGACTGGTTCTTGTGTTCTAGATCCGCGCGCTCAATGAGCAGTCTAGTTTTCAAATAAAATAAGTTATGCATATTGAAAAGAGAGTATTTCCTGAGGACATCAAGCTTACTACACTAAGTGAGGCAATCAATGTACGTGGCGAGAGTGATGAAAATGTCGGAATGTCTGTGTCCAACGTTACATCATTTATTTGGTCAACTCTCCAGTTCCTGAACCCTACATCAGCATTAAAGGACAGCTTATTGGTTTAACATGACCTTTAACTATACAGTATCAACGTTATAATCGATCATAGAATCGTAAATATGCACATAGGGTTCACAGAAATACATTTCACAGTACAACACTCAAGATACTGAGGGATACAAACATAATAATCCATACCGAGCAACTCTGAATCCGCTGAGGTAGCACTGTCAGCTTCAACATCAAACTTCTTTTTTTCTTCTTTTCCTAAATTAGAAACTCCAGGTAGACGATGGGTATTGTCTTCATGAGAGGTAGGTTTGTCGTTGATTATAAGCAATCTGAAGCCCAAACTGTGATGGTTCAACTTGAATTCAGATGAGGTGGCTCCTAGACAGACACCTTTACTTCACATCCTAACATGGATTCAGATGTTAGTTGGTAGTGCTTAATTCCCCTTATATACTTTTATTTAGACCTTTAGTTTTTAATTACACCATTTTGCGTGTCATCCTAGCGCAGGTACCATTCTAATCTCCTCTGTATCGGAAATATATTTATTTACGGGGCTGCCTAACCAAAATAAAATGATTTTTGACCTCAATGCCGCGTAAAGCGGAATATATAAAACCACTATGACCAGGCTGGAGAGGCTAGGAACAGTATCGTTCTCATTTTCGTATATGTACCACCGAACATAATCTTCTGTGAGAGATAGAGCAAGGAGTGATAAAATGAGGGAGAAAGCTATTCAAATTTACAAATTATTTGGGTAATATGTACATATAAATCTACAATTATATTGAAATAAAATTATAAACATATATTGTAGGTATTATTATGATCTTCTTTTTACATATATAGAATCCCGTGTGTTAAAGAAGAGGGTAGAAAAACACTAAACTAGACAAAAAAGGATATATGTAACTATAGAACCTATAACCTATATACATATTTTATTATTAGAGAGGAAAAAGTGATAGGAAACTAGTTAGTGATTGCTTCCAATGGTGATATATACTTTCGCCATTCAACCAATGTTGTTATTGAGTTTTGTTGCTCTTTATAGATCTAGCTCCATCACAGGCCACACTCTGTTAATGGAATGTTGGTCCAAACTGCTTATTGAATAATTGCACCTAACTACCTGTCCCTGGGTACCTGTCTGATAGGAATCAAACAAAGTCTTTAATAGAGGGTCACTCGTCCCATACAGGATTCTCCTAGTTGGGTAAGCAGAAGAAACAAAATAGGTATCAAATGGAGAATAACATCAATCTTTCCTCACGCTGGGTCACTCTTCTGTGTTACACCTTTTTGACTGTGCTTTTCTCCAGAATTTATAAAAAGCCGATGCATTGGTCCTGCTTTTCATTACTTTTGCCAATAAAACATATGGCGAATTGTTTTGATAAGCAATCTTCCAGCGGAGAATTTCTTTTCATCCTCCAAAGACGGACAGTAAAACATGTAGTGTGGAAATTCATGGCTAAATTCACTATTGAACAGAAAGAACTTTATGTTTTTGGATTTCAATAATAGAACATGATTATGTTTAAATAGTGAAAAAGAGAATTCTCAACTGGGCAACGCATCGCTTTATACAGGTGGGAATCAATTTCATCAAACCTTTTGATTGATTCAGTAGTAACTGTTGTGTATTAACATATTTACCGCAAATGTTTATTTTTACAGAACGAAAAATCGTAATTTATTTTAAGGAGATATAACGACTATTCCTATCCTTAGGGATGAAGTATGAAAGGATGAATTGTGAAGAGTAATGATAAACGAAAAAATAAGTGTCCAGGGATGGGAACACTTTGGATACTTCTATTTTTCCGTTCATCATTACTTTTTACAATTCATCCTTTCATACTTCATCCCTAAGGTTAGAAATAGTCGTTATATCTCCTTAAAATAAATTACGATTTTTCGTACAAAAGAAACATTTGCGGTAAAACTTGTCAAACGTCGTTTTACAATCATAAGCCGCATTATATTGTATTATAATATTTACTTATTGTATCTGCACTATGTTCCATAGTTGTTGGTTATGCTTCTAGAATATATAAATATCGTTGTCAGTTTTAGAGCGGCAGTCCAGCAGCACGTTAAGTCAGTCTTGTACCTTATCTTGTGTTGGAAATAAAAGCCTTATTTGCCCACGTGAAGGTGAATGGAGAAACACGGCGACACAACAGTAATGGTGGAAGAAAGCAGCATACACTGATTTCACATTTACACTCATAGACAAAACTTAAGAAAGTTTCATATTTTGATGTTGATATCAACTTTCAATTAGCATAACTATATTATAAGATTATAAACTCAAAAGGAGCTTCTTCTATAGAACATGTTTATTTCACTAGCTTTCGAACGGCATTGTTCTTCAACGGGCGTAAAGACATATTTTCATATTTTGGTTTCACCTGGCTATTTTTTTTTTTTTTTGAAGGAGACCGAATCAATTTTGTTCACCTTGGTTATCACGTGTGTCTTAAATAAAGGTCACTATGTATAAAATATCTACCCATTCAAATAATTACAAAGGAAGATGTAATTTGTAAATTCTGCAAAACTGAAAACATAGAAGAAATGACCCACTACATCTCTGAATGCACTATTGTTAACGAGGAACGGAATAAGATCTTAAAGAAGATTATCCAAGTCTACATGAACCCAGTTCAGCTAATCAGAATAATGTCCGAGAAAAAATATATAGCGATAGAATTGTTTAACTTTCATAAAGCGTTAGAGAACAAGGTAATCTCTAAGAACTAAAATTACAGAACAATTTCCATCCATAGTTAATTTGTATAGTTATGTTGAATGCTTTGATTTCCTTTTCATTTTTCCTTCTCTCCTTTGTTTATGTTTCTTTTTTTCCTTTTCTCCATGAAAATGATGTATGGCGAGTCCTTACAGGACGGAAATGTTCTAATAAAGCAGTTGTTGTTGTATAAAATATCTTTCAGAGTTATTATCTGAATCCCTATATACATGCTAAAAGGTACAACTTCCTTAAGTTTTGTCCATGAATGTATATATGTAAAAGGATAAAGATATATATCAAAAAACGACTAAAGAATATATTTAATGATGATAAACAATCACTGAATATAGCTATAGAATGTCTAATGCATTACGTTCATAAATCTTTAAAGATAAAACTTTCCTTAATATATGGAACATTAGTTTATATTTGACTTTGTAATTCTAAACACCCACATAATATGTGGACGCTATTTATGTGAATACAGAAGAAAGCAAATGTTGTAAATAAATACAAGGAAAACATATTTACATCTAAAACCTCAGTATCAAATTTACCTAACCTGTGAACTTCCTGTTTACTCATTTTCCCGTTGGTTGTTTTGTTTAGCAGAATATAGTGAGAAACCTTTTTTTAATTTATTGTCTGTATGTAAAATTTTCTTTTGGTTTTATATTTTTGTATGTTTTTATTTCGATCGAAATATTACATAGGTCATAGTGAGGTTACGATTGCTTTGCATCACATATTTGCATATGCTTAGAAATGAATTAAACATAGAAGAAAAAGCTCTATTATATCTACCTATGTAGATACCTAACTTCGGTTGGTCTCGAGGACCACGTCATTGACGATTCAATTTATCAAGAGTTCAAAATAACAGGATTTTAAACAACCAATAGGGAGGGAGGGAAAAAATCAATTAAACAAGAGTTTGATTTCAAAATTCGTGATTTATATTTTTAAACATTTGTACAGTTATTCACAAATGTTAATTTGTGTCAAGATACTATTCCTTCTACTTCAAATTACCGAGAAGACCAATTAATATAGATTTTATTCAACTTATCGAGTATTTTTTAAGGAATCGGGAAACATTTCAAATTATCGAGAGATTCAAATTAACGAATTTCAAATTATCGAGAGTCGACTGTATTTATAAATGTGCACAGGTCCTATGTCTTAACAGCCTTAAACATCGGGTCCACTATTTCTGCCTCCACACTCGCTTATACATAGCTATATTCTCGATTTAAGACCAAATAAAAGGTAAAATTTGATATTTTAAAAAACATGCTCAACTCTTCTATTTTAAAGGTAGGTGTCAGTCATCGGCAATTTTGACAATTCTCTAATATGCTCAGAGATGGAGAGTTGATGTGATATTGGTCTCCATATATTCTATAATGATTTTAAAAAATAAGTGTATAAATTCAACTAGATATATTTATGTTTTAAATGTAAAAATAGGTTCGCGATTTGTAAAAAGACACTTTGGTCTTAAAATTTGTGACAAATATATTTTTGGCAATAGATTTCTTTCATACACGTATTATCAGTTATTATCTCTATAGACCAGGCAGTCGTGGCCGAGTGGTTAAGGCGATAGACTAGAAATCTATTGGGATCTTCCCGCACAGGTTCGAATCCTGTCGACTGCGTTTTTTTTTTTTTTTTTTTTCAACTCCGCCTTTGCCGGTCCCAAGCCCGGATGAAAAAGGAGGAAGGGGAGCAGTAACAAGCTCGCTAAAAAACCTGGGCTCAGCTGGCCTGGCTGAAATTCTCTTTTCCAAATAAAACAAACTTTCTATTGTCTTACTGGGATTAAAACATATTTGGAATCTTGGCTAATCAGTGAGGAATCCTCGATTTATCCAATTTAATCCACCAAACCACTTTTTTGAAATATTCTGGATCCCACCTAATCACAGCTGGTACAGTGAAGTGGACCCAGGAGGAGCTCTGAACCTCAGACAGCATCAAACAACACTAATAAGATTTAGAGCAGGCCATATCAAGCCATTGAAGATAGAAAATAACAACAAAATCTACCCCATTTGCCCTGTAGCTTGTACCTACAGCTCCAGAACGCATTTTGGCTTGCATTAGACGCAATAAACAGGACCTCTGGGAGAGGCCGCTGCTTATCATAAAACAGCTCGAGGAGCATGAACTCGTGGAACTCGTGTAATCTTTGCATAATCTTTGCATATGAAACAACAACTTTTTAGAGCTCTAATATTGTATTGTCGAGTAAGAAAAGTAGGAAGTTGGCTTTATTTGAAAAATAAAAAAATATGTTTAATGGTTTATTTTTATATGCAAATTGTTTGCCTGGAACTGTGCTAGAAGGGATAATGGTTCAGCCTATAAGATAGTTTTTGGCTAAGAGCAAAGTGTAGTATAACTGACAAAAGTTAACTTTTACGGGTTAACACACAAATTGAAATTTACTAAGGCCTAAAGTAAGAGTAACTTAACACACAGAAAAGCGAACACTCAAAAGTACAACAAAAACAAAAGGGAGATAAATAAAAACTCATTATTTGTTATCTATAAAAAAAAACAATACTTAATTTTTATTGTAGCGTTGGTAGGGATCGGACTGGGTCACACAGTTACGCAAGAAGATCACCAGACACGGATAAAGCACGCAGAGAACACTTTAAGCGTCTCCACACGATAATCCTCACTGGCGTCTCGTATTCCCTTAGACTAGGGGTCGGTAAACTGCGGCTCTTTGGATGTGAAGCTCTTTATATAGTTCCATACGCAAATATTATTTATGCGAATACCATTTATTTTTGGCAAGAAGAAAAAAAAATGTTGTGGCTCTTTAAAAACTTTGAAATTTTGAAATTTGTAATTTTTGACTGTTCCGACTCAAAAGTTTGCCGACTCCTGCCTTAGAACCCTCTTATATGCAAACATGGCCACATTCGTCCAATGAGAAGACGTGAGAGATCGGTTCACTTAACAAACAACATTCTTCCCGCTAAATAACTGAGAGACTGCTTATGTTTGTCAATATAATTTGACCACTCCGGATGAAATACCAACCCATACCGAGCCGTGGCGGGATAGCCATTCGGGGTCAATGCCTACCCGAAGAAATAAGAGGTGGACATCCCAGCAAGAGAACCTTTCGCCCGGATCCGAAGAACCTAAAGAATAAGACTTTATAAACTAATCATCCAACTATGTTGAACCTGATTTTTTTAAAGTGTTCAATAAAAAAGTTCTCCATAAACTTTATTCCGGTATGTAATCCCAGCAAACGATGTTTCCACAAGTCCCCTAAGCACACCCAAAATAGCCATCAGTCCCCGGCTAATGAAGCTCTGAGATGTCGGTAGATGAGTGATGGTGGACTGTCATCGCTCTACCCATCTACAACACACCATTATGTCGGGGCTAAAGTTGGAACTTCGCTCGTTTTCAACCTTTCTTCACCTAACATTTCATGTCGGGAAAGAGACCTGTTAACTTTGTCAATATCAACTTAAGTTCCACATGGAAATGTATATGAAAACTTCTTATATATGTGACGCTGAGTTTGTTGTTGACACACATTTATGTTTAATACCTTGATAAAGGTTGGCGTTCAGCCAACTGAAATATTGGTAAAATAAATGACTTTTTTTAATCCAATATATGCGTTTTTTATTAAATATAGATAAACATATATGCATATTGACAATTTAAACCTTTTTTTATTGATTATTAATCTAATCAATTGTTACAAAAATAAAAATTAAGATCAAATAAAGATAATAAAGGAGTAAATAAAGGGCAATTAAAATGTAGGGAAATATATACAGTTGTATATGTACACATTTCTTCAGCAAGGAAGGCTTTCTCACTTTAAGAGAGTCCTCCTACAGACAAGGAAGAGATTTCTTGATATATAGATAAACATATAGGCATTTTGATCTGATATGCATATTCATTTTTCTATATAGATGACGCGTTGTTGGCTTATATGCATATTGCATATAATATGCATATAAGTTATATATGCATATTAAAGTATTTGCCATTCAGATATTTCAGACAATTAAGCGGAGTTTTTTTTTTTTTTTTTCAAATCAAAGCAATATATTATCAAAAGAAGAAGTGGTAATAAGATCACACGACTTTTAAAAGACATTTCAGAAAATCTACGCTGGCTTGTGCAACTCTAGGCCAACTAAGGTTTAACGTCTCTCTCGGGATGTTAGCCCATATTGTTTTGCAACTCCCTTATCCACCCAATTCCCCTGATTTAGCTCCCAATATCTTTTTCCTCAATCCTAAATTGAAAATGAAAAGGAAGGAAATTTTGACAACGTTGATATGATACAAGCTGAATCAAAGGCAACCTTGAGGAGCTTCTCAAAAGGCGATTTTATCTCGTGCATTGACAATTGGAAAAAAAATAAGGCACAGGAGGCGAAAATTTTTAAAAATATTAAGTTGATTTTCTCTTTTTTCTTTTTTTTTTTTTTAATACGGAACATTCCTGAAATTAATAAACGCACTTTGTATATTCTACATTAAAGGATGGAATCTTAGATATGGTATTCAAACAAACTATGAACATAAGCTTTTAGAAAAATATATTGTCGCGTGGAGAGGTAAACACAAACAAACTTTATTCTCTGTAACTATAGGTCTAAAATTGTAGCTATGAACATTTCTATAGCAATGGCATAATTTAAACCAGACTATATAAATCTAATTCTTAAAATAAAAGATACTTCGGCCAGTAAATATTTTTTATTATCTCGACGTTTCGACAAAAATCTTTTGTTCTCCTCAGGAGCAAACCAAAATTAAAACATTTGGCAAGGCTAATAATTTTTAACACCTTGATTTTTTTTCGAAACGTCGAGGTAATAAAAAGATTTACTGGCCGAAGTATCTTTAATTTGAAGAACTATGAATGCCGACCAGGCAGCCTCTATCTTTACGATATATGTAAATATAATACAATCTAAAACTTAAAATGATGTAAATGGCAAATAAACCACGCTACAATATGTAGGCATATAAATATTTGTATTGAGACCAATGCTCAAACAATTGGAATACTATACAATGGGGTGATAATAATAACTTTATTTTTCAAAAAGGTTTTCTCTAAAAAGTGTAACGAATGGTCAGTTTATTTACATAATTTTTATTTAAACTTCAATAAATAATAACTGTAAAAGTAAACAAAGCTATTTAAATTTGTTATCTTGACTCCTGGTCAGTACTGTGGCCCTCGCAGATATGGTCCCCTGATGTCCTGCAGCTCTCCAGCAGTCTTTCTATGACTGGTGGCTCCTCGGTCCCCTGGCCTTGATCCATTCTTGCCTGTCAGATCTCCTGTCATCTGCTCTAGGTCGTTCTCCTGGATCTCTTCTATGGTCGTCGTATCCCTGTGCTTCATGTCCGGTGTTCCTCGTCTTCACACGCCAGCTCCCTTCTTCACACGCCAGCTCCCTACATCGTTCCAACAATCAATCCATGGCTTCTATTTCTTTATTTTTCTGGGACTTATCGTGAATTTGGTTCTTCTTTTCTGTTGAGATAATTTGCATAGTCTTATTTAGGACCAAGGATTGAATATATGCGAATTCCTTTTTTTATGTTTATTTCCTTCCTATATTGTTTGTTATATTTGGTTACTATTCCATCCCATGTTAAGACTATCGGCACTACTTTTACGGGCATATTTTCGGTTTGAGTCATTTCCCTTGCCAGTAGCTGGTATTTTCTTTGTCAGCTCCGTAGTTTGGATATTGTATTGGGAGGTAATGCCTATCTCTATGATTGTTATGTCTTTTTTTATTTTATCATATACTTTTATATCAGGTTTGTTAGCTATGCTATTGATATCGCTTATCATTGGCAGGTCCGTTATTATCTTGGCGTATGAATTTTCAATTTTAGTTGTTATTTTGTGGAGCTTTATCTTGTTATTTTCAGTGAAATTATACTTTCTTGATAGATTGAAGTGGACGCGTCTCACCACTTCATTATGCCTCTCAGTGTAGTCGTAAGGAAGCAATCTTCCACAGTTTGTAGCAAGGTGGTCCACCGTCCTCTGTACCTTTTTCACAGTGAGGGCATTTCAGGTTTTTATCCTTCGG
>CP092868.1:48002793-48016385 GCA_030710605.1 Cordylochernes scorpioides
CACATACCATCTGTAAAGTGTACTTTTAGGCACAGGATTATGTGAATAGGCTTGGCATAGCATTTCCTAAGATTCCATTTTGTTTTTCCATAACAAAAATGTAACTTTAAATTGACCTTATGTTTGTCTCATAGTTTCTTGTCATTTTCGGCCATGAGTCAATTTGTTCTATCTGAAATAAAAACTTTTAAATTGAAATAATTGTCCAAAAATTATTGTTTTGGTATTATTTTAAAGTATAATGGCTGCACTATTTGACGATGATAACAGAGTGGCTAAATAATATTTGAAAAAATATTTTACAGAATATTTCTAATGATAAAGCACAATTTGGATTATAGATTATAGACACAAGAAAATAAGACCTAATCCAAATAAATTAATAGTGTGTGACTTTTTTATTTATTATTCTTTTGTCTGATGGTAACAATGGTGTTACCGAAACGTCACACACTATTAAATTATTTGTATTAAGTCTTATTTTCTTGTATCTAGAATATTTCTAACTACCTATTATACTCACATTGTAGCTTTTGTTTTCAGAAAGCGATACATTTATAACCATCATCTCCTAACTAAATTTTGGAAGAGTTATTCAAATTTTAGATTTTTATAACTGCTTTTGTTTGCTTCATTCTCATTTTTACCACTTCTGATATGGAATCTCATTATGAAATGTGTCATATTCAAGTGCAATAACTTTCCATGATGTGACAATTAGATATTGTATAAGAACCTATGGAGGTCCATGGAGGGCTGTTCTAAACCATTGGTTTTTGACTGCTATGACTGGATCGAATCCCGCATTGGACACTTTTTTCTAATTAAAAAAAAAAGGCTCCAATGGCCCCTGATTCTTGCTAAAGTCAATTTCACCAGCGAGTGCAAGTAACCAAACGAGGATTTGGCACATTTGTAAGTGCAAAAGTCAAACTGCTTTTCACATGTGTAGACATGTGGTGCACTTACAGTAAAGCAGTTGATAACTATCTACCATGATTATCATGGCCTGACCACGTTTACTTGGGATAAGTAAAAATAAGAAGAACCTTTAGAACCAAATACAGTTTTGTGATCAAAGATAAGTTGCTGATCCATGAAGATCCATGTCTGTCCTTGGTATGAGAAATCAGGGTTTTACTTTTCTCAGACATTTAATCCAAAATAGAGAAAATTAACTATTGACAGGATGCATGGAGACTCATCAAAATGCAATGGACAGATAGGCTGACAAACAGTTTGTACAAGATTTAATGGAAACTAGAACCTTCTAAATGAGGTAATCAATAGGAAGCTTGCAGGAGTATCAAGAGATCATCTCTCTATTGATCATAACAGAGGGATACATCTTGGAAAAAGAAAGAAGAGGCAGACTGTTGTATATATATATATTAATTAATTAATTGTTCAAAGTCCAACCCCACCAGCCAGTGCAAGTAACCAAACCGGGGCTCTGGTATATTTGTAAGTGCAAAGTCGAACTGCTTTTCACATGTGTAGACATGTGGTGTACTTACAGTAAAAGCAGTCGCAAACTACCCACCATGATTATCATGGCCTGTACCATGTGTACTAGGGATAAGCAAAAAAAAAAAAAAATGTTCCCTCAGAGTATGTGTGTAAGATCACCAATTAATAGGCGCTAACCAAAAAAAGTTCCTTGGTTTGATATTAGTTTCTCTTTTATATTTGTTCTCTCTCTTGTAAATTATTAAATATAATGTTTGATTATAATTCTTGGAATCAGTATCATTAAAAATTCTAAGTAAATTCAACACAGACAAAAGAAGGATTTCGGAAAGAATAATCTGTAATCGAATAAGATAGATGAATTGTGCATAACAGGATGAGAAATGGTGCTCTATGATGTTGACCTCTGTATCAAAGACAGCGCTAGATGAACTGTCTCTGTTCTGACTAAGGAGATTTTTCTAAGTGAGATGTGATATAATACAGCTCACACACTTCAGTTGTATTTAGGATCCTTCTGATATCACCCTGCTCATACCACAGTTGCTCTTCATTTAACATCCACACACCAGTTTTACATGGTCTAAACAAGCACCTGACATAGCACTTTGAATACCACTGGAAATAAAAGCAATTGTGAAAATGAAACAACATTGAAAACATGTTTATATTAATATATAATACAAAAAATTATTAATACAGTAGAACCTCTCTGTAAAGGACACCAATTGCAGAACTAAAGTGTCAAAGCTAAAGAAATGTATATTCAATATATTTGTTATGCTTAAAATTATATATTTCCAAAATGCAAATATATTGTATTTACAAAGGAAAGGTCAGCATAAACAGATGATACAGTAAGACTAATGACAATTGAAAACGGTGAATCAAGAAATTCCAAAAAGGACATTTAGATTACTTCAGTAACAGAACAAATTGAACAAGTAAATGATGTATAGGACTTCTGGGCAAGCTGAGTGTAAGTTTATATTCTCTCATAGGTTTTCATGAATGGAGCAGGAGAGTCTTCTTCCTCTTATAGGTTCATATCTTGCAGTGGTCAAGTTTACCATTTGAAAATTTGTGTAATAAATTTACATTAATAAGGCTCTCGTGGATTTCTCGATTTTTGCATAAATTCAAGTAACACCAACTCTGGCAGCTTGTAAGCATCAAGTTGAACATCAGATCCTACTTCAACACAAGGGATTGCATGTCCTCTCTGTTGACACCGCGATCTTGGGATAAAGAAAAAGACGAAAACGATATATACATAGCTTTTGTAACTTTCCTTTAAAAAAATCGGCGCTTCCAGCTTCCTTTTCAACGGTAAGTGTATGATTCTGTAATAAAATAGTTCTCATAGATTATTCCTATATATAAAAACACGATAGAGAAGATATATGTCATCATTCAGGACTTACAATAGATATAACAAAGATGAACATTCCAGGGAAAAGACAACAACATGCCTACATAGACAGACACCTATAATAACTACAGTGTCGAGTAGGAGTTCTGAAACGGACTGCAGAAGAACATGTGCTAAACATTCAAACTCACCAAATAATAAAAGGTTCTATAGAGGGAGATAACCAAGGTTCCAACTCCCAAGACTGTCCAGCTCAGCAGTACAATCTAGCGGCCTGAGTTGCTGAGGCACAACCAGTTGGCCAGAAAGTCTCATGCTAGAGTCTGGGACCATAGATTGATAATTATTTGTGTAAAGCTTATGAAATACTTGTCAAACCACGTGTTATGGTTTCAGCATGCTCTTTCTGACTAATGTCCTACATTTTATGTCTTTATTAACTGCAACTTTATACTGGACTACAATGAATAGCTCGAGCTTTTGGTGATCCAGCCTATCTCTCTAGTCCTTCTACACGTGTTATCTTTACTACGTGTTTTTATAGCATATTCTAAGCTGACATATATTAATTTATCCCTAAAGTTGTATTTTTCTAACACAATTTACTAGGATTTCCTGTAGATGGTAATAAGCATCTTTACAACGTTTAATAGTACAGTATAGGGATGTATTCTTTATTATCGTTTTGAGAACCCCTGATATTTAACTTTGTAACTTTTCAATTAAAAAAAATGATCAGGGAGATGTATACAGTATGAGCTATCTATAAAAGACACCTAATTGCAGAGCCAAAGTGTCCTTTAGGGAGAGGTATCCTCTTACCGGAGAGCAGTGTTGGGCAAATATTAATTAAAATGATTTATTCAAGATTAACAATTGATTAATTGTTAATTGTAATTTTCACAATTAACAATTAATCAATTGTTAATTGTATTTCTACAATTAACAATTAATTAATTGTTAATTGCACTTTTCTAATTAACAATTAATTAATTGTTTAGAGAAATTTAATTAATCTAACAAATAAAAAAATTACTGGTGCATAATAAACTGGTATAAATATACTGTACAGGCCTGCGTGGGACGTGGACGCAGGTACAATATAACTATTGAACTATTTAAATACACATGTTAGCAACAAATAAAAGACTGATGCAAATGATCATCAATAACTTTAATTAAGCATGATTAGATAGAAAATGATAATTTATAATTTCTTGTAATAATTTAAATTACATTTCAGTACCACTCTCTTCTCGAACATGCTGTCCGACAATTTGTGACTCTTTGGCAGATTTGTCATTGTCGCAAAAGAAAAAAGGCGTTCAACTGCAGCTGACGATGGTAAAGGTGTGTTGTATTTAATAAAAACACTTTTATCTCAGGATATCTATTGAGTAGTTGCAAATCTTGGCTTTCCTCTGCAAAAAAATGCAGCATCAAAAGTTCTGCTTTATTCATTGGTGCATCGGAGGAGCATCCGTTTTTTTCTGAGATTGAACTATCGGAGTCAGAGTCAAAATTGAAAAAAAGGTTTTCTTTGGTACTTTTTGTTGTTGCCACTGTTGCTACTATATTTCCACTAATTTTTTCGGAAATGCAGGTCTTGAAAACTTTTAGAATCTTGGTACGATCCGCGGGCTCAAAACAAGTCAACCATTTATTTTTGAATCTTGGGTAGGATAATGCCGCAATAGCCGCTATTTCAGCTTCAGGAGTGGTGACGTCAAGCATTTTTTCAAATCTCTTCTCTACACTCTCTCTGTATGCCTTGACCAACGGATTGCAAAAGGAAAAGTTGTTTTTCTTTTCAATTTTTAGCAATTTTTTTCTCAGCGCAAGAAGGCACGGCAGAACTATCCTATAATATGCGTTAGTCTCACTCTGCATTATGTCGAGGGCTTCTGCCACTGGCGAAGTGCACGTCAAATACTCTTGTATGTATTCGAATTCGTTGTCTTTGATAGCATTTTTTTATGTTTAATAATCTATGTAAGAGTAAGCTTTTTTCTTTAATATCGAAAATTTGCTGGAGGGCATCAAACAAGCTATTCCATCTGGTCTCACCAGGTCGACTTAACGTGTGTCCTAACACATTCTGCATTATTTCAGCACTCTTTGGTCGTCCTGCAGCCTTCCACAAAGCATTACATTTCTTCATGATTGCAGCATGCATTTGCGACAGAGGGGTGTCTTGCTCGCTTAAAAGTTTGTTCGCGTCCGTAGTTGCGCAAAGGCTTAACGTATGCGCACAGCATCGTAAATGGGCAGGAAGTAAATGCTCAGGATCTTCTAAATTTGATGATTCGTCGTCTTCAACATCTGATTCAGAAAAGGCTTCTGTTGGCTGAGAGTCTGGCATAACTTCATCAACAATATTTATATTGGTCAATTTGACACCGAACATTTTGAAAGCTTTTACGAAATTGCTGCCATTATCCGTCACCGATGCAACAATTTTATTCGTATTGAGGTCGAAATGATCGTTAATTTCTTGAATTATATCGGATAGTCGATTGTAGCTGTGGACGCCTTTGAATCGTTGACAAGCTAACGCCACTGAAACTCTGCGTAGATCATTTGTGATCCAGTGCGCTGTAACTCCTATAAAACTTCTCTTTTTACTGGACCAAATATCTATTTCTGTGCACACATAGGAAGCTTATTTTAGTTTCGACTTTATCTTAGCTACTTGCGTTTCATAGTGGTTTTCTATACGACGTCCTAGTGAACGTCGACTCATTAGAGTTAGCCCCATTTCAGATATTTCCAAGTCCGTGAATATTTTTGAAAAATATGGATCTTCCACTGCACGTAATGGGATCATGGAATGTATAAAATATTTCAGAATATTTTCATCGAATTGTTCTTGTGTAATTTTATTCTCATTTGACTTCTCAGTTTTTACCTCGGATTTCTTTTTTTTTTTACATATCTTTTGTACTCTTCAATGCATTCTTGCCAGTGTTTTCGCTTCAGGTGACTCAAAAAGTTTGACGTACAATTATGATATCCTTTAATTTTAGTTAATACATCTCTTGGACATTTCATACAAAGCGCTGTGATTTTATTACCAGTGGACTCTTCAAGCAAGGATTTGAAATATGTTCCATCTAGCAAGTAAAGCCGCGCTTGCGAAGACGAACACTCGGCGGTGTCAGTTGGTGGCACAGGCGAAGATGTTTCTAATGACTCATTAATGTCCGAAACCGAAAAAGTCACTGGAATGTTACTGTCTTCGTCCATTTCGTTTATCGACGCCATTTTATTTCACTAGTCTAGAACAATGTATTCTTAACCAAAACAAACATTCACGTATGTAAAAGGCTTAACGTGACAAGAATAGTTCATCAATGAGAAGGATTAATTTTTTTATGCAGTGTAATTTTTTAAACCTTTCATTTGAATCTGTTATTTTTATTTATTCTGTATTAATACATATTTAATTGTTAGTTTTAATTGTTTCATAAAACAATTTTAAATATTGATTGCAATTTCATCATCATCATCATCTTTTTTCTTCTTCTTCTTCTTCTTTTTTCTACCATTTCATTTTGTTCATTGAAATCTTATTCATCTACCATTTCATTCTTATTTTCAAGAAGAAAGTCCATCATCAAGCGTTGCTGCTTCGCCATCGTCCTGATGAGGCTTTCAATGGTCGAATCTGATGATCCTGTCGGCTGCGCCATGTTGTAGTGTTCTATTTAAAAAGAACGAGTTCCACAGAACAAGAGAAGCTCCAAAGCAAAATAAACTCTAACTTTATTACTCTCTTGACTCTCGCGGACATGCAAATCAACCATCCTTTTAAAAGAAACAAAATGTAAAAATATACAAAACAAAACAATATTATGCAAACATCTCGAGGTATGCGACATCAAGTATAGTCTTTTTTTAGAACAATTATAATATGATGTGCATTAGCGCGTCATCTGTTATAAGAAATCGAAACTACATGGTTGTCCCAAAAGTTCGTAAAAACTTGCAAAAAATTTAAAATACCAATATTATTCCCCATAATATTATTATTCGCCGTTATGTATAATGTCTTTGTATTATGTATAAAGTAATTGTATTATGTATTCGCGCCGTAATAATATTATTCGCTAAGTAATTAAAAAAAAAAAGTTTTAAAGAAAAACACGAACTTTTGGGACGACCTTATATTTTAAACGTGTATGATTTTTTTTTAATTAAACAATTTTATAGTACCCTTACTGCAATTATAAATTAAGTGTGTCTATGTAGGCATGTGGTATCCGGGCTATATAGTATAAAGTTCTATTTACGGCCTGTACGGGTTGTAGAGATGAACCAGTAACCTGGCAGCCAGTCTGGGAAGCGTCCAATAATACAGGATAGAGTTGAGCCAGTCCAAGTAGTAAAGTTGTCTGTATTCTGTGCCTAAAAAAAGCACGATAACTGACTAGGAGGGGATCTGTGGCGAACAGAACGTGGTCAATGAAGTAGAATGAATGGGTGAGTAAACTGGAGCGTAATTAGGTTCCGTCTGTGACACATGCCCCAGTTCCTCGGGCAGGAAACGATGACGTCATCTGAAATCTGATTGGTCATTGGGATTTGTCCCCAAAACTTCCCATAGTAACCTTCCTCCTCTATAGATCCATGTTGAAGCATGGCAACACGCCAAGATGTCAAACTCCACTTTAAAATCCGTACTTGCATGTGAACTCAAGTTTCACGGAGTATTTAGTTCTTTGGAGAATATCTTAAAAAACAATGTTAATACAGAGATCACATTCAGCAAACGTTCATTTTCAGTAGATACCATTAGAAACATGAGCGCTTTCGAGTTAAATTGCTCTTTCTCAATACATCTCTTGTATATACACTCATGGACAAAACTTGAGAAATGGAAAGTCTTTGATGTCGCCAGTCTGTTTTTTTTTTTTTTGTTTTTTTTTTGAAGGAGTCAGAGGCAATTTTTTTCATACTTGGTTATCTCGTGTATCTTCAATAAAGGTCAGTGTGTATCAAATATCTTTCAGAGTTATTGTCTGAATTCCGTTATACATGATAAAAAGTACAATTAAGTTTGGTCCATGAGTGTATCTCCAGCTCTAACTTGGATTATTATATATATGGATTTATATGTAAATAAGGAATTAACAAATACAATAAAAGATTAATGGCTAATCGTAAAGATAGAGGCTGCCTAGTCGGCATTCATAGTTCTTCAAATTAAAGATACTTCTGCCAGTATATCTTTTTTATTGTCTCGACGTTTGGACAAAACGTTTTGTTGAGATAATAAAAAGATTTACTGGCCGAAGTATCTTTAATTTGAAGAATTAATGGCTAACTACTTACTAATATGTAATCAATATATTCAAGACTCGGAGATCTGTACAAGTTGTCTGAAGAAGAACATGGGGCACGAAAGCTCACGTTGTCTAATGTAAATATTAAGAAACTTTTGCTGGTCTCTTTTTTAACGATACCTTGATGAACGGCGTCTGGGGATCAACTAATGGCCTCTTTCCTGGAGGTAGTCTTTCACTGGAGGTTGGGTTATTTCACATACACACAAGTTGCATATAGGTTTATCAAATTAAGTGTATTGATTATTTGTGTAGACATTGTATAGACCAGTTTCTATTTAATACCAAGTCAGGCTTATTAAAAATTCAGGGTCTTACATTCTGTATTTATCTTAATTATTAACATTTTTATAATAAATAAATTTGTGTTCGATAAAATGTTTAATTTAAATAATTCATTAATTGTGTGTGTGTGTGGCGGATGGTCTTTTCACAATGTGGTTTTCTATTAGAGTCTCGTGTAGAAAACACAGAGTCAGACAATAACTGAAGGACCCTGGTAATTCTGATAAAATACCGGATTTAAAACCAATATTTTATAATCCCGTGATTTGGTCTTTTAATCGAGAATTGTTTATAGCTATGTGAAAAAGTCTAGTAACTATACTCTTGAGTTAATGATAACAATTTTGAAAATAAAAACATTTAATTTTTTAATACTATTAATTTGAAAAATAAGTTCGGTGTTTTAAAATACTTGTAAATTTGATTTGGTCAAATTTAGCAATTCAAGTTTTTTTTTTTTTTTGTTAAATTGAATTTATAATATTGTGTGTGTAAAATCTTTGTCTTAAATGTAGTAGGTCTTAAATCGAGAATCAAATGTAATGTGTCCAATAAAGAGCCTCAGATGTCTCCGCGTACATCTCTATTACAGAAGTCGCAATGTTCTCTATGAAAAAAAAAAAAAGAACAAAAATGAAATTGTACTGGGATCAGGTAGATAGATTAAGAAAAAGGCATCTCCTGATTGTGCAACTAAAAGTTGCTGATTTGACTAAGTCTGGAATAATTAAAAATCAACAAATAATTGAGATTTATTCCGACAGATGGCAGTAGTAATCAGCAACTTTTAGTTGCACAATCAGGAGATGGCTTTTTCTTAATGTTTTCTATGTAATAGAAGAGGTAATTAGAAGGCGTTTGAAACTTGTGATTGTTGACAGTGGGCGGGAGGGACGTCTTGACCTATATTGGAGCGTGCAATACCTTTGTTGTCACAGAAAGTGTGTGTTTTATTGATGCTCGTGCTAATTGTTGTCATTATGTGGGCTTATCTATGTGGGTCACCCACGGGGGTTTACTTTCCTCGCCCCTCCCACAATTATCACCAACCGACTTCCTGTCCGATAACTTTTCTCTAATTGCACACCGGAAATCTTCTGTCGGCTTCTGTTTGATGTCCCGTTTGACATCTGACACTCTTCTTATGATGGAAATGTCCTTCTTCCTACATACTCACTCAGATGTCAACTTGCGTGTCCATTACGGCAACTTCTGGATAGTCTTCATCTGACGCTGGGATAGTGGATGTTATTTGCTGCTTTTTCTGGCGTCTGTATTGAAACGGCTGGTACTGTTTTGGTACCATTTTTGGTGCTATCTTTGCATCTATGACCGTGTTATTCTCTGAATCCTTCCTACTGTACCGCCGAACTGGTATCACAGAGGCTATGTTAATTTTCTCAACAATCTTATTTTTCAAAATTCGAAACTATTATAGACGCGTATGATTCTTTTTAAAAATAAACAATTTCTACTGTCCTTACTGCAATGGAAAAATTAATGGGAGGGTCTGGCTCATTAATTTTTCCATTGCAGTAAGGACAGTAGAAATTGTTTATTTTTAAAAAGAATCATACGCGTCTATAATAGTTTCGAATTTTGATAACAGATGGCGCACTAATGTATCATAATATAATCTTATTTTTGTAAAAATTGTCCAATTGAAGCCAAATTATTCTAAATTCAATATAGGTAACACTAGGATGACGTGTACCTCGGCTGATACTGATATGCCTTTCTCGGAAATGAAGATTTTTCAAATATCCAGAATTTCAAAACTTGAGATATTCACAATGTAAATGTAAAAAGACTAAATAAGCTTAGTGAAGTTTCTATAAGCCTATTGAAATACCAAGTTCCTTTTATTTAGCAAACACAACTGTGATATCAATACTCACACACTAGGAGTATGTGTGGTAGAAGTAAAAATTCAAGACAAGTTTTACCGTAGAATCACAAATACAGAATCACTTTCTAAAAATTCCTATTTTAGTCAAGCCTTAGTTTCATCTGAAGGGCTTAAATGTAAAAAAAAATCACTTTAAATTTTCAATCGTACTCTCATTTAGGAAGAATACATAGAGTGATAATACACTCATGGACAAACATAAGGAAATTGTACTTTTTACCATCTATATCAGGATTTAGACAATAACTCTGAAAGAGATTGGATAAACAGTAACCTTTATGAAACACGAGATAACAAAATGTGAATAAAATTGCCTCTGTCATCCTTTAAAAAAAAAAAAAAAAGAAAAGAAAGAAATAGTCGACCGGAGACATCAAATACTTTCTTAAGCTTTGTCCAAGAGTGTATGTGAGTGGATAATTAGCTTTACATATAACTATGATTTAGTAGAACACTGGACTCAACAATACTTGCTAAACTAACATTTTGCCTAATGTAAAACTGACTTTACTATGTGTACATAGCTATGGATCATATGTAAATACTACTATGTAAAGAATGCTACGTAGTTAATAATAATGTCTGAATAAAGAGTTTTAAAAATTAGAACACTGGAGGCACCATGTGAATCATGCACATTGCCGAATGTATTTTAGACCCTGACATAAATGCACCATGCACAGACTACCAACCGATATTGACCTGAACGAGAAGCTTACCTGAGAGATGTCTCGGTACACGCCAAAAATACGATGTTCAGGAACAAAATTACAGCGGTCAAATCTCTCGAAACCATTAAAGGCATCAATCAGTATAATTGTAATAAGTTTCTTCAATAAGTTAAAACGGCAAGCTCCAAAGCGGTATTTGAGGAACAATTGGCCGTATGATGAACTAAACGCTTGAAAGCTTGTCATAACTCAACAAAGAAATGTAATGCAATTATCCTTATTGATATATTGTTTTCAACTTTTATAATTATTTCAAGAATCTCTAATTAAAGGGGCATCGTATCACCGCAGGTGTCTTCTAGAAATACCAAGCACACAACCTACGCCCACAAAACACTGATACATAAACGTTTGATTTCAGCAAAGTCTGAAAATATAACTCAGTCTCTTCTGTAGGTGTTCTCATATCAGAGATTCTGCTTCGTTTCAAAGACATTTCATGACTTGGCCTGACGTGGCAGAGTCTCTGATGAGAGACTACCTCCAGGAGAGACCAAGGTTAGTCTTTATTCAGGCTATGGCCTCTCATGGGAGATTACTGCAGTAGAAGGCATAGGTACTCGTACTGTAAGTGTGAAGCGCTTATGTAGGATACAGTAATCACTTTAGTATTACGTGTCAATGTTGAAATTCCTCAGAATCATAAAAGACATCACACAACGTAGCAGCTGTATTCCTGAACAGTTCGAGAATACGACATACATATACAAATCCTCCATGTTATCAAAGCCACCATACAATAGCTGTCTTCGAGAGCATGCCAAGAATCCGACATCCACTGTAGCTATCTCCCAGGACAATCCCTGCCACAGTGGCGCCCAACACTGGTCCTTTGACGTCCACCATAAGAGAGTCTTTGAGTCTCACAGCCTCCATCTGGAGGTAGTAGGTAAGTGGGTCAGTGCGCGGTGCCGTTTTATCAATTAGCGGCAATCAAAGAACAATTAGAGTTCGACATGGGTGGCCGAGCCGTCTATGGATGTCGTGTTGTGCCATGGGACACTTAGGGAGATGTAATTGGGAGGTCTGTTGACATCAGCAACGTGGGGGGCCGGCAAATGGACAGTACTTAGCCATGGTGAGATCATTCCCATACAGTAGTGTAAGTCTTCCATGATAAACCAAAGTCTAAAAACATGAATAAACTCAGTATCTCCTGGACGTATTCTGGTATCAGAGACTCTGTTACGTTTGAAAGATCTTCATGACTTGGCCTGACGTGACAGAGTCTCTGATAAGAGTCAACCTCCAGGAGAGTCCACGTTTAACCATGTATCTAGGCTATGGCCTCTATGGGAGACTACTGTAGCATACGGACTTGTACTGTAATGTAGGATACAGTAATCACTTTAGGATTACGTTCTTACAACTTGTCTAAGACAGAAAGTCTTCTAGACCTCTAACCATCACATTTTATTATAGAAGAGTCAAACTCTGCCAAGCAACCTCCCAAGAGAAAAATAATGATAATAATGATTGTAACAATAGTGATGTTTTTTTTTTTTTTTTTTTGCTTATCCCTAGTACACGTGATATAGGCCATGATAATCATGGTGGGTAGATGTAGGCGACTGCTTTTACTGTAAGTGCACCACATTTCTACACATGTGAAAAAAGCAGTTCGACTTTACACTTACAAATATGCTAGAGCCCCGTTTGGTTACTTGCACTCGCTGGTGGGTTTGGACTTTTGCGAGAATCGGGGGCCATTGGAGCATTTTTTTTTTAATCATAAAAAAGTGCCCAATCGAACCCGAGTCGTAGCGGTCGAAAACCAATGGCTTTGACCATCCTTCCATCGACACCCTAGTGATAATAGAATTAACTAGTGTAAACAATAATGGATGATAAAATTTCAATCGAGAAAATCCCGGGCGAAGCTGGTAAATTCTCTATACTCATGAACAAAATTTAAGGAAATGAAAAATCTTTGATGAAACCGATATAGTCTGTTTTTTAAAGGATCCAGGGCCACTTTTGTTCACACTTGGTTACCTGGTGCGTCTTCAATAAAGATCACTGTGTATCGAATATCTTTCAGAATTATTGTCTGAATCCCGATATACATGCTGAAAGGTACAGCTTCCTTAAGTTTTGTACATGAGTGTATATAAAGATAATACAAAACTAAACTATTGATAATATTTATAAAAACGATAGATATAACGATACTAAAAAGGATTCTTAATAATTTGAAATTTTGGAAATTGCGGGATATACGATGTAGATACAAAATTGAATGTTGTCGATGTTAGTGATATTGGTTTTGAAGCAATAAAGAGACCGGTTCTTGTGTTCTAGATCCGCGCGCTCAATGAGCAGTCTAGTTTTCAAATAAAATAAGTTATGCAAATTGAAAAGAGAGTATTTCCTGAGGACATCAAGCTTACTACACTAAGTGAGGCAATCAATGTACGTGGCGAGAGTGATGAAAATGTCGGAATGTCTGTGTCCAACGTTACATCATTTATTTGGCCAAC
>CP092868.1:48016485-48030727 GCA_030710605.1 Cordylochernes scorpioides
TGATGTTTCAGTAACAGCATTGTTACCATCATCAGACAAAAGAACTGAATGAGAAAAAATATCACATGTTTTCAAATAGTTAGTACTGTTGTATCAGTTGTCTAAACACAAAATAGCAGATAACAATAAGCTTGTTCTAACTATTTAAAAACATGTTGTGATATTTTTTCTAATTCAGTACTTATGTCTGATGATGGTAACTGAAACGTAGCAAACACTATTTATGTATTTGGTGTTATTAACAAGGAAGGAGAAAATTATGAGAAATGAACCCGGGTGTAACAATACAGACAAATGATAAGGCCCAATTTGGATTATAGATTATAAACACAAGGTAATAAGACCAAATCCAAATAAATAAATAGTATGTGACATTTCGGTAACAAGGTTGTCACCATCTTCAGACAAAAGTACTGAATGAATTTTTTAGTAGTACTTTTGTCAGTACTTTTGTCTGAAGATGGTAACAACGATGTTACTGAAATGTCACACACTATTTATTTATTTTGATTTGGTCTTATTACTTTGTGTTTAAGACAGACAAATATATACAGAGTATAAATATAACAAAAAACACCAGTAAATGTGTATTTAGTGTTTTAAAATTACAAAATATTTTCTCACAATGAGTTTCTTTGTGTTTTATTAAGCCCGTTGAAGAGCGATTATCGCTTGAAAGCTAGCGTTTTGTAATAAAAAGAAACTCATTGTGAGAAAATATTTTGTAATTTTAATATTTTTTCACAATTTTATCATGAATAGTGTTGTGTGAATGTGGTATAGGGGTGTTGATAGTAGTAAAAAATCCACAATATATTTATATAAAATATTTATTATTTAACAAGATGATTTATATTTACATTTTAAAAAAAACTTACGATTCACCAATTATTAAATTTTTAATATAAAAAAAGAACAAATTATCTATATACAGCATTTTTTTTACAATTGTTAATAAGGCAAATATGTTATTATTTATTTTTTCAAAACTTCAAACATTTTAAAACATTTTTCATAGATTTTTTTAAAGAAAGATTAAAGAAATTTCAAAAGAATATAGTATAGGGGCTTTTAACAAAGTTTTTTTTTTTTTTTTTGAAGTCCAAAGAATGAAAACAAATAGAAGAATTCACTGAGTGTAAGTGTATCTATTAGATTGTGACAGAGAGCAGAAAACTTGGTGACAATATCACCAACTAAGGATAGAACTGAGGGTTTAAACTGCAATGTTTTTAAAGTTAGACCAACAAACTCAATACCTTTGCTGCCGAGTTGTTAAATTACATTATACAGTAGAACCTCCCTGTAAAAGACACCTAATTATAAAGCCAAAGTGTCCTTTAGGAAGAGATGTCCACTTACTGAAGAGTTACTAAATAGTAAAAATGTTTAATTTGCAAATGTAAACTGTCCTTTATAGAGAGGTGTCCACTAACATGAGTGTCTTCTACTGTACATATAATTTTTTATAAATAAAATTTATAACAATTTTTAGGTAATATGTTTCTTTTTAATAATAGCTTCAATATTATTTCTTTAAAAAAATATATTACAAATTTTATCTATAGATGGCAATGGAATTTATAAATGTAATAATCTTGAATGTTAATTCTATTTGTAGTTGGTGCTATTTTCACTAGGAATCTTGCTTCCCATCTAATCTATCATCTATAAGCATCTTAGTTCAAAAAGAGAGAGCTATGCATGATAAAGCACAATTTGGATTATAATACAAGAAAATAAGACCTAATCCAAATAAATTAATAGCGTGTGATGTTTCGACAACAGCATTGTCACCATCATCAGACAAAAGAATAAATGATGGTCATTTATTCTTTTGTCTAATGAGGGTGACAATGCTGTTGCCGAAACATCACACACTATTAAATTATTTGGAGATTAGGTCTTATTTTCTTGTATTGGAGAGCTATGGCTCTTCTTAATCCACCTAGTTATAAGTATTTATCAGAATTTTGAAACCTGTCTCTCTTGGTTATTCCTAAAGAAGGAAAGCTTTAAAAGTATACAGCTGGCATTTAGTTTCTTAGTGTTTTTAAAACAACGTGTTGCAACATAAGAATGTGTTTTAACACATTGTAGTTAAAAATTTATCTATTTTATGTATTTATTTGCCTAGACCTGAGGATAAATTCAGTCAATTATATATTCAAAACCTACTGGATTAAAGACCTAATCAAATTCATGACCAATTTTTAACCAAATAAAATTCTAGTATGATTACGCTGGTGAAATAAAAGACTTAAATTGGATTTAGGACCAGGAGTTTCTGGGCTTAGTCTAAAATAGAGAATTGATTGTAATGTACTAGGAATATATCTTATCAATTTTGAAGCAAAACCACAAGAAATGAAAGAAACAAAAAGTGAAAAGGACAAAGTATTCAGTAAATACAGTGTAACCTCTTTAATTCAACCAACTATACCTTAACTCTTACTTTAATATAACCATTCTTCTTGATCCCCATCATTCAATGTAACTGTCTCTAATTCAACAACACCAACATTAATTCAACTGAAAATTCTCATCCTTTAGGATGCCTTTTTTTCTTATCCCAAGTACACGTGGTACAGGCCATGATAATCATGGTGGGTAGTTAGCGACTGATTTTACTGTAAGTACAAGTCTACACATGTGAAAAGCAGTTCGACTTTTGCACTTACAAACACTTTTGGGGGTACTGAATAAAGAAGTTGACTGTATATATAGATATACTGTTTATTACAGCTTTCCCTGTATTAGGGAGGTTGTCTGTCACACTTTTTTATTCCATTTAATATTTATTTCTGCAGGCTATTTGCACGGAGTCTCAAACCTCAATCTTATAATAGACTTTAATAGAGAAAGAAAGTGTTCCTCTGTATAAAGGAAAAATCAGAAAAAGAACAAGAAATGCCACACACTAAGTAAATGTTCTCAGAAATCAAAGAAGGGGCACAGAAAAAGGAATGTAAAATTGGATTAATTTGTTCTAACCAATCTAGAAACTTTGGCACATGTACCTTTAGAGACTATCCCACTAATCATATTGCAAGTGTTCAGCATATCTATACATTTCCCCCATTAATACATTTACCATTTTTAAATAGGACAACAAACCATTCTATGGGTATGTGAGTGTTATCACTACAGTTAAACCTGTCTATAGTGTCCCTTCTAAATAGCGCCTTCCTCTCTATAGCGCCCGATTGTAAACATTAAAATGTAAACATTTTACATTAAAAGTGGCCTGTCTATAGCACCCTATTTTGGTGAGTCCCAAGAGGGTGCGCTATAGACAGGTTTACCTGTATTTCTTTCAAAGTTCTTCACTTCAAATATTCCCTCAAACCTCCAATATATACAGTATACATAAATATATATATCTTTCATATAAAATAACATCTCTGTGTGTGTAGATACAGTCGGTATAGAGAAAGAGGCTTGAATAAATACTCTATAAATGTTATATAAAGGCACACTATCTCGTATATAGATATATTAAATAATTATAGAAATTTGTATAAATTTCTAATTTGTAAACATTCTAAGAATATATTAAAAAAGAAGAGAAAATATTTGGAATGTGTGTATATAAAAAAAAGTAAAAATTTCAGGATTTCCATACAAGAAAAAGTGAAGTTGAGAAATAGATAATAAAGTTGTATACAAATTTTTGTAAATATTTCCAAAGTACAATTTGAATCCTAAATATGTAAAACCCACATTGTATAAAAGCCTGAGAATTCAAGTAGATAATATCTTTAAAGTGAAGTTTCTATTACAATCATATCTAGCTACCACTCTCTAGTCGGATGATGGCAAGGAGGCTGATATAGTAGAACCTCTCTGTAAAAGACAAGATCTAGTTGAAAAGCCAAAGCATTCTTTAGGGAGAAGTGTCCTCTTACCAGAGAGCAAAAAATGATCATTTTTGTGATAAAAACTGTCCTTTATAGAAGGGTGTTCTCTCATGGAGTATGTTCTACGATTTCTACAAAGCTGTTGTGTTGTTTCTTATCCCCTTAAGTAACATGAATTCCATGAGTTCATGCTCCTTGAGCTGTTGCTGTGATACTCAATGATAACCAAACTGTGATATAAAACTTATCTGTCCCTGTTACCTTGTAATTTTGTTTTAATATTTCATTGTATCCTACTACCATTATTTTGATAACATTTCCCTGAGGTAAATTTCCTTCCCATTACATCTGGCAATAGCGCCCCATCTATATTCAAAACATGTACCTATCTTAACACAAGTTTTTACTTTACAAAATAGTGGAAGGATTTCATTAGTGGTGAACCCTCCCAGGCAGCTTTGCCAGTTTTATCTACCCTATCACTACGAGATTTTCAATTTTTTTTCCCCATCGCAGTAAGGGCAGCATTAAAAAACATTTTATTTATAAAAGAAAACAATCATGCTAAAGTAGTTAAATTTCTTGAATAATACATGGAAAAATGGGAAAAAATAAGGTTATATATATTTTTTAAAAAGGTGTTATATTCAAGTTATATCATTTGGGTACAAAGATTCATTGGGCTTTTTTTTTTTTTAGGTAACAAGAAGGCACCAGTGCAACTATTGGCGTTCTGTAAGACGTCATCTTTTTTTTATGGTATTTGGTAACTATAAAATATCTAGTTAGGTTTAGCTAAATTATTAGAAATATATATACTATACTAAATTCCCTCCTTTTGTTGTGTAAAAAAACTACAAATTTTAGTAGCGTGATATTGAAAGATTTTAGATTTAGAAAGAAAAGAAAAAAGGAATTGCTTTATAGGGCACTGGGGAAATTCTAAGAAATGAGTCTTAAGTAAATTGATATATGGTTACTGGCTGGTTACTTCAAAATTTGGCAGCACAATTCTATTTCTAGATTCAAAAACAATAAAAGAATATTTAGAGGTATAAACTTTCATAGAAAAACATATATTTATTGAAAAATAAGGAGCCCTTGTTAAATGGCAATTCTTGCACATCAGGAATCCAGGGGTTATCACGGATCAAGGGCATCAAGGATTTGTTTTTGGCTCTATACCTAGGTAGCTTTAATAGAAATTTTGATTAAAGTCTTTGCAGATACACTAGAACCTCCCTGTAAAGGACACCTAATTGCAGAGCCAAAGTGTTCTTTATGGAGAGGTGTCCTCTTACCAGAGAGTTGCTAAATAGTAAAAATGATAATTTTGGTAATGAAAACTGTCCTTTATAGAAAGGTGTCCTCTCATGGAGGTTCTACTGTGTATTGGCAATTCTTAATAACCAAGACCTTCTAGGAAAGTAAACCAAAAAAAGTTTCCAAATAACAAAAAGTTTTTTTTTTTTTAACTTAAACTCAAGTTATTAAGAATAAATATTAGTTAATTGGTACTATTGATAATTGGGACGTTTACTTTTTTCCTAAACTAGACATTATAATTATAGTCATACAATGGCACAAAATAGGTATAAAAAAAAAACTTATAGAGTTTCAACAAGCCTAAAAAAGATATTATATGGAGCATTAATGAGTAGATATATAGAGCAAACGTACTTTCTAGAAAAAACATAAAGGAAATGAAGAAAAAAAAATAGTTGTTCTCAGGCAATATGTTAGCTATATAGTCAATTTTATATATGAAAATTGCCTCAGTAATGGATCATTGTATTTAGGGAAATGTCAAAGGAAGATAATAGAGATTAAAAAGAGTATTGGGATCAAAATATAATTACAATATGGGATCAAATAAATAGGAGGATCATAGATAGGAATCATATAAAGTAACAAGACCCAATATAAATTATTTATATATGATAACATTTGGGTATGTAACAGCATTGTTACCATTCTGAGGAATACTTGATTCTGTACTTTTGTCAGGTCATCTACTGTAATGACAAACTATTAGAAAGCCTGACTCACATCCCAACATTTTATCATTGGAGATATGGAAAGTAGGAAATTTTTATTTTTAAAAAATTGTAATTAAAGAAATTGTTAAATAAATAGTTTTTGTAACAATTTTTGGCGATGGGTTTCCAATTGTACAAATATTTAAGGTATAAGATGGCATTTAAATAAATAGTTTATAATTTTGAATTATATGGCGTTTATCTCTATTACAGTAGAACCTCTCTGTAAAGAACAACAACTAATTGTAGAGCAATGTGTCCTTCATAAGGGAAGAGGTGTCTTCTTACTGGAGAGTTGATAATTAGTAAAAAATGGCAATTTTGATGATGAAAACTGTCCTTTATAGAGAAGTGTCCTCTAGTGGGAGTTTCCTCTCATAAAAATTCAAATGTATTTTTTTTAATGGTCTTTATGGTAAAAAAAAAAAGTTGTAAAATTTATTATCAAATATGGGAAATATTTTGACTAGGATAATTTTTTAATCTATTCTCAGCAATATTTAGGAGAAAAAAAACAACCAACTTATGTTATTCAACTTTAAAAAAAAAAAAACAGATTGATTTCTTATATAAAAGCAATTTTACAAAAGTTATAATAGATCAAAATATCTAAAATATTACAAAAAATATAGAGTATAATAGAAAAAAAAAACAAGTAAAAAAATAATATAATAAATAATCATTAAAAAAAATTATATTTACACAAATAATTATAAAAAGGAAAAGCTTATGAACAAATGTTAATATTAAAGAAAAAAAAACAAGGTAGCTATAAACAATCTCTGAAAATATTTTTGTCTTATAAATCTGCGAATAAAAAAAAGAATAATTTTTAACTATGGACCAAAAAAAGGTGTTCCCAGATGGAGAGATATCACAGTGTTGGGGGGGATTATCCAATCATCACACTCACTTGGCAGACCCATTCTGTCCCTCGTCTTGTAGTAGTGACGCTTGTTCTTTCTTTTCTTGGTCTTCTGGGGTTTGTCTCTTGAAGAATCCACACTGCATCAGGTGTCACATTTTAGCTACCTCTCTGATAAATTTGTGCAGAAGGTCTTTGAAGAGAATTTGTTCACAAAGAAGAAATAGAACAAGAGGGAAATTTTACAATGTGATCAACTGCGCCTTTGCCGGTCCCAAGCCCAGATGAAAAAGAAGGAGGGGGATCAGTAACAAGCTCACTAAAAAACCTGGGCTCAGCTGGCCCGGCTGATAGTACCCTGTAAGGGCTCCTAATCCAAGTATACAGGAATAGCAGCGTTTGTACTCCATGTTAGGAGCAGCTGCACATGGCGTCTGTTCCTCATGTCAGAGGCAGCCATTTCTTTTGGAGCTAGGTCGGCCTGCCACTGAGTAGTGCTCCCAGTCTTAATGACAAAGGCAGACGCATTCTACTTCACTTATTCATGATGATTGTCAAACAGACACCATCAAGGATCACAACTTGATACCCTAATATGATTGAGTGGAGATAAGGAAGAAGAAGAAGACAATGAGATCAGGTGGTCAAATTAAAGAAAAAAGCATCTCCTGATCGTGCAAATATAATTTACTTATTGCTTGTGCCATCTATCGGAATAATTATCAATAATTGTTGATTTTAAAAGATGTTTTTAAAGATTTAATTGGCCATTTGGTCAATATTCTTTCTATAATAATAATGATAAAGAAACTTATTCTTTGATATTCATTATTTAATATTTATGATAAACCACAATTTGGTTTATAGATTATAATGGTCTTATTACCTTGTATTTAATATTTAGTTGCATGATCAAGAGAAGCCTTTTTTCTTAACTTTCACAATATGCTTTTTTAATTGCTCTGAAATATATGGTGTAACATCAGTAAGACAAATTATTAAATTCAATGTGACATTTAGATAATTGGTGACATCATCAGAATTGGGGTACTTGATAGGATGGCATATAGTGGTGTCCAGGAGGTATACTGGCTTCAGCAACTAACCACTTTGGATATAACCTACTCCAGTCTGATGGTTGTGCCCATTATTTACTGTCTATGTAGGTATATTTAGTTTTGTGATCTTGATATATACTATTTACCTTCATTAGTTATCTAAAAACTCTGCCTTTGTCAGTCCCAAGCCTGGATAAAAAAGGAGGAGGAGGAGCAGTAACAAGCTCGCTAAAAAACCTGGGTTCAGCTGGCCCGGCTGATAGTACCCTGTAAGGGCTCCTGATCCAGGGATACAGGATGAGCAGCATTTGTACTCCATGTTAGGAGCGGCTGCACATGGCGTCTGTTCCTCATGTCAGATGCGGCCATTTCTTTTACAGCTAAGTCGGCCTGCTACTGAGTAGTGCTCCCAGTCTTAATGACAAAGGCAGACACATTTTACTTTACCCAATCATGATGGTTGTCAAATCTCCCTACTATGCTGCATTGGCCGTCGCGCAGAACACCATCAAAAGTTTCTAGCTTTACAAGCTTGATACCTTAGTGTGATTGAGTGGAGATAAGAAAGAAGAAGAAGTTATCTAAATAAAGCCATAAAAATGTATATACAATTATTAAAAACAAACAAGAGTGAACTTATTCTCTTTTCTTATAGAATTATAAAGGCTGAATGTGATATTGATACCTATATGACATCTGTTTAGAATAATCCCCCCATAAAAGATAAATTAATACCATCTCAATTATGAAGCAAATGTGTTTATCTGTCAACTAATGCTTTGAGAGGCTGAACATAGCTGCTGTGCACACAAGAATAGAGAGGCAAAGTATAGAAGCCATCTTAAAGTAAGATGGGAGAGAACCAAGAGTAAAAGAACACCCTGCAGGGGCTCACTCACCTTCATTAGCCCCACCAAGATGGCAATAAAGAGCAGGGCTCCAATGAGGATGCTGAGGTAGAGCTTCCAGCCCACGATGTCTTCCACTGGAGGAGACCCGGCCCGGACAAACGTGGTCCTCACCTACCCAGCAGCAGGTATTAGGTCAAGCTACTCACTAGATACACAACTCCACTCACCTGAGTACTGTCAGACCTCTTGATATCTCCTGATGCTCCGTCCATCTCATCCAGGATCTTGGCATAGCCCTGGGAGTAGATGGAGATGGTCTCTCTGGGACCCTGGTTACCACATTCTCTCTTTACCTCTCCAATCTTGACTCAATTGGTAGATTGTTTTGTCATCATGTAGTGCTATCATGGAAAACACCATTTCACCTTGTTCTGAGCAATTACCTTCATCTATTTCCAGTCCACTGTCAACCAATCCTTCCTTGGTCTACCTCCCACTTCATCTATCCCTCAAATATATATTTTTGCATCTTATGTTACAACTTTTATAATACAGTGTCTTGAAAAAATATTCATTGCTCTAAATATAGTTTCCTTCCTATAATTATCGATATAATTTCGTCCTGAAAATTATATAAATAATTATTAATGCTACTTTTTCAATACATATAATTAAAGCTACTTCACAACAAGATTATACCCCAACGAATAAAAATTGAATCAGAGAGGGTATGGCTCATTCAATTTTTATACATTGGCATATAAGGTCTGTTGAAATAGCTTTAATTATATGTATTGAAAAATAATATTTATAATTTTCAGCAACAGATGGCGCTAAAATTGATTATGATATTTAATAATATAATCCATCTATTCACAATTATTTGAACTCACTGGAAAGTTATCAAATTAACAAAAAGTAACTTTTAGGAAAAAAAATGTTTTGAGATGAGAGTGTATACTTTGTGTATACATGTGTTTATTTATGACTGACTTTTTTACTTCCCAGAAAGTTCCAATTAATGCCATCTATAAGTGACAGTTTTTTAGAGTTATCTTTTTCTTATCATTTTTCATCATGTTTTCATCCCAACAACACTCCATTTTAATCAATGAGAGCCAGAAAACATTATATTTGGGTGGTTTGTGACAGTTCCCAACTTTTGCAGGTCACCATCTACTTTACAAGACATAACTTTTATAACACTGCCCCTTCCCCAGTATAATAGCTTTCCACAATCGAGTTATTGCTCCGATATGATTATGATTCTTACAGAATGAAACACAAGAGTTGAACTTCCTTCTTCATATATAGACATGTGATGCACTTGAAGTAAAATCAGACGCCAACTACTACTCCAATGATTATCATGGCCTATACCATGTGTACTAGGGATAATGAAAAAAATAATGTATCTTGCTCTCTAAGTAGAAAACTCTACAGATTTTTAACACAATTTAACAATTGCAAGGACATAGTTCTGAAAATAGTCATGTTAATCTATATCTAAGTTAAGCTATTTGATTATTATTTTTTTGAGGTAACAGCAACCCCAAAACACATTATTGACTGTATTGACTCATCCATTGATGAGCTCTACTCTTCCCCGACAGACACCATCAAAAGTCTCAAGCTTTACAAGCTTGATACCGTAATATGATTGAGTGGAGATAAGAAAGAAGAGGTAACAGCTGAGTTGCTGTGATGTATGGCACTCACCACGGCATCCTGGAGTGCAGAAACATTGACCTTGACCCCCATTTGAATGGTGGCAGTGGTCCGCTTGCCTTCAAATGGCCCCACCTCACAGAACACGGAGGTGCACTTGGAGTTGCTGCAGCCCTGCACAGCCTCACATTAGACCTGCACTTTGAGTTACTGCAGCCCTTCACAGCCGCCCTCTCACATTAGACCTGCACTTAGAGTTACTGCAGCCCTGCACAACCGCCCATTAGACCTGCACTTGGAGTTGCTGCAGCCCTGCACAGCCGCCCATTAGACCTGCACTTAGAACTGTTTTAAACTAGGTTGGGCATCTAACTCTGTAGGCAACACTCTAACTTGTAAATTATATGATATAATTTGGATTATAAACACAAGGTAATAAGACCAAATCCAAATAAAGTGTGTGTGATGTTTCGGTAACAGCCTTGTTACCAAAACACATACACAATTCGTTTATTTGGATTTGGTTTTATTACCTTGTGTTTAACTTGTAAAAGTGTAGACAGTATAAAAAATTATGAAAATATTCACAAATATTTATAATTCAAAATATTGTTTCAATTAAAAATCAAGCTTACACTAAAGAAATATTGAAAATGTATATCTAAGACAAATAAATAGTCCTAATTCTGTTGTTGTTTCTTATCCCCTTGTGTAAAGATTACACGAATTCCATGATATCATGGAATGGGGTGTAGGGATGCAGCTTTCGTTAATCATGGTACCATGATCCAAGCACACTTTGGTGAAAGTCTGACTTTGCCTGTAGTTTGAGGTCATTCCTAACATGGAAGCCTTTGCTGCCGACTCTAACATAAGTACAGACGCAGCTCCTCCGTATCTCTGGAGTGAGACCCTTGCTGAGGTCCTTGATTATAAGATTTCTCTGTAGGAGGAAGGTTTTAGCTTGCATATCTCATAAATAAAAAGAAACTCATTATAATAATTTTATCATCTTTTAAAATAATTCATCACTTTTCATATATTCTGTAAGGATATTTTGTGTCAAATTAAGAAAAAAATACAGTTTGATAACCTGAGAACAACAAACATATTTGTAAAATATCAAAACAAACTGTTAAAAAACTAACAAAAAAAAACTAATTATGAATGATAAGCACAATTTGGATTATAGATTATAAACACAAGGTAATAAGATCAAATCCAAATAAATAAATAGTGTGTGACATTTCGGTAACAGTGTTGTTACTAAAACATCACACACTATTTATATATTTGGTCTTATTACTTTGTGTAACTATTGTGAATTAACCAATCTCCAATGAGAGACAAGGGTTAGATGTGATTATAAGGTGATTTTCCATGGGGTATTTCTACTGGAATAATGAGTTTTAAAAAGTTGTCATAATAGTATCCACAGTTAGTGACTTACCAGATGGAGGTGCTGGTACTGATCCTCCCTGACTTCAAAGAACTTGTCATCAAATCCAGCAATCCTGGGGTCAAAGTCATCCACATTGATGGTGATGTCTCCACGGTCAGGACCCTCGTTATCTCCTCCTCCCAGGTTGGTGATGTTGCAGGTACCAGCCACTGTGTCCCCCTTCCCATTGGCCACCTGCCACCATACCATCTTTGTATCACCTTGTCTGCTTAGAATACATCATGTAACACACACTACAATGTTCTATACAGTCCAACTATCTCATTAACTTCAACTTTACCCCAGGATGAAGATGTTTCCTGTTGAATTAAAGTGAGGAACTTGGTCAGTGGTTGAATTATAGATAAGGCACAATTTGAATTATAGATTATAAACACAAGGTAATAAGACCAAATCCAAATAAATAAATGGTGTGTGACGTTTCGGTAACAGCGTTGTTACCATCTTCAGACAAAAGTACTGAATGGAAAATGAGATTCAGTACTTTTGTCTGAAGATGGTAACAACACTGTTACCGAAACATCACACACTATTTATTTATTTGTATTTGGTCTTATTACCTTGTGGTTGAATTATAGTAAGTGCTGAATGTATTTTGGGAGAGGCCGCTGCTTATCATAAAACAGCTCGAGGAGCATGAACTCATGGAATTTGTGTAATATTTACACAAGGGGATAAGAAACAACAACAAGTGCTGAATGTAAAAGAGGTTATATACCATATCTTCAGTTACTCACCTGGACGTCTGTGAGGTAGATAAAAGGTACGCTGTACTCGTAGAGCATGGTGGGTATGGACAGTGCCACGTAGACAGAGCGGATGGGACTGGGCATGTACTTCCTTACCTGAACACACCATGTTCTCCTGTGATGTAAATGATCACAAAATAACTTTAAAGTTTTAAAATCTTTGTTGGGTGCACATTCTTTAGGAATAGATACAAAAAAAGGTTGTGGTTACCTGGATAGATAGAGACACTATATGGAGATGTTTTATTTAAAAGGCTTTATATATTAAGGGGAGACAACTGAAGGTACATAATGCAGGGTCCTGTGTATAGAAATGTAGATTATAACTAGGTGTAATGTTGCAGTACTCTCACCATTGTAGATTCCAAGTCTAATGGTGCTACATCTCACCTAGTTGGTTTTATCTACAATCTAAATGGTGGATCTACCTAGATAGGTAAATTCTATGCTTCAATAAGGGAGGTGAGCTACAAAATTGTACTTCTCATGAGATAAAACATCAAGAATGCCATTAATTTGAGAAATTTCCAATAAAGTCTTTTAAAAATTGTATAGGATAACAAGACATACTATAGATGGCATCTCTTTTTGTCCATTAAGAGTTAGAACTTGAAGATTGTACAGTTAGAAACCAGGATAGAACTGTACTATTGGGATAGTCGGCCTCCACTCTAAGCTCCTAGACCAACTGTGATCTAGTGTAAAATTATTACTAAAGAAAACCAGAGAGTAATTCTGCAGGGAAGAGATCAATCATAAAAAAAGCAAAGACACTTCTTCTCCCATCAAAATTGACACCAAAACTATACACCATTGATTGACAGTCTCTCTAATCCATCAGACTGGCCGGTAACAAAGATACCACACTGGTTTTGGCAAATTTGGAAAACCCATCTGGAGATGGTTTTGGGCTCTCATTAGTCCAGGGTGGCTTTGATTTTAGGAGATCTAAAAGAATGTTCAAAATTTTCCAAAATGTCATTTAGCTGGCAAAATGGTTGAGCAATTCTTAGAAATGTATCGCATAAAATCAAAGCCACCCTGAGGGCCATAGCCTAAAACAAAGGTCTCCAGGTGTCGATCTGCTAAATCCTGGGTTAGTTGTCACTAATCTGCTGGCTTTCAGAGACAGTAATAGCTGGCACAGGATGTTTGTTACCTGGTAGGTATGGGTAATGGGGATGATCTCCTTTTCAGGGTCCTTCTCCAGAAGGATCTGTTCTCTGTCTGGGAACCTGGGGACAGACAGCTCGGGTGAGACATATCCAGTCTTGTACAGTCAGTACCTATTGTACCAGATATACCTTTGGAACTATTTTAGTAACCCCAGTTAACTATGACATGGCCCACCAAACTTAAAACTCTATAAATGTGTAATGATTTAAATTAACTTTTCCACTTTCAATATTCTACTATCTCTATATAAAGTGGAATTTTTATAAATATCCATTTATTAAATAAGATGATTTATAATTGCGACAGAAATTTGTTTTTCTTGATCCAAAATTTTATTTTTATCACTTCCCTTTCTTTCAAATATTTAGGCTTCTTCTGCGTGTAAGCACATGGTGCGCATATAGGTGATTTTTGTAGCAGGGTGTAGGAGGTCTTAAAGAAAAATCTTTAAAAAAACATTTTTGTGTCTTTAAAAGTTCTTAATTAAAATAACAGGGAACCTTGCAAAGAGATC